>JAHRHZ010000049.1:22819084-22846151 GCA_024137785.1 Ginglymostoma cirratum
CTTCATCAGAAATTTCTGATGAAGGGTTTAGGCCCGAAACGTCAAGTTTTCCTGCTCCTATGATGCTGCTTGACCTGCTGTGTTCATCCAGCCCCATGCTTGTTATCTTGGATTCTCCAGCATCTGCAGTACCTTTTATCCCATCTAAATCTACTTTGGTGCTCTCCACAGCGGAATGGTCATCAACAGTTGTCATCTGATCCCACCGTAATGTTGCCAATATTTCTTTTATCTAACTGAATTCATCTGGCTTAGTACTGCAAACTTCTTACTGGAGTCAGCTTCCTCAGCTGCCTAAAGGTTGCATACTATGCTCATTTTGGATGAATTTTTCATTTAACATGTGTAATATAGTACATCAGAATTACATGTTTAAGGTAAGAATTGAATTAAAAGATTAAAATTTGAATTCAATTCAAACTAGAAATTCACTTTGAGTAAGGTATTTTAGTAAGTCTTCCAAAAACTGAGAGATTTGTCACACTAAATATGTTTGTGTGATAACAAGAAACAGCTACCATTTAGAGGTATATTGGAGTGAAATGCTTTAACGGAGGAGGGTGGGAGTGAGTGGGGAAGAAGACAGTAAGAGAAAACCTAAGGCTGTCTGCTTAAACCTCAATAGCAAAGGTCAAAAGCTGATTTCAGTTCACTGATCTTTGAAACTAGTGCTGTACAATTAAATCCCTGATGATGAATCAGTCAAAATCTCTCATCCATCAATGAAAGAATACCACTACATGGCCTTTACGAGCAACACTAGCCTACTAAGCAGCAGTTTTGCCCTGCCTCATTTACCTTTTCCCAAAGGCAAATATGCCACCACAAACACGAACCCAAACACACAGAAGTTGGTTTCAATGGAGCATGAAGCCAGTTTCCTTCAAGGATAGATAATGTCCAAAATACCTGAAGTGGATTATAGCACGGTCAGTTGTAATGAAAAGCATCAGGCAAAGCACATATTCACAGCAACAAGACTGTGAACTGGAACTCCTACCAGTATAAACTCAGACATATGAAGTGAAGGGGAGAAAATGTTAAGCAGAAGCATGTGCAGCACATCTCCACCTGATCTGCTTCATCAACATTTCCGCTGGACACATATCTTAAAGTTAACCAGTAGTCTTGAGGCTCAAAGAGCTACACGTTCCTGCTCTTCGACAAACCAAGAGTGCAACCAAAATGAAATCAAAGATATCAAGACTGGCAAACAGACCACCCTCACCAGGATGCTTTGTAGTTGTAGTGCAGGGTAAAAGCACACAATGTGGCTTTTGAGGCATTGATATTAATTTGAGCTTGCCAACTTCTATTTCTTGTTAAGTTTGGGATGGTGCGGAAGGTATGGTTTAATGTAGAATACATTTCCAACTGTCAACTGATTTTTTTTTGTCAACAGAAACATGCCTTCCATGCACTGCATTCCTACAATGTTGTGAAGGACACACAAGGGCACACATTTCACAAACCCTTTCCGTATCTCAGAACACAGAGATATATAGAACTAAAGAAACGCATGCAGTCATAAAGAGCACTGCCCAAAACAAAAGCCTTTTAGAACAAAACATTCCATTTAATTTTAGATTACTGATGAACTCCTTAAATCAAGACTCAGGCCGAGCTAAAAATTATCCAACGTAATCCAAAAACAAAACATATTTTCTGTGTAAAAGGAGACAATAACCCTTGTCTTCAGAGAATAGTGCGTCTGTTGTATACAAAGAATGGCTGCTTACAAACATTACAATCTGCTTAGCCGATTTCACACGGCAAAATATTTCAGATTTTGTATATCTGAGAAATAAACATAGAAAAGTAGAAATAATTTAGGATTAGGATTTGGTGTGGATTTGCTTGATAGCTATCTATTTGGTTGAAGCTGAAAGTGCCAAAAGCTCTGATAATTATATTTTTGAGCAGCCTTGAAAAAGGCAGTGACGCTACATCATAAGTGATGACCAGGCAATGAATCATGCTGAAGTACCAGCAGTTTAAATTACAACACTGTATAATGGGAGCTTCTGAATGCCCAGAGGATTACATTTTCATATATATTGAAAGCACTTTCCTATCCATTAACCGAAGAACATCTGTGTTGACGTTTTATCATTATACGTTAAATGTAACAAATATGTAAATACTAATAAAATTTATGAAATTTCTTTGTAAAATTTGCTTCTAACTCAACATCGTAACAGGTACAATATGGTCATGCTTATCCTATCTATTCTATAGATATTTCTCAATGTTAACTAACAGCTCCTACCCGTTTTCACTTAAAAATGTGCAGTGTCATTGAGAGAGGCATGTGGGGGGGAAGAAAAGGACAGGGTCAGTAGGAGATCACTGCAGTTTTGATGCATGTTACGAGTACCTGTTTTAAGAAGGAAATTTGTGCTTATTTTTAAAAAAAGAAAATAGGATGCAAGCTTTCGTCCAGATGGCATTGCTTTCCCATTTTTTTACCCACCAATGCAACAGGAGTGTTGGCTGTGATCATATCCTATCTATACTGCACAATAATTTGCACAAATTGGGACAAGCATAACATTTAATGAACCATGCACCAGTAAAGTAATGAAGTTCATTTCAGTGACTTTTGCTGGTTACTTTGGTTGTTAGAGGTTCTTCTTGATCTGTTTCTGTCTTGCTTCAGTGATAACAATCACTTTCCTGAGTTAAAAAGTGTTGGAACAAGCTGCACTCTAGAGACTTATGCACACAGTCTCAACCGACATTTCTGTGCATTACTGAGGGAGAGATGTTGTAGGAAAAGGTAAAGGTAGCATGGGATTGCATTGCAAAGTTTTGCCATGTTGGCTAATAAATGAGGTTCTATTGTTGCTATAGAAGGCACAAATCACACTCTGCTTGAAATACTGTGTGAAATGTCTGTCACACAAACACAAAGAAGAAATTGCCTTATAGAGGTGCACACTGAAGATAAATTGGGGTTGGAAGTGCTCACTGTTGGATACCATGTCAAACCAAGACGTATCCAGGCTAGCTGGTGGATTAAAAAAGATCTTTTATTCCAAGTCAGAGACTTCTTCCAGACTAACCCATGCTAACATTTAACACTCAACCTAAATCAGACGAAGTTAATTCCAGTTTCTGAATGATGTGTGGGCAATGACAAGTTAGATGGGAAAATGTGGCAAGATCAGAAAAATGAGATTCTTGATGTAATTTTTTCTCAAAATTTTCAATCTTTTACCCAAAATTCAGGAATCTCACTGGTGAATGGTGCGAAGCTCATTTGCATGTATTAACATCCCATTATTACCTATTCTCACCTAATTTCTGTACAGACTGCTATTCTTCCATGTGGCAGAAAGAAACTAGATGATGATAATTCCTGACATGAAAGTCAGTGTGGAGACTTGTGAGGTCCAGCTGGCTACTTGTTCCTGCAGGCTCCCATCTTGAACAGCATTCCTCAACATCGAGGGCACAGTCTATTTGTAGCAACTGCCAGCATCCTTTGTTCCAGAGTTTGGCATCGGACACACACCAGCCTCACCACGTCATCATGGCATATCAACCACATAATTGGAATAACTTTCTCCAATTTAATGTTGCACTTTAGAGTCCACTAAGTGTAACAACACCTTTCAGTGTAATGCTGCTGCCAGGTCACTTTGCAAGTACTCATCTCACAGCTGTTCCCTTGTTCTGAGTGCTCATTCATACTGCATTGGAATGCTCACAGCATCGCTGCAGTGCCTTTTTGCACATCAGTGACTCATTTGGAACTTACAGGTTTACTGTACTTCCGTCTTGCCTTGCCTTTGAGAGCAAGCAAAAAGCCACACAGCTTGTCGTGGCTGCCAGCAATGGTCAGTCAACGGAGTGGGCATGTTGCTGTACAGTAATGTTCCACGATGTCACACTTACAGCATATGCCTGCAGTTTACGCAGCATACAAACTGAACGTGCTTCAAACAAGTCACCATGTCTCAGAGTCTAAGGGGAGTAAGCTTCAGTCATGTCAAGACAGGCTGTTAACAATTGGGGGTACTGGCAAAGTATGTCAATGGCATCAGTCTTGATGTCAGTCTTGGGACTAGGTTGTGGTCAGTTAGGCAATTGTGGTAGTCAGGGTCAGGGGTTCCATATCATTTCCCTCCAGGAAGCAGGCCACACTCAGTCCTGCAGGTCCAATGTAACCACTCAGGGGATTACTGGTAAATCAGTCAGGGATCTGGTCACTCATCAGTCGGAGCTATCCACAAGTTAGTTGGGGATGGATCACTGTTCAGGATTGAGGATGGCAAGATGTTATGCCACCCTTGGCATTAAGGCCATAGTTGCTTCCTTCAGGCAGCTTCCTAATATGCTGTGGCACTGAGAGCGGGATGCTTGAGCAGCTGAAGTCTTGAAGCTGCAGTTACTACCACAGTCAATCAGACAGGCAGCAATGCAGTTGTGAATGTGAACTTCGAGTTGGCAATGAAATATCACCGATGCCACTTGAGACACCTCGGAAGCTTGACTTTCACATTACTGTCCACATTGTGGCAGGGCAAAGAGTAATTTGTGGCTGGCAGCAATTTACCTGGCGCACAACGGGGCTTTAAATATGGCAGTAGTAGTAGAAATCTCAGAAGATTACCACTGTTTGCTGAAGGCAAGATAACGCGAGAGTAGTTCCATAGTGGCACAGTGCATACATAATTATGTGAGCTGCAGTAAACTGAGGGAGATAACTTGCTAGAGCTCATGGAAAGAAATATTCATGAAACTCCATCAAACTGACACTCAGCCAATGATCTTTGAATTTTTTTTATTCACTCATAGGATGTGGCTGGCTGGCATTTATTTCCCATTCTTAGTTGCCCTTTAGAAGGTGGTGGTGAACTACCTTCTTGAACGTCTATCGTCCATGTGCTATAGGTTGACTCAAAATGCCCTTAGGAAGGGAATTCCAGGATTTTGACTAAGTGACAGTGAAGGAATAGCCCACGTTAGTTGTTTTATCCCTAACCACATTCAACTGCAAATGTCATCTGATGGCTATTGGGTCCAGATACTACAATCAACATCACAAGACATCAATACACCAAACTAAGTTGGCTTTTCCAATGAATCAATTGACTAAGCATGATCTCAATTTCTCAAGGACATTCCACACAACTTTCCCATATTGGTTACAATCCTCACTTTTATTAGTATACCTCCTCAGAGTACTGTTTCATCACCTTATCTAAAGCAAAACAGTCAAAGAGCCAATTCAGATCACACATTGCAGTCCTCTTGAAACATTTCCTTAAATTCACGAGAAAGTTCTAGGTAACTTCCAACTTTAATGCAAGTAAAGATACTAAATTAATTCACTGAGTTTTAAAATCTTTTGGTTACAGATACAGTAAATGGAAAAGCCCTGGGGAAAATTGATGCACAGAGAGATCTGGGTGATCAGGTCCACTGTAACCTGAAGGTGGCAACGCAGGTCGATAGAGTGGTCAAGAAGGCATACAGCACGCTTTCATTCATCGGAGGGGGTATTGAGTACAAGAATTGGCAGGTCATGTTACAGTTGTACAGGACTTTGGTTCAACCACATTTAGAATACTACGTACAGTTCTGGTCACCACATTACCAAAAGGATGTGGATGCTTTGGACAGGGTGCAGAGGAGGTTCACCAGAATGTTGCCTGCTATGGAGGGCGCTAGCTATGAAGAGAGGTTGAGTAGATTAGGATTATTTACATTAGAAAGACAGAGGTTGAGGGGGGACCTAATTGAGGTCTACAAAATCATGGGAGGTATAGACAGGGTGGATAGCAAAAAGCTTTTTCCTAGAGTGGGGGACTCAATTACTAGGGATCACGATTTCAAGGTGAGAAGGGAAAAGTTTAAGGGAGATATGCGTGGAAAGTTCTTTACGCAGAGGGTGGTGGGTGCCTGGAACGCATTGCCAGCAGAGGTGGTAGAGGCAGGCACGATAGTGTCATTTAAGATGTATCTAGACAGATATATGAATGGCCAGGGAGCCAAGGGATACAGATCCTTGGAAGATAGGCGACAGGTTTAGATAGAGGATCTGAATCGGCACAGGCTTGGAGGGCCAAAGGGCCTGTTCCTGTGCTGTAATTTTCTTTGCTCTTTGTTCTTATACCTGCCAAAGGGAATCAGTTAGAGCAAGATACTGCCACATTGCCAGAAACTAACATTTTTCTTAATAAAATGAAGACGAGGCAAGCCACATTGTGTTATGAGTCACCAAGTGAATTATGTGTTTAATTGTATAGAGTGTGCCGTGCACCCGATTCTCTGTGTTACGGCCTCCTGTAGGTTGAAGCTCTGGGCTCTGTTGTCTCTTTCATGAGTGGCTCAGTGTTTCACACATGTCAGAAAGTACAGAGTGGGGAAAGTTAGACCACAGACATGAAGCAAATAGTTACTCCTTGCATTTCTTTAGGAAAAAAAAATCAATATGAACACCGTACTCACATCGAAAACAACTGATTTCAGAATTGCACAGAACAATAGGCTGAATAATAGAAGATAAAATCAAAGACATTCCATATTCCTATATAAAAGGCTAATCTAAGGGCTTAGACATATGTGGACAGATTCATTGAATGAAATTCCTAAAACGCTCAAATGCTGCCAAGTTTTATGTAATTAAAATGAGGCTGAATATTTTCAACCTGTTTATTAAGAGCTAGGTGAGGGTGGGGTAAGGTGCCAGGAGGAGAACCCTATGCCTTCCTACTGTTATGGCATATTGCCAGTGGCAGGATGAATGACGGCAGTGAGCCAGTCAGGTGACCAATTCAGGGCTACTTCCAGCTTCATTGGGCCTTTTGTCCGTATCAGAAAGGGTCTCCACCCTGTAGGAAGACCAGCTGTACTGCTGTAGTCCAATTCTCAGGAGGTTGGCTGTTGAAGAGGACTTAAAGTTGGTAATGTGTAGAGAGGAAGCTGTTAAAATTTCTCATTTTCAACCTGGCTGTTTGGATGACTTGCAGCTAGTTTGATGGCATTCCGATGAAGCTCTGTCTACAAGCAGCTTCTAGCTGACAAGGAAAAAAGCACAACGAAAAGGTTTCAACACCATATGACTTTCACAATTCAAAGCCCTTTTCCAAACAAAGGGTGGCTTGTATGTAGATTGTGGATTTTGTGCTGCTGTTTCATGCCTTGAGAGTTTGAAACAGGTGTGTGTTCGCACTCGTATGTTTGCTGCGGAATGATACATTCAGTTTGAGAATCCACTGCTGGATAGTTTCAGAAGGAAAACATTGATTTTATAACACTCTGGAATGTACCTTTGTTCCCTGGGTTGGGAGGGGAATGGCTTCAATGTACAAAAAAAGTTAAAAGACCTGAGGGTGGCCATCTTTCGCAACCTTCTTGTTCAGTATTAAAATATAAATTTTAATAGTGAAAATCAATCGAGTGAAAATCAATAATATACTGGGCCATGACACCTAGTAAAATTAAGTAATGCCTAGTAAACAAACATTTGGTTGCTGAATGGAAAGAACAAAATCAGAAAACTTGTGTAACATTTCAGAAAGGCCATATTAAATTGCCCATAGTATCCAGGGATGTGTTGGTTAGGTGGATAAGCCATGGGAAATGCAGTGTTGTGGAGAGTCAGTATGGACTCGATGGGCCGAATGATCTGTTTCCACACTGTAAGGTTTCTGTGATTTAACTGAATCCTTGAGCCAGGGCTACATACTTTCTTGATCTGGACAGCTGAACAGATAATTGTAAGTATTTAATTTGTTCAAAATTGGATGCATAAATTAGGAAAAAATACACGTGACCATGTTCAGATCTTTTTAAAAACTATATATTTTTGTCAACTCCCTTCAGAGTAGAGCTACCAAAGCAACCGACATAGATGTGTTTTTTTGATGATCTTATGCAAAAAGTGTTCGACAACAGCTGTGTAACTGAAGGGCTAACCACAATTATGAGCTTACTTTCAAAAACCTCCATTACAACTGCATTGTTATGAAATATTCATCTTCAACGTTTTTTTTAAAACGATGGCAGTTGTTGTACTTCTGAAGTTTTCCACCTCATTGCCCATTGCTTTTAGCCTGGATCCCAGAAACGCTGCAGTGTTGATACCCATGAATATGCATCAGGACAGACTTGCAGTAACTTTAAATCAACGTTAGTTTCTGCACCCCAAAATGGCTACAGGAACGGTGAGGTGCTCAACTAAAATGAAGTATCATACAGACCCCAATAGTAATCAATCTTGTACAAGAATAGTCCCAACCTATGGCCCCAAATCCTTTGTTTTCATGTACCTTGAGTTACCTTGTTGGGAGTAGGGTTGGGGGTAAAATTCTACAGTGCCTTTTTCACAACTGATCTTTTCTCAATTAAAGATCAGAAATGCCGGTATATGGCATGGGCCAAGTGTTCCCTGCTCAATTCAGGACCAAGGCCAATGGTAACTCTTCCAAAGAGCTGGCACAGGCACAGAGAGCCATATGAATCCCCCAACCCCTCTTGTTGAGAGATTCTATAATAGAACACTAACTTCCACTCACCCATCACCTCTATTAGTATCTCACTCAGAGACAGCAAGAACTGCAGATGCTGGAGTCAGAGATAACACAGTGTGGAGCTGGAGGAGCACAGCAGGCCAGGCAGCATCAGGGGAACAGGAAAGTTGACATTTCAGGTCAGGACCTTTCTTCAGAAATGGGGGAGGGGGAAGTGAGCTCAGAAATAAAGAGAGAGAGGAGGGGTGGGGCCAGGGAAGGTAGGTGGGATGGTGGTGGTGATCACTGCCTACCTGCAGTCACCCATCACTTCTATTAGTATCTGGTCTTAGGTTTTTATGCACCCCTCTAACTAATTGCACCTAATTGAGAATCCTTGCCCTTACTTACAGATTGCTCCTTGATCTTATCAAACAGTGGGGCAGACTCGATAGATGAAAGGCCTGCTGGTGCCCCTATTTCCTATGACCTTATAAATTCTGGTTAGATCCTAATGAGAAATGCTTTCTTAAAAAGGCTCGCACACTCTTCAGTATTTCATTTGGTATAATTATATAAATTAAGTATTTGTTAATTTTAAATTTATTTAAAAATTAGCATGAAAATAGTTTAATATCATACCCTGCTGTAAGCTTAAAGAATTATTGATGGAATTGGCATTTTACAAAAAGGACGAATGAACCTCGACGATTGGGAGAACTGATCTGTAAACATGAATAACTTGCAAAACAAAACAATTCACTTATTCTGGTACAGTGTCTCAAATGCGCCAAGTGAGACTGAGTACAATTATCATAGGATATGGGTCAAAGGTATCCAATAAACACAATGAATACCTTATAGAATGGTACAATTCCATGCTTGGTAAAGAACAAATTCTCTTGTTTGAGGATTAAGGAACAAAATCAGTCGGGAGTCCCAAATCATTTCAAGCTGGGAAACCTGGACTTTGTGGGGGAAAGGTTTATGATAATGTTGTTAAACGATAACAATAACAAATAATGAAAAACAAATTACTGGAATTACATAACCAAGTGATAGAGAACTGGAGTTGGGGGGATGCGTGGTGTAATGGAAAATGCAATTGATCACCCTACTCTGACATCAGCAGAGCGCAAAAGATCAGCGATCAGATTAGAAGTGTGCATGTAAAGAGATGCCCACAAAATAGAACTGTACTCACTAACCTGTAATGTATAGATTTAAAGGAAGAGTGTTACATGACTGAAGGAGTGAGCAAGCGCTACTGTAGGACAAGGAGCCAGCAGTCTCTAACAGTGTACACCTGTTAACACCCACTCAAAGGTACTAAGAAAACATGTCCATGCTAATAGTAATGTGAGCCTAAAGCATTGCATAAAGCAGAAGCTACTGTATTCTTGACATAAATTTGACTATTTCATCATGTTTACATCCTTAAAATCAAATACTTGACAGCTTGGTTGAAAGGGGAGCTACACAATTCAATGCAACATGGAATGTCTTAAGCTAAGAACCATTTAGCCACTCTGCAAGTATTTTTTTCCCCTTTATTCATTCATGCCGAATAGGTTACCTGTGCTATGTCATAGAATCACTGAATCCCTACTGTTTGGAAACAGGCCCTTTGGCCCAACAAGTCCACACTGACCCTCAGAGCATCCCACCCAGACCCATTCCCCTATAACCCACCTAATCTACACATCCCTGAACACTACGGGCAATTCAGATAGCTAATCCACCAAGCCTGCACATCTTTGGTCTGTGGGAGGAAACCGGAGCACCCGGAGGAAAGCCACGCATACACAGGGAGGGGGAGAATGTGCAAACTCCACACGGACAGTCACCCGAGGCTGGAATTGAACCTGGGTTCCTAGTGCTGTGAGGCAGCAGTGCTAACCACTGAGCCACTGTGCCGGTCTCTTAAATATATTATATATTTAAGAGAGCATTGCCTGTTGTACCACAATGATCAAATCTGCACAAAAGAATTTTACTCTGCATAATTCCTACATATCAGGCATCAGGGGAGCTCAAACCAATGTTTACCACCTGCAAATATCCATTTATACCAGAGACATATTTAGGAATGGTTCAATTACTCAGGGTTACTGGAGTTATTTCAGGCATCACTAATAACCTTACAGTAAGTTTGATGTCCAGTGGCAGATTTGACTGCAAGACAAAATGTTGATCCGCAGGCTTGATAACCCAGCTGCTCGGATAAATTATAACCTCATCTAATACACTGTGGGGAAAAAAAACATTTTCATCACACCACAGGAGGGGAACTGATAAAAGCTTTTTGATGTTATACTTAAGACACTCTTGGGTCAACATTGCACTCTTTATATATTACACCTCAATGTGATTTATTAAACTGGCATTTGCTTCCAGGAAAGCAAACACAGTAGAATAATGGAATTTGGCTTTCAAATTCCAAAGAAGAAAACATTTTAGTTCTTTACATTTGCCGTGGCTATTTACAATAAGACAAACAAGCCTTAATGTTTTAAGTGCAGCTCTCCTTTGAAGGGATAACCATTACAAGCATTCCCCTTAGTCTTCCCCTGTTGCTCTGCAGCCTCTTAGTGGCTACATCCAAAAACACAACAGTTTCCACATGTACGCTGATAAAACCCAGCTTTAGTGCACCATCTTTTCTAAATCATCTCCGATTTGACTTATTACTGGTCTGACGTCCAGTTCTAGAAGGACAGAAATTTCCTCTAATCAAACACTTGCAATACCAAAGCCATCATGTTCAGTTCCTTCCAATAAGTTTACTGGTTAGCCACTGTCCAAGGCTGAACCACTGTTTACAACCTTAGCCTTCTATTTCATCCTAAAATGGTTTTGAATCGCATCTCTGTTTCATTGTCCAGACTGCCTACTCTACTTTCACCTCCAAAACATCACCCAACTCTACTTATTTTTAAGCACAACTGCTGTTAAATTTGTGAATCTCATTGTTATCGCCAGACTTGTCTACTTAAGTACTTTTCACTTTCTATAAACTTGAAGCAAACCAAACTCTCAACTAATTCCGTGCATGATCCTATACTTGCAGACCTGCACTGGCTTGCAGCCTGACAACACTTCAATTTAAAAAATTCTCATTATTTCAAATTCCTGCATGGCCTCAGTTCTCTGCATTTCTGTAACCCCCTTTTGCTCCACAATCCTCAGATATCTGCATTCCTCCAATGCTGGGCTGTTGTACATTCCCAATACATATCATTCCATGTCTGGTGACCAAGCTTTCAGCTGCCTCAACTTTTGACTTTGGAGTTCCCCTGCTACTGTCTTGCTATTCAACTGTATTGTACAGAAGGAGGCTATTTGATGGGAAAGATTTGAAACATAGAAACATAGAAAACTGGAGCACAAGTAGGCCCTTCAACCCTCCAAGCCTGGTCCACCATTTAATATGATCACGCTGACCATTCAACCCTTTGCCTCTTGTTTTTTTTTCCATTTCTCCTCTGCCATTTTTATATTCAACCCGATACTGCATTGGAATAATTTGGATTTATAATGGATCACATCTTGTCTTACAAACGTTCAAAGTAAATGACAATAGACAAATTTTTCATTAGACTAGAACAGGCTACTAGGTCCAGAAAATGGCTATCACTCAAGGATATTTTTTCACATACACATAATAATGACATGATCATGTTGAATTCAAAGTACTTGGACCCCAGACGACAAGCGAATGGCTGTGCATCAGAATTCTGTGCAATAATTCCCACTCTTATACTCTCCAAACAAATAAGCTGGTCTTCCGCTACCGATGAAAAGCAGGAGACTGACTGAAAATCCCAACTGGACTCTGTTAACAGACACGTAATACTTGGATGGGCTATGTGCTGTGTGCAAGTGTGTGGCTCTGCTGCCCTTTGATCCTGTATCTTCAGAAATAGCCCAGGAATGGGATGGAGCTGGGTAGCTGGCTCTGGGCTGGTGGCGTTATCCTGGCCACCTCTGATCCCAAGAGACAAAAAAAATTAAGCCCTAAGATTTACATCATCTATATACTGTATTTGGAAGTTCAATCAAGACAAAATTACAACTGATTCAGTCAGAAGTCTTGCTACACATCAAAACTCTTAGTTTTCGGTTCTTAAAATGAGATATTATTTCCTGTTAGAAACTTGCTGAATGACGGTGTTAATGTGTCATTTGCTCCGAAAATTAACAAAACTCAAAATTAATCTCAGCAGATAGCTTTAGTCCACGTATAATGTGCTTTCAGTGTGATAGTTTTGACCTTCAGTAGTGACAGCAGAACAGTTTGTGTATCCAAATCTGGTCTCCAGTGACAACACTGTGTAATTAGAATTCATTAGCCATATACAAGCATACAAAAGACTCAACAATGTGAATTTACAATGTGGTTTCAACATTGTTTTGCATCTCAGGGGTTACACAGGACCTTTAGAAGACAAAATACGGCACAGCTATAGAAGCCAATATTAGGGTAGATGGCCAATTTCTTGGCCAAAGTGGAAAATTTTAAGGAGAGGAAGGAAAATGAAAGAAGCAGAAAAGTTTATCCAGTGCTGGATGCCAGATAAGCAGTGAAGCAGAGATGGCTGTTGTCAACTCTACAGCATACCTGTCGTTCTCTAGATGGCTGCAGTTGCAAGAACACTCAAGCCCCCTTTAAGGGGAGAACAGTTTAACGTTATGCTGTTGTGCCACTATGAACGCAATATGTACAGTTAAAGGAATACACTGCAGAAACTTATTAAAGTTACTTAAACAGCAACAACCTCCCCTGTAACGTTCAGCATGAAGATGACTAGGTGTTGCAAGGCTGTGCACCAGCTACTTTTAACTTATATTCCAATATCTTTGTTGTATCAGTTTCTTGGAATTGTCATTTGGTAGCATAGGCTTGAACATAAAAAAGAATGATAAAAGACACTGTCGAAACCTTTCACCTTGCTCTCATCAGGACAATTCTCAAGAAATACCAACATCAAGGGAAAGCAACCATTTTCTACTGTATGAAAAACACAAGAATATAATTAAAAGAAAAAGCAGAAAGTGACAAATCCACTCAGTTTAGCCCAAGTAGGAATTGTAGCTTTATTATATTCTGCTAAAAGATGCACAGTATTGAGCATTAAAATGGCTCAGTAAACAGGAGAATAAGATCATTCTTGCATGTGGATATATATCTCAGTTTCAGTTTTATAAATCAAGATTACAGGCAACATTATCCAAATGACAAATTTTTTTTCAGCATATTCCAAACAATAACATGGAACATAGCAATTTATTACAGAAAGCTAAGAATCCTAAGAGATATCGTAGGAATTAACCAACTCACTAAACAAGTCTGCATACAAGTACAATAAAAGAGTTTAACATTGGCTTAAAATCCTCAAACTAAATTGCTAAACCAGAATTCAACACAATCACTATGATTTATTTAAGTTTAAAATCTTTTGTCACCAATATGTAGTTCAACAGCTGAATATTAAAGCTGAGAAAAATATAGTTGAATCCAGCAACTCATTAAATCTCTAAAACTAAGCACTTACCTCCCATTGTCACGACCTACACCCCACACACGAATGCTGACAATTGGTTGGGAATGAAGAACAGTATGATCCATGGGGTCAATTAGGTTCAACATATTATTTTCTAGAATGAGGTACATGTCTTTACCCTGAAATTTAACAATAATATGAATTATTTAAGACTACTTGCCATTTCTCAGGTTGTTCAATTTCATCATGCTGCCAATAAAATGCCAATACTTTATACCGGTTTTATTGCCAAGTCAGAATTATAATTGAAAGGTCATGGGAAACCAGTTTATCAACTCTTTGATATTCCTTGCTTCTCAGGATTATACAGCATATACTTGTACATTTTCCTCTGTGTTGAACCTCTTGTGCATCTACCTAAACTCTATCCCACTTCTGGCACCACTTAACACATTGTCACAAATTTCCTCCACGGCCCTTCTAGATCTCCATTACCATCTTCTCTTTTTCAGAGGTTCCTTAAAACCCACCACGTCTAGACTATTGGTCAGCATTCCTTACATGTCCTTCAGTGCTTCACTCCTTTTTGTCACCAACAGCTCAGTGAGACACCTTGGAACATTTTTTCATAACACTGCCAACACTGTGGAAACTTAAGTTGTTGGTGTTGGTACAATTAACCCAGGTTTGGCGAGCAACGAAGTAGATTTGCTCATCCATAATAATGTTTAAATTTGCTATAAGCAGAAATTAAAACTAATTTTTAGTTTTAATATCTCTTACCTCTCCCCAAATTCCAACTGTGTCCCTGATGTCATTCTTACAGTAGGAGAGCTGCCGGATACAGTTATTCACAGCAACGCTGCTCTTGCCAGGTGCCAGGTCTTCCTCTGCCATTTCTACCCAACCCAGGGAACGTACAGCAAAACACTGCAATTGGAAATGAATACACAACACATCAGTACAACACTGAAAACTTTCAGTGACACAATTAAAATTTAGTGGATCTCAACAAATAGGTACTGTTTAATTTGACGTTTTAAAAGAAATAAATCAGTTTCATCAAGTACAATATCCTGTGATATTATCGACTTCAGAACTTTAATAACTATAGATGGACTGAATGAATCAACAAAGATAAATTGATATACATGGATTGAAAGAAGTAGCAATAACTCTTTGTCTGGAATAATCTGTTTCTTGAGATGAAAGGGACAAGAGAAACTGTTATTGATTTACAGCATCATGTGAATTAACCATCGCTAGGAAGGGGGAGTTACAGAAACAACATAAATAAGCTGCTTCCTGGAAGAAAGGGGATAACACTTATTTGATAATCTGCTGCCTCATGACAAATGGGCAATTAAACCTGCCTTCAGAAGTGATGTTCTGAAGTAAAGTGGTTAATTGCAGGAAAATACTGTGTTTTAAACAGACAGCTCACCCCAAATGTAACAAGGAACAAAAGGAGCTATTTTTGATAGGAAGGCAAGCTGCAGACTTGAAGTCTCCAAAATTACAATCAATGTTGGGGATGAAAGAACCCAAAAGGATGTCAATAATGTCACACTGCAAATTTGAAAGAAAGAAAATTGCAGAAGAATCCAACACCAGAACAACCCAATAGCAGAACTTTGAAGAACAACACTGCAGAAGAACAAACCTGGAAACTTCCAGGGACAGACTACATTGGTTGAACATCTGTCCAGATTTCACCATTAATCGGGTAATAGCTAAGTTGGATCACAATCTCAAATTTGCTTACTTGAGGGGTCTTAAAAAAGTATAAATTATTGTTTCAGTACGACCGTGAGATTTCTTAATAAGTATCCAAATTAAAAGTAACTTGTGGCGATTTATCCACAACATTATCAAGGTTAAAGACTTCCTTATATCAGCCTTGCTACCAAGCTGGTTCAGAGTTGCATCCATATTGAAAGACTGATTAGTCAACAAAGATCATTCAAGAACTATTAATACATTCTCAAAACAAATCAGTTGTAACAAGACAAATGATGAGAGGTACATGAGTAATTGAGGACCAATGGAATGAAACAACTTTAGCATTTTAGAGCTAGGCAAAACTGTTGTTAATCAGTTTGAGAATAGAACACTCCTTAGAACTCCATGTGAAATCTGTTGATAATGGAATCAGATTAACGAACTTATTGTACAGCCCAATAAATAAAACAACTGCACATAGCACAGACTGTAACATCATGTATGATTCCCAATTTCAAAAGAAACTGTTAGGGCAGTATGGCCCTCAGCTGGTTAGTCATTCCAGTCCAATCTCATTCCCATAGACAGGTGCAAAGACAACTGTGATTGGCAAGTACAACTGGCATTCTTGAGCATCAGGATCATTCCCTTTCTTGATAAAATTTTATTTATAACGGGTCTAAATAATAAATTATTTCAACAATACGGTGGAATGCATTTAGCAATTCTTTTGTGAGCAAATCATATGCAAGGCAAATTACTATCTTAAAGTAATGCTTTACTGTATTTATTACAAAATATCGAGATATTGATCAGCCAGTTTTTGCAACTTTGTTTGCTAACTATTAAGTATGATCTTGGAAATACAATTTTGGATGATCAGTATGTGTAAAAGAAGATACTTTGAGTGCATTCTCTTTGTCACAACTGTTCCAAATGGTTACACTTCTATGATTTTAGTACTGTAAAAGATACAATCAAGTTGTTTTAAAACAAGAAAGATATTGCCCAAACCAAAGCTTGGCCTGGGTACGGAACCAAGGGCATTGGTCCAAAATTCCAAAATACTCATGCGGTTCACAGTGAATTATTGTGAATTTTTCATTTCAATGGAAGTAATAACTTTTTAAACCAGCATTTTCAATAATTTAGTAGCATAAATAAGACAATTCAATGTTATTAAAGAATGATAAAATTATTAACATTACAACAAAAAAGTTCTTCAAAGTTGACTTCAAGAATTGAACATACTTTTAAGAAAAATACACTTCAGTGAAATGCAAAAGAGTCTTTTGAGTCAGGATAAAAATGAGGCTTTTATCAAATTCTGCAGTACTTGGTCAGCCTGTTCATTCTTTCCTCCATGAAAAGAAAACTACTGTGCTAGTCTTTTAGTACATTTACATATGACAATATAGTTACATATCTAATTATCACAGAATGGTTACAACACAGGAGACCAAATGATTGTCATGTTCATGCTGGCTCTCCAAAGATACATATCTAAAAACATTTTTGCAATATTCTTTTATCATATGGCTTGATGCCACAGAATGAATTTACATTCAAGACAGAGTGGTCAAGGATAGGCCTTGACAAGAACTACATTCAGGCTGGGACTTCAATTATACATTAATGCTAAACGTTGCTATACATTGCAATCAAATCTATACCAAGCTCTAATCTTAGAGTCGTAGCCTTCATGTATTCATCATGTCCATGTGCTCCTAAGACTCTCTATCATTCTCGAGTATACTTGATAGTTTAGTCTAGCTTTAACACCATTTATGCTCAATGATGTTTAGCTGTGTGACATCATTACAAGGTTGCTCCAAGGTCCTGAAGCACTTGCGCAACAGACTTGGATTGGAATACGAAAGGAGTTTTGTCGAAGTGGTATAATTTCCAAAAAGATCATTGATAACTTAGGGTGCCACTACATTACATGAAAGAAACTGTGTATGAGTCACTCAAGTTTGCTGTGCCTTTACATAACTAATTTACACTGTCTCACAGAGCTTGAAGCAACTTGCTAAATGAGGTTTCAGGAATGTAAATATGTGAGGAGTACTAGAGAATATGTTTTTTTTTCCCTCAGCCTGCAATTTCAGCCACAACAAGAGCACTGATGGGGGAGAAAAGAAAACATATTCTCTGTGAGAATTTGTAAACAATTGCAACAGATATTGGTCCAGAATAGATTAGTGGAATTTTTTTATAGTACAGTAGTACATGGTTATGTAGAATTGAATCAGTATTTGATTACATCTGAATTCTATTCAGCCAGTTGATCCGCTAAGTTAAAATAGTAGGAAAAAAAACTGGCAACAATTGACTAGATAGAGAGCTTTAATCACCAATATGTGTTTTCTAAAAAAAACGCTTCTGTTCTTGTGTTGTGGGAGACACTGCCAAAGCTACTGCTGTTCGCTGAATTTACTTGTCAGGGATGTGGTGGGCCTTATCCAGTCCTGCTGCTAAAATGAAATTTCAGGATTGACCCAGTGACAAAGGATCAGCAACGCATGTCCAGTTTGGGACGGAACTCAACTTGGATGGGTACTTGGAGATGGTGTTCCCGTGTCACTGCTACTTCTGTCTAGGTGATAGAGATTACACAAGAGGAAGATAAAGTAAAGCTTGACAATTTGCTGCAAGGTATCCTGCTGCAGACAGAATCTACTGATGCAAAGGTTGGAAAATATATCCATTGGAAGGTGTGTCAGTCAGGGAAATTGCATAGTTCCAAATTGTATTAGGCTACAGAGGGTTCTGGTTGCGCTGATGCAAAGGGATTAGTGAATATTCCATCACACACGCAGCTTGAGTTTTGGAAATTATAGAGGTTTCAAAGAGTCAAGGGAATCCTCTTGCTAACACACCCAGTGTTTGCACTCTTCTTGTGGCCTGTGTATTTAAAAGGCTAGACCAATTAAGTTTCTGGGCAACAGAGACCCATAGGACAGTGTTGGTGGGGAGATCAGCAATGGCATTGTTGTCAAAGGCCAGGGAAGAAAGCCCAGCTTTCTGCTATTCAAGATGTTAATTTCTTGACTTGTACGGCAGAAATGTTACCTATGTGCTAAGTGATATCTGAGGCTGCGACGAATGACCTCTAACAACCTGTTTCTTTTGGATTCCACATTTGGAAGTATGTACTTGTACTGGAATGGATTGGTTAATGAAGAAACGGTTGGTAGGGTGCTCATGGAGTTACAGACCACCGAAGTTTAGTTGTGTCTAATGGGTTCAGTCTGCAAAGAAACTAACAGCTGGGGAAATTGCCATATTCTCATTTAAATGCAAGCAAAGAAGCCCTTCTGTTACAAACTTGAGTCCCAAAAAGTCTCCCATTTTTACATTCTGACTTTAGTGTTTTACCAAAGCTGAGAATACATTGTTGTGATACTGAAGTTGCTCTTAAAGATACTAAAGGTTAATGCACTGAAGGGAAAAGCCCGAAGAATCGGTATAGAAATAAAAGGGTTCACTGCAAATATTGCTACTTCAAAAACAAGTTAAAACTGAATAGCACAGGCAATTTAAAATAGCTGAGAGATTGTGATTGCACAATACTGCCATCAAGTGGGTATCTGTTAATAATAGGTAGACAAACAGGAGCCCGGAACAACACAGCAGGCCAGGCAGCATCTGGAGGAAAGGAGCAGTCAATGTTTCGGGTATTACCCTTCTTCAGGACTGTGTTCTTCCAGGCTCTTGTTTGTCTATCTGGATTCCAGCATCTGCAGTTTTTTTGTCTCTAATTTGTTAATAATAGTGGGCCAGATTTTGTTGTAGGAGAGCAACCCACTGAGAATGCTATGAGTTATCGTTCAGATCAACAGCAGTTGAAATTTCAGGCCTGTCATAGCGCACCAAGAGAAACACAGCATCTGGGGCCTCTGACAGAATATCTCCTGAACTAGTGAGAATTAAAGACTGGGGATTAAATACAGAAAGGAGAGGGAAGGATGATGAATAAAAGAAAATTAATTCCATGTCAAATTAGTAACTGAAAGAGAAGCAAATAAACTAAAACAAGGGGTGAAAAGACTGGATTAAAGAGGAGACAAAGGAAAAGAGAAAAATATTTTAAAAATTTACCTACTCAAAAAATTCAAAACCTTACTGAATGGGGTTCCACACTCATAACAGTTAATGTTTAGTGTCAGGGGTGATTCGCAGCAATTTTAATTTTTTTTAAAAGATTCTTGTGCTCATAGCTACCCTCAAAATTTGTGGCAGGTTTCATTCATACCTACCATACAAATACAACAGCTTTGTGCTATTCAATGCACATTCAAGCTGAGGCAGACAACAAATGGCATTCTGCAAAGTTGTATCTTTGCAAATGGTGGAGCAGGTCAAGTTGGACAGAACCCTTTGAGCATTCACACTTAAGTTTGCAGTTACTCCTCACTTTGAGTTGCTGTATCTGTTACACTTAATTAACAGCTAGTGCCAGTTGTCTGACTGCTGTTAAAGGAACAATTTCTTGCTCAATATTTAACAGAGAGATGGCGACATGTCTGTCCACAAACCACAAAACTTAATTTACACTTGTATTCAATATCAACAAGTTTGGCCATTTCAACGATCAGCATTCCCATGTAATATCAGTTCAGATTAACAAGTTTAACATCACAACTCCTGATCTTTCAACGATGATATTCTCAGCAAAACAAACTTCCATTTCAAGTAAATTCAGAGTAAAGTGAAAGCTACAAATAGGGCTAGATTTTTCACTAAATATAATTGAGTGAAAAATCTAGTCCAGTATAACCCACATAAGGCCAATTTGTAACATACGACATTTGCAAATGGGCAAGCTGTAGTTTTCATTTAGCCCATTTTTCCATAAAGCAGGGATATATTTTTGTTCGAAGTGGCTGCCAGTGTAGTCCAGGAGTATAGCTGATCATTAAGGTTATTATCACAGTAGTATTATCGCAGACTGTTAATCCAGAGACCTGAATAACATTCTGGGGACCCAAGTTCGAATCCTGCCATAGCAGATGGTGGAATTTGAATTCAATAAAATATATATGGAATTAAGAATCTAATGATGACCATGACCCCATTGCCTATTAAGTCAGTGAACAGCAGTTTTACTTGCCTCATTAGTTCTCAAGTTACCATCATCCTTTAAAAATAAAAGCAGTGACTGACTATACACTTCAATTCCAAGCACAACAATACTTGGTCCATGTCTGAGTTATACAGTCACAATCATGCAGCATGGAAGTACCCCCCTGGTCCAACTCATCCATGCCGACAAAGTTTCCCATGAATGAAAAATTAGAAGAGACAATATCAAATACAAACAATTTGACCTTGCAACAAGGACAGTGACAATTTTATTTAAGGTGAACATTAAAATATGTGTTTCAATAATATAAAGTTAATATAAATTTTGAACTCAAGAACAGAACATATAAATGTTACTATGTAAGATTTTAATTTAAGGTAGTTTATCCTCAAAATAGGACCATCTTGAGCCTGACAAAATATTCGATAAAATGCCATTCTTATGCTCTTAAATTCCAGACTAAGCCAACTTTCTCAATTCATTTGCTGAAGCAGTATAATTAGTCAATTATTCAGCAGATAGCTGACCTCTACAATGAAGGTTCTGTATTTTTAGGAGAATAGCTACCGTTTAATTATTTTGTGGGCAGAGATAACACATTGTTGACATTAATAGAGGTCTGCCCTCTATATAATAGAGGGCTTAGTCAAGATGAAATTCAGATTTTCCATCAGGTATCTGAATTTATTTTCTTTAAGGGATTCATTTGATTGTTTACACATTTTGAAATAATCTGCAGATTATTCTTTCAGTTTTTGTCCATTATATATACACATTTACTCAGATAAGACTAAGAGGTATGAATGGAGAGGGAACCTGTGTTATTGGTGCAATGAATGGCTTTGTCTGATTGACACTTGTATAGACTTGTCGAACAGCAGTTTGTTCCAAAGAAAATTTCTGAAAGAGTGCTTTCTCCCCTCAGCATTTCAGGACTTGCGACTGTCACAACATGACTGGCCACAGATTCTACGCTATCCACACACAGGACAAACCCTACTTCGGCAGCTGCAGGGAGGAGGATGGATTTAAAAAGCCCAATGCAGTTCTGGCCATCCAATCAGCCGCCTCAAAGTTACCATTTTCTTACTGGCCATATTATGGCCACCAGAATGGAGGCCCTGCCAGCTAGGCAAATCAAAGGAACGGCCAATTCACTTAGTGAGATCTTTATTGGGTACTTGCCACTTGATCCAGATATTCACCTGCTCGAACACATTTTTTCAAAACCCTGCTGACCCTTGTCAGCTGACACATTGGTCACCAGCAGGAAATGCCCAGCCCATCCACCTCTGGTCTCTCCCCCTTTGAAAGGCTGGATTTTAGGTATATTTTTACACAACTCTTTTGTGAAAATTAGAATATAAAATAAAGTCAATTACTGATTTGGCTCCATTCATCATTTTCATCATAGCAAGCATGTTCAAAAGGATCAGAAGAGGAATTATTGTTATTATATAAACAATGCTATTCTGCTCTCCCTATCTTTTGCAATGAGCGTGAAAAGGAGGATGTACAAAAATACTTTGTATAGATTAAAAAAAGATGAAGAAGATCAATCAATAGTGGATGTTTAAGACTTACTTTGTTTGTGGCCATGTTTTAATACAGAATCATTTAATGCAGGCATGGAAAGGAGCCATTTGGCCCATCGTGCCTGCACTGGTTCTATTATCTAGTGCCAATTTCTTGCCATTTGTCCACATTCCTGCACACCATTATTGACAGGTAATGAATTGGAATCCCCTTCTCTAAGCCAAATGCTTTCCTTTGGCGTGTGGTGACAGCCAGGTGTTTGACTTTCCATAAGATCTTAGTTCACTGACATGACCGTTCAGAAGAACGGTCACGCGTTCAAGGTGAGAGGAGAAAAGTTTAAGGGGGATACAGGCGGAAAGTACTTTACACAGAGGGTGGTAGGTGCCTGGAACGCGTTGCCAGCAGAGGTAGTAGAGGCAGGCATGGTAGATTCATTTAAGGTGCGTCCGGACAGATGCATGAGTAGGTGGGGAGCAGAGGGATACAGATCCTTAGGAATTGGGCGATAGGTTTAGACAGTGGATTTGGATCGGCACAGGCTTGGAGGGCCGAAGGGCCTGTTCCTGGGCTGTAAATTTTCTTTGTTCTTTGTTGTTCTGAAGACTCTTTCATAATCATAGAATCCCTACAGTGAGGAAGCAGGCCTTTCAGCCCACTGAGTCCACGCTGACCATCTGAAGAGTGTCCCACCCAGACTCGCCACTGTAACTCTGCATTTTCCATAGCTAATCCACCTACCCTTTACATCTTTGGACTGTAGGAGGTAACACACGCAGATACAGGGAGAATGTGCAAACTGCACATGGACAGTCACCCGAAAATGGAATCGAATCCAGGTCCCTGGCACCACGAATCAGCAGCGCTAACCACTGAGCCACCATGCTGCCTTTTTGGAAGAGATATGCATATATTACTTAGGGAGGCAACGGCCTACTAGTATTATCGCAGAATGTTAATCCAGAGACCTGGGTAACATTCTGGGGACCCAAGTTCGAATCCTGCCATAGCAGATGGTGGAATTTGAATTCAATAAAATATATATGGAATTAAGAATCTAATGATGACCATGACCCCATTGCCTATTGTCAGGAAAAAACCCACCTGGTTCACTAATGTCCTTTAGGGAAGGAAACTGCCATCCTTACCTGGTCTGGCCTACATGTGACTCCAGACCCACAGCAATGTGGTTGACTCTGAACTGCCTTCTGGGCAATTAGGGATGGGCAATAAATGCTGCCTGGTCAGCGACACCCTCATCCCATGAATGAATAATTAAAAAAAGGTGGTTCCGCCAATTTTAATATGAACATATATGTACATACGTCAACACTGAATAAAGAAACTCTTGTCAGTTCATGATCTTTCAATCTAATAGAATGAATTGTGACTGTTCAGATTATATTTTGAAGTAACTTAATATTGTCCATTGTACAGCTTAAATACAATTATGGACTTTTAAAGAAGAAACCAGATGCTGTAATGCACTGGAAAATGTAACAATTTTTGAAGCAAAAGTGAAAACAATGAAGTAGATAAAATGATGACAGAATGCTTGACTCATTAATTGAACCATCCACCAGCAAAGTGCCACTAGTGACTGTAATGCTCAGGGATGAACCAAAACCCATGATACCGTTCAATGCAATTACAGCCTTGTACTTTGCACATTTAAAAAGTAATGATGTTTTTTCACATTTCACGCAAATCAGAAATGTATTATGTATATATGAAAATGGAACTTGCAGCACAAAATAATAAATTTATAAAGTAACCATATGGACATTTTTTTTAAAAATCGCTTTTGACATTTTCTCTAAAGTAAAAGGCAGTCATACTGAATTCATAAATAACTGCTGCATTATTTATCCGCAATCCTTTTCAAAGTCAGCAAGTGCATTTTAATGCTATCGTTGGCACTTAGCCAAAATTCTGCTGCAGATGCCCATCCTTGAGTCAGCCATTGTAGTCTGTGGCAGCAATATTTCAGTCTAGCAGATTGAGAGCTGGCAGTAGGAAAAACATCATCCTTGCTTGACTATCAATGGCGAGCAGTAAATCTGACTCAATTTTTCAGCACCAATTTTGCTCTAACCTCAGAGGGAAATCAAGACGCATAAATAACTTTGGAAGCAACGCTGCAAGGAAAAACATGTACTGTTGTGCTGAAACAGGCCCCAACCATTAATGCCCAGCTAAGTTGGGACTTTTTACCCATTACTTTTTAAAAATCTTATCGTAAGTTTAATCTCCATCCTTCTGGAACTGGGATCATACACGCACCTTTACAAGTCTTGTTTATAATGTCACAACTGTGTGCCTACTATCAATACTATTTGAGTTTAGTAGCATCAGTTGGGGCCAGATATTCAAGTCCACTGCCAATGTCTTCCAGAACTGACCTCATACCTCCCAATGGCTATTTATTTAATGCCATAATTCAGGGCTGCAACTGAAATGCACTTGTGACCGAAATGGAACATCCACATCTTTCCAAGTATACCCCAGCTGCTTTACCAATCTTTTTGATGGCAGACTTGGTAAGGGGAGACATGAAATGAATCATTATGTTGCTTTACCTTTCAGTAAGTGGACATATCACTATGATTGAGTTCATCTTGTTCAATTGGTACAGCTTGTCTATTCAGAAAAATGTAAGATATTGAATATGCTGTCCTTCCCCACATCAATGAATTGTTTAGCTGGGCTTAACTAACAACCTTCCTGTGTTCTGGTTCTCAGCCTGGTGAAAGTGTGCCATTACAAGTTGCTGTTTAAAAACCTGACCTTACATCATGTTCTGAGTCCAGCAGGCTGCTGGTGTCTGTTTTTTTTAATGATCTACATTTTTAATCAAATAAGAACGTTTGTACCGGATATGCTGCTTTACAATCTTTGCAATGAATGTAGTTAAACATTTTCTGAAAATAGGATTCTGAATGGTCAAACATATTATAACACCTAATTGTACTTAATCCATTCTACAAAAACAAAATAGGGTAACAATCCTAACAAGGGATGACATCAATACATAATAGGATGGAATCTTTGTTCAAAAGGTCAAGATGCAAAATCAGCTTGGGGGCAGCCACGTAATAGTGAGGGGGAAAAATAAACAAACTCCAAACTGTAGCACAGCAAACATTTTATTAACTGGCAACTACGGAACCAGGAGCATGCTGACTGATCAAATATTCTGGTTGATCATACCCTCAACTGACTACTCAGATATTGCTGAGATCGCGATAGTACAGTAAACCTATGTTATTTCAGGGTTGTTTTTGCCGGTTTAATTGAGAATGCCAGTTAAAACAAACTTTGCTGTTCTAATATTGGGTACGGTATAAATTAAAAAATTAGAGATGTATATAACGTTGGTAATGCAATAATAATGGTTGACTTCAATGTGCATTTGGATTAAGCTAACCAAGTCAGCACTAATGCTGTGGAGGATAAATTTCTGGAATGTGTATTAGATAGCTTTTATGGACATGTGTTGAGCAGCCAAATAGGGATTGGGCCCTTTTCAATTTGGTGATATGTAATGAGAAAGGGCTAATTAATAACTTTGAGGTAAAGGAGCTTTAGGAAATAGTAACCATAATATGACAGAATGTGAAGAATATGAAGTTTGAAAGTGAAATAGTTAATTCTGAAACTTGTCTCCTAAATCTACTAAGAGAAAACTATTGAAGGATTGAAGAGCAATTGACTAGGATGGATTTACAAAATGCCCAGTGGACGGTCCACTTAGACCTACTCCAGAATCCATCAATATCATAGATGCCAGTCTACAAACACTGACACACTTCATGTGATAAGAAGAAATCAGTGAAGAAACTAGATACTACAAAGGCCATGTCCCAGCCAACATCTGAAAACTTGAGCTTCAAAACTAGCTGCATCCTACCTAAGCTATTCCAGCACACCTTCAACACCGGCATCAATCTGACACGATGGAACATTGCTGAGCTATATCCTGTACACACAAAAATAGGGCAAATACAACCTAGCCAATTACCACCTCATTGGTCTCCATGCAATCATCAGCAATTTTTTAAAAATTCATTTTTGTGGGATGTGGGCATCACTGGCTGGACAGCATTTCTTGCCCATCCCTAGTTGCCTTTGAGAATGTGGTGGTGAGCTGCCTTCTTGAACCGCTGCAGTCCTCCTAGTGTGGGTTAACGATGCCATTAGGGAGGGAATTCCAGGATCTTGACCCAGTGACAGTGGAGGAACGGCAACGTATTATCAAGTCAGGAAAGGGAGCAGCTTGGAGGGGGACTTGAAGGTGGCGGTGTTCCCATATGTCTGATACGCTCGTCCTTCTAGATGGAAGTGGTTATGAGTTTGGAAGGTGCTGCCTGAGGATCTTTGAATTTTTGCAGTGCATCTTGTAGATAGTACATACTACTGCTGCTATTAAGCGTTGGTGGTGGAGGGAGTAGATATTTGTGGACGTGGAGTCTATCAAGCGGGCAGCTTTGTCCTGGATGGTGTTAACTTTCTTGAGTGTTGTTGGAGTTGCACACATCCAGGCAAGTGTGGAGTATTCCATCAGGCTCCTGACTTGTGCCTTGTAGATGATGAATAGGCTTTGCAGGGGGTCAGGACTTGAGAAAAATGATGGGAGGGGTTGTCAAAAGTGCTATCAAGTGGCACTTGCAGAGAAATAAACTGCTCACTGATACTCAGAGATAACAAGGTGTAGAGCTGGATGAACACAGCAGGCCAAGCAGCATCAGAGGAGC
>JAHRHZ010000049.1:22846551-22865962 GCA_024137785.1 Ginglymostoma cirratum
GCTCCTCTGATGCTGCTTGGCCTGCTGTGTTCATCCAGCTCTACACCTTGTTATCTCAGATTCTCCAGCATCTGCAATTGCTGCTATCACTGATACTCAGTTGAGTTCTGTTGTTCAAGCCCTGACACCATTACAGCCTTGGTCCAAACATGGACAAAACAGCTAAACTCCAGAGGTGAGGCGAGAGTGACTGCCCTTGATATTAAAGCCGCAGATGACCAAGTATAGTCCAGCAAAAGTGCACGTTCATTGCTTTACTGCACAATGTTCAGCAACATTTGCAACATCTCAGCAAGTGAAACATTCAATATCCACATGCAGCAAGACCTGGTCAAATATTCAGGCTTGAGTTGATAGCAGGCAAACAACATTCGCATAACACAAGTGCAAAGTAATGATCATCTTCAGTAACAGAGCATCTAACAACCGCCCTTGACATTCAGTGGTGTTACCATCACTGAATCCCCCAATATCAACATCCCAGGGATGATCACTGAACAGAAACCAAGCTGGACTAGCCATATAATTAAGGTGACTACAAGAGTAGGGTCAGAGGCTATGAATTCTGTGGTATGGTAGCACTGCTGCCTCACAATGTTATGGACCTGGGTTCAATTACAGCCTCGGGTGACAGTTTGCACGTTCTCCCTGTGTGTGTGCATTTCCTCCGGGTGCCCTGGTTCCTTCCCACAGTCCAAAGATGTGCAGGTTAGGTGGACTGGCCATGCTGAATTGCTCCATAGTATCCAAGGATGTGCAGGCTAGGTGGATTAGCCATGGGAAATGCAGGGTGGGGGTGTGAAATGAAAGTTGGGGCTGGGTGGAATGGTCTTTGAAATGTCAGTGAAGGCTTCCTGGGCCAAATAGCCTCTACTTGCACTGTTGGGACTCTATGTAACTCATTTCCTGTCTCCCCAGTGCTATCCAGCATGTACAAGGCACTAGTCAGGAGTTTGGAGGAAGATTTGCCACTTGCCTAGACAAACACAGCAACACTCAAGATGCTCAAAACCATCCAGAAGAAAGCTGGTTGCTTGGTGGACATCTGTTCCACTGCTTTTAACATTCACTATCTTTGCCACCAATGGCAGTAGTGTGCATCATCTACAGGCTGCACTGTAGTAATTCACCAACGTTCTTCCAACAGTACATTTCAAACCCATGACTCCAGTTAATTAGAAGGCCAAAAGCAGATTAATGGGAACACCACTATCTGCAAGTTCCCTTCCACGTCACATATTTTCCTGACTTGGAACTATATTGCCTTCACAGTTGCTGAGTCAAAATGTTGAAAATCCCTTCCTAACGGCGGCACGGTGGCTCAGTGGTTAGCACTGCTACCTCACAGCACCAGGGACCCAGGTTCGATCCCAGCCTCGGGTGACTGTCTGTGTGGAGTTTGCACATTCTCCCTGTGTCTGCGTGGGTTTCCTCTGGGTGCTCCGGTTTCCTCCCACAACCCAAAGATGTGCAGGTTAGGTGGATTGGCCATGCTAAATTGCCCGTAGTGTTCAGGGATGCCTAGATTAGGTGGGTTACAAGGGGACGGGTGTGGTTGGGACACTTCAAGGTTCGGTGTAGACTTGTTGGGCCGAAGGGCCTGTTTCCACACTGTAGGGATTCTAAAAGCACTGTGGCTGTTCCTACACACCAAGAATGCAGCTCATCACCATCTTCTTCAAGGCAATAAAAGATGGACAAATACTGTTCTAGCTAGATTGCACAAGCAAATTTTAGAAAACTCGACAAACTGACATCTAATCTCAAGGAGAATAAATTCCTCTCAAAAACTTGCACTTTTTGCCCTATGAACAAGTCATTATAACAACTGATAAAAATCGCTACATGTTTTCATAATGCCAATGAAAAGATTTCAAATTTTCTTTTCAGATTCTTTTCTTTATACCTTCGGTTGCAAAGACATAGGCCATTATTCCTGAAATTGCAACAGGGAAACTGATGGTAGAATAAAAACATGAGCTCTTTGCCATGCTGACCACATCAAATATTTTCATAAGGCAGAACTTAAGTGGATCAAATTCTACGAAGCTGATTTAGTGGAGATCGCTTCCCAACAATTGGTGTTAATCATATCCTTCACTCAGGCAAACCTGCAGAAAAGCTACAGTGTGACATCTGGAAATATAAAGCTGTTGTTATTTGAATTGTGTTTTTTTTAAGGGTTGATAGTAGTCAGGGGAATAGATACTTCTCTGTAGCCAGGATCATGTCTCAAGGGCCGTGTTGTTTGCCTGGTGCCTAGGTTCATATCTCATGTGGGCTTCAGAGGAACTTGGAGTGGGAGAGGAAAGATCTAGCTGTTTTGATATATGTAGAAAAAGATTCTGCTGAAGGAGTATGAGCAGCTAGGGGCTAAATTATAAAGCAGAACCAAAAAGGCAATGAGCTCTGGATTACTATCTGAGCCTTCAGCAAATGGGCACAGGCTCAACAAGAGTAAAGAGGCAAACACGTGGCTCAAAGACTGGTGTAGGAGAAACAGGTTCGAATTCATGGAATAATCGGCAGCAGCACTGGGGAAGGTGAGAGCTATTCTAATGGCATGGGCTGCACCTGAATCATGCTGGTTGTGACGTGAATATTACAGAGACATGGCTGCATGGGGGTCAGGACTGGTAACTAAGTATCCAAGGATACATGTCCTATTGAAAGGACAGGAAGATGAGCAAAGTGTGCGGGGTTGCCTTGTTAGTAAGAAATGAAATTAAATCAATAGCAAGAAGTGACAGAGTCAGAAGGCATAGAATCTGGGTGGGTACGAGTTGAGGAGCTGCAAAGGAAAAACAGATCAAGATGGGAGTTGTGTACAGGCTGCCTAGCAGTTGTCAGATGTGAAAAGAAAATAAATCAGGAGATAGGAAAGGCATGTCACAGAAGCCTTTTTACAATAATCATGAAGGATTTCAATATGCACAGACTGTGAAAGTCAGGTTGGTAGCGGATCTCAAGAAAAGGAATTTGTAGAATACCTACAAGGCGGCTTTTAGGGCAACTTGTGATGGGGCCCACTAGGGAACAGACAATTCTGGCTTTGATGATGCGTAATGAGGAATACTTGATTAGGAGACTGAAGATGAAAGAAGCCCTTGGGGGCAGTAACCATCATATGATAAAGTTCATCCTGCAGTTTGAGGGGGAGAAGCTGGAATCAGACATAACAGCATTGCAATTGAGTAAAGGTATCTACATAGACTTGAGGGAGGAGCTGGCCAGAGTTGATTGGAAAGGGAACTTAGCAGGGAAGATGATGGAGCAGCAATGACAGGAGTTTCTGGGGGTAATCTGGGAGGCACAGCAGAAATTCATCCCAAGGAAGAAGAAACAGGGGAGAATGAGGCAATCATGGCTAACAAGGGAAGTCAGGGACAGCATAAAAGCAAAAGTAAAAGCATATGATGTTGTGAAGATTTGTGGGAAGCCAGAGGATTGGTAAGCCTTTATAAACCAGCGGAAGATAACGAAAATAGCAATAACAGCAGAGAAGATTAAAAAATGAGAGCAAGCTAGAAAGTAATGTAAAAGATCGCAAGAGTTTGTTTTAAGATGCATAAAAAGTTGGAGAGGGGCAAGAGTGGACATTAAGTTGCTGGCAAGTGAGGCTCGAGAAAAGGTAATGGAGAACCAAGAAATGGCAGAGGAACTGAACAGATACTTGTAGCTTATCAAAACTTCAACAGAATTCAGGGGTGGGGGGATAGCAGAGGTGAGTGTAGTGGCCATCACTATAGAGAAGGTAAAAACCAAAAGAACTGCGGATGCTGTAAATCAGGAACAAAAACAAAGCCACTGGAAAAGCCCAGCCGATCCGGCAGCATCTGTGAAGGAAAAGACAGAGTTAATGTTTCAGGTCCAGTGACCCTTCCTTAGTTCTGAGAAAGGGTCACTGGACCCAAAACGGTGACTCTGTCTTTCCCTTCACGGATGCTGCCGGACCGGCTGGGCTTTTCCAGTGGCTTTGTTTTTGTACTATAGAGAAGGTGCTGCAGAAGTTGAAAAGTCTGAGGGTGGATAAATCACCCAGACCAGATGGACTACGTCCCAGAGTTCGGAAGGGGATAGCTGAGGAGATTGTGAAGGCATTGGTGGTGATCTTTCAGGAATCACTGGAGTCAGGGAGGTTCCCAGAGGACTGGAAAATGGCTAACATGACATGCCTGTTTAGGAAGGAAGGGAGGCAGAAGACAGGAAGAGAGAGGCCAGTTAGCCTGAGCTTGGTCACTGGTAAGAATGTAGCATCCACTGTTAAGGATTGCAGAGTATTTGGAAATGCATTAGTAAGATAGGGCAGAGTCAGCATTGCTTCATCAATGAGAGGTCATGCCTGACAAATTTGCTAGAATTCTTTGAGGACGTAATGAGAAAGTTAGCCAAAGGATAACCAGTTGGCTTGATCTATTTGATTTTCCAGAAGGCCTTCGACAAGGTACTGCACAGGAGGCTGCTAAATAAGATAAGAGCCCATGGGTGTTGTAGGCAAGGTGCTGGCGTGGTTAGAAGATTGGCTGACTGATAGAAGGCAGAGAATAAGGATAAAGGGGTGTTTTTCAGGATGGCTGCTGGTGACTAGTGGAGTTCCGCAGAGGTCCACGTTGGGAGCACAACTATTCACGTTGTATATTAACAATCTGAATAAAAGGAACTGAGGACACTGTTGCTAAATTTGCAGAAACACAAAGATAGGTGGACTACAGGTAGTCTTGAGGAAGCAGGGAGGCTGCAGAAGAACTTGGACAGGCTCGGAAATTGGGCAAAGAAGTGGCAGATGGAATACAATGTGGGAAAGTGTAAGGACATGCACTTTTGAAGGAAAGATAGTGGTGTAAACTATTTTCTAAATGGGGGAAAGGCATCAGCAATCTGAAGCACAAATGGACTTTGGAGTCCTGGTTCAGGATTCTCTTAAGGTTAACTTACGCATTCAGCTGGTAGTTAGGAAGGGAGATACAATGACAGCATTCATTTCAAGAGGGCTAGAATAGAAGAGCAAAGATGTACTGCTGAGGCTGTATAAGGCTCTGGGCAGACCATGTTTCAAACAGTGTGCGCAGTTTTGGACCTGTATCTAAGGATGGATGTGCTGGCATTGGAAAAGGTCCAGAGGAGGGTTACAAGGATGATCTTGGGGATGAAGGGCGTGTCATATGAGGAGCAGTTGATGACTCAAGATCTGTACTCAATGGAATGAGAAGGATGAGGGGAGATTTGATTGAAACTTGCACCATATGGAGAGGCCTGGATAGTGTGGACATGGAGAAGATGTTTCCACTGGTCAAAGAGACTACTACCCGAGAGCCCAGCCTCAGAGTGAAGGAATGACCTTTTAGAACGGAGACGAGGAGCAATTTCTTCAGCCAGAAGATTGTTAAACTATGGGACTCAATGCCGCAGAAGGCTGTGAAGGCCAAGTCATTGAGTGTGTTTAACACAGAGATAGATAGGTTCTTGATTAGTAAGGGGATCAAAGGTTATGGAGAGAAGGCAAGAGAATGGGGTTGAAAATACATCAGCCATGATCGAATGGTGGAGCAAGCTCAATGGGCTGAATGGTCTAATTCTGCTCCTATATTTTTATGGTCTTACAAATGAAAGCACATTGCTTCTGTCCAAGCAATTCTGGTCATAGGTGGGAGAGGAGAAGAAAAATCAGCAGATCCTTCATCTTTGAAAAGAATCTAAATACTGCCAAAGTTACATTCACATAGGAGGAGGAGGAGGCCACTCAGCCTACTGAACCTGGTCTGCCATACAACATGATCATTGCTGGTCATCCACTTCCATGTCTTTTTCCCATATCCCTTTATATTGCTGACTGATTTCCAAATACGGATCTCTTCTTTAAACAAAATCACTGAGAACTACCTGAAGGAATGGTGCAGTTAGATTCCATTTCAAAAGGCAAATTGGCATGTATATGAAGAGGACAGATTTGCAAAGTTAGGAGAATAAACGGGACTGGTCTTCGAAGAGCCAGCACAAGCACTACAAGTCAAAAAGCTTTTGTCTGTGCTGTAAGATTTTATTATTTTAAGTGCTTACATTTCATAACCTATGTTTACTCCAGCAGTTATACGACATTATGAGCAACACCCATCTCAGAAAAAAAGTAATAATTCTGGACAAGTACGGCTAAAATAATAAAAAAACAAATTCAAGACAGATTATGTCAAAAAATATTACAAAATATTTGAGCAACATCCTTTTTATGATTATCAACTTCACCATCATTGCACCATAAGCACATAGGAACACCATATTATCGGTTGGCATCCAAAGGTTTTCAGTAAATAGAAAACATTTAATCCATGCTAATCAATGCATATTGTAGGTCAGAATCTGTTCTCTGGCACAGCTGAAGCTGCTCTGTCAAGATCTGATTTAAACACATAGAACTCGACCCCATATACACTCCACTACGAAGGAAAACCAGAATCCAGCTCAATGGACTCCAGAGTTTAAAAACCAGGCGGGAAAACACACCAAAGCTTCATCGGAGGCTGCACGGAGGATGTTACTCAGCACGGTAACGAAATAGCTGAGGAACAACAAACCAGCTCGGCAAGCCAACCAACCTCAACACCCACAAGCCGAGCTACAAATCTACTCCAAGACCTTAAAGATCTGATTTAATTTATGCAAAGCAGCGTAGGTTAGTAAAATACCACAAGAAAGGCAGAATGTGAGATAGAAAGAGGGAGAGGAGAAATGGAGTGTCATAACTTCAATGTAATGGAAACTAACTTCAATCTGCTCCCACAATGACCTTAGCTCCTCCAATAGCACCTTCCAAACCTGCATCCCGTACCAAGTTTAAACAAAGGCAGTTCTGAGGAAGGGTCACTGGACTCTATATGTTAACTGTGCTCTCTCTCCACAGCTGCTGCAAGATCTGCTGAGTTTCTCCTGCAATTTCTGGCTTTGTTTTAAATAAAGGCAATTGCTAGTGTTTTTTTTTAATGAAAAGCAGAATGGAAAATAAGTTGAAAGGTAGAATGGTAGAGGAGGCAGTGGCAGACATTTATGGAGGCATTACTTAACTCTCAACAAAAGATATACTCAATGAGAAAAAAAAGAAATATGAAAAGGATGCAACATCTGTGACTTACTAAGGAAATTAAGGATAGTATCAAATTGAAAGAACCTGTTTCTGTTTCTCATGGTATTACGGTGTATTTGGATTTCCAAACAGGGTTTGATAACACACGCTCAACTATAATAGGCTATATATATTGGCATGAATAGAGGATTCGTTGGCTACAGGAAGTAGAAAGTTGGGATAAACGGCACACTTTGTAACCCCCTAGCCCAGCATATCTCCCAGTCAACCATTACCATCAAGCCAGGGGATCAACCCTGGTTCAATGGAGAGTGCAGAAGGGCATGCCAGGAACAGCACCAGGCAAACCTGATGAAGCCACCAAACAGGACTACTTTCATGCCAAACAGCGTAAGCAGCAAGTGATAGGCAGAGCTAAGCGATTCCACACCCACAGATAAGAACTAAGCTCTGCAGTCCTGCCACATCCAGGTGTGAATGGTGGTGGACGATGAAAAAACTCACTGGAAGAGGAGGCTCCACAAATATCCCCATCCTCAATGATGGAAGAGCTCAGCACATCAGTGCAAAAGATAAGGCTGAAGCATTCGCAGCAATCTTTAGCCGGAAGTGTCCGGTGGATGATCCATCTCAGCATCCTCCAGTGGTCCCCAGCATGACAGAAAGCAGTCTTCAGCCAATTCGACTCACTCCACGTGATATCAAGAAAAGGTTGGAGACACTGGATACTGCAAAGGCGACCAGTCCTGACAACATTCTGGTAATAGTACTGAAGACTTGTGCTCCAGAACTTCCCTTAGCCAAGCTGTTCCAGTACAGTTACAACACTGGCATCTACCCGACAATGTAGGAAATTGCCCAGCTGGGCAAATTCCAGAGGTGAGGTGAGAGTGACAGTCCTTGACATCAAAGCTGCATTTAACCAGGTGTGGCATCAAGGAGCCCTAGCAAAACTGGAATCAGTGGGTGTCAGGGGACAAACTCTCTGGTGGTGGGAGTCATACCTGACACATAGGAAGATGGTCATGGTTGCTGGAGGTCAATCATCTCAGCACCAGGACATCTCTGTAGGAGGTCCTCAGGATAGTGACCTAGGCCCAACCATCTGCAGCTGCTTCATCAATGACCTTCCCTCCATCATAAGGTCAGAAGTGGGGATGTTCGCCGATGATTGCACAATGTTCAGTACTATTCGTTTCTCCTCAGATACTGAGGCAGTCCATATTCAAATGCAACAAGATCTGGACAATATTCAGGCTTGGGCTGACAAGTGACAAGTAACATTCATGCCACACAACTGCCAGGCTATGCCCATTATCAATAAGAGACAATCTGATCATCACCCCTTGACATTCAATGGTGTTACCATCACTGAATCCCCCACTATCAACATTCTGGGGGTTATCATTGACCAGAAACTCAACCGGACTCACCACATAAACACAGTGGCTACAACAGCAGGCCAGAAGCTAGGAATACTGTGGCGAGTAACTCACCCCCTGACTCCTCAAAGCCTGTCCACCATCTACAAGGCACAAGTCAGGAATGTGATGGAATACTCCCCACTTGCCTGGATGAGCACAGCCCCAACAACACTTCAGAAGCTTGACAGCATTCAGGACCACGCAGCCCATTTGAATGGCACTACATCCACAAGCATTCACTCCCTCCACCACCAACGCTCAGTAGCAGCAGTGTGTAACATATGCAAGATGCACACAAAAATTTACCAAAAGATTCTCAGACAGCACTTTCCAAACCCATGATCACATCTATCTAGAAGGACCAGGGCAGCAGATATAGGAGAACATCACCACTTTCAACTTCCATTCCAAGATACTCACCTTCCTGACTTGGAAATATATTGCCATTTCTTCACTGTTGCTGGGTCAAAATCCTGGAATTCCCTTCTTAATAGCATTGTCGGTCAATCGACAGCACAGGGACTGCAGCAGTTCAAGAAGGCAGCTCACCACCACCTTCTCAAGGGCAACAAGGGATGGGCAAGAAATGCTGGCCAGCCAGCGATGCCCACATCCCACAAATGAATAAATTTAAAAAAACATTTTCAGGCAGGCAAACTGTAACTAGTAGAGTACAATGGGAGTCAGGGCTCAAGTCCAAACTCTCGACAGTCTATATTCATGACTTGGATGAAGGAACTAACTGTACTGTAAGGAAATGGGCTCACAATACAAAGATATGTAGGAAAGCTAGTTGTGAAGAGGATGCAAAACATTTACAAGGAATATAGATAGGTTGGAGATAGCAGGAACTGCAGATGCTGGAGTCAGAGAGAACACTGTATGGAGCTGGAGGAACACAGCAGGCCAGGCAGCATCAGAGGAGCAGGAAAGTTGATGTTTTGGGTCGGGACTGGGTGGGGCTGGGGAAGGTAGGTGGGATAGTGATAGATGAGTGTAGGTAGGGAGTGGTGGGGATTGGTCAGTGGGATGGGTGGGGTAAATAGGTGGGAGAGAAGATGGATAGGTTGTGTCGGGTCAAAGAGCCAGGAGGGAGGATGGGTGGGGCTGTGGAAAGGTAGGTGGGGTGGTGATAGGTTGGATGCAGGTAGGGGGTAGGGGGGATTGGTTGGCAGGAAGGGTAGGGCGGAAAGGTAGGAAAGAAGATGGACAGGTTGTGTCAGGTCAAGGAGGTGGGGATGAGTGGGAAGGTTGGTCATGGGATGAGGCCGGGGGTGGCGAGATTTTAAAACTGGTGAATTCCACATTTAGGCCATCAGACTGTAGGCCTTCGAGGCGGAATTTGAGGTGCTGCTCCTCCAGTTTGTGGGTGGTGTCATTTTGGCCCTGGAGGTGGCCCAGGATGGAGATGTCAGCCAGGGAGTGGGAGGGGAGTTAAAATGGTTGGCGACTGGAAGGTGTCGTCCTTTGTCGTGTACAGACCACAGATGCACTACGAAACAGTCTCTGAGTCTCCACTTGGCCTCACCGATGTTGAGGGGGCCACATCAGGAGCAGCAGATACTATAGACCAAGTTGGCAGATGTACAGGTGAACCCCTGTCTGATGTGAAAGGTTTGCTTTGGTCCTCGGATGGAGGTGAGGGGGGAGGTGTCAGGGCAGGTGTAACACTTCCTGCGGTTGCAGGGAAAGGTGCCGGGTGTGGTGGGGCTGGTGGGGAGTGTGGAGCGGTTGTAGTGGAGTGTAGACTCTGGCAGCTGGAGTAACATACGTAAAAATGTGAGCTTGTCCACTATAGTGGAAAGAATTGGAAAGCAGAATATTATTTAAATGGAGCTGCATTCTTGACACTGTGATTCAGAGGGATCTAGAAAACTTTGCAAATGAATCATGAAAACCAGTATTTGTAACTAATCCTCCAATAGGTGGAGCATCACACAAAATTCCACCAGCCCTGCTCACGGGATTTATAGTTGTCGTGAAGTGACCATTAAAACCAATTCAAAGGGGGTCCCTACCAGAAAGATGACAACACGGTTCCACTCCCTATTCCTCTGTTTAAGGTGGGACAAGAAACAAACAGGAATATATCTCTGTTCAGTACACATTTAATTGGGACGGAGCCAGTAACCCTATCAACGCAGTCATGAGAAACAGCACAAATGCAAGTCTGCATATCTGGATGGTTCTAGGCACCATCTTGAATGCCTTGGGAACAAGTATGCTGATCACAAAAAGCTAGGATGCAGGAACAACAAACGATTGGGAACCCAAATGCAATGCTGGCGTTCATTGAAAGGAGTCAATGCATAAAGGTAGGGACGTGTTGCTCCAGCTGTAGAGGGCCTTAGTGAGACTACAACGGTGTGCAGTTTTAGTCTCCTCACTTGAGGAGGTATAGAATTACATTGGAAGCAGGTCAGAGAGGTTTGACTTGGCTGTATCCTGGGATTATCGTATAAACTGAGAAAGTTCGGCCTGTACCCATTGGTTTTAGAACAATGAAAGGGGATCCTACTGAAACATTAAACTCTAAGGGAACTTACCAAGGTGGATACAGTGAAGATGCATCCCTTTGTGGAAGGGGCTAAAACTAAGGGCCACAAGTTTGAAATAACGTTGTCCATTTTACACAGAGACAAAGAGCATTTTCTTTTCTGTAGATTGTGAGCAGAGAGGTGGAGTGGTAGGAACAGGAGGTGAGGAAATGTAATTAAGGTGACAATCAGATGTGTAATTATCTTAATGGCAGACCAGCAGAGACAGGCTGCAAGATATTCTGCTCCAGTTTCTCATGATATCTTAGAAATGAACAGCACAATTTGTTGTTTATTTCAAGGTGAAATTGGACCAATTTGACAAGTGACTATATAAAATATCAGTAATCAAAAAAGCCCAGCTGCTTGTAAATAAATGTAGAAATCTTCATTAACAAATAAAATTTGGGATGGGGTGGCAGCTCTTCAGAGGTTCGGGGCAGAACAGATGGGCCAAATGGCCTCTTTCCACAACGTAGGGACTCTGTGATTCTATGTGGAGCCCTTTTCTTGAACCTTTCCAGTTCCTATGGTCTTGGTGTATGGAGAGTGCTGTTCGGGAAGGATTTCTGTACTAATGCACAAAACTATTGCCAGATCAGGAGTGAGAGAGACTAGGTGGTGAACATGAAATTTGTTGCTTCCTTTGTGCTTGCTGCCCTTGTTCTTCTAGCCAAAAGAGAGCATAGTGTGGAGGGTGCAAATGAAGAAGCTTTTACAAGTTGGAATGCATCCTGTAGATCGATGCTTCCAAAACGTTTTCCTTGTGTAATCGCAATTTGAAGCTTGAAATCTGGTGGGGGAAGCCTGTCTGAGCAGGCACAAAGGAAGCTGTTGTGACTTCAGGGCTTTTAAACTAACAATACTACCTCCTCATTGAGTACTTCAGGACAAGTATCAGACCCACAAGGATCAATTAGTTACACCTCAGTCACGACTAAATACATAGGATTTAAAGCAGCTGCAGCTGTTAGCACTTGGTCAGAGTAGCCATTGCTGCTTCAGAGCTAGTAGCCCAAAATTTCAGCTCAAAACCCCCAACTCCATGTGAGAGGTCCTGTTGTAGATGGTACATATTCACATGACACAACCCCAGTCACGATCAGTTCATTCAAGTGGGCTGCGTTGTCCGAGATATGGTGTAAGCAGTCTTGCTAAAGCTGCAGGAATATAGAAAGTACTCTATCACACTCTGGATTTGTGCCTTCTAAATAGTGTAGAGGCTTAGGAAGTCTTGAGCTGATGTTACTTTCTCCACAAAATATCCAGCCTCTAACTTGTCTTTGTAGCCGCATATTCCTGTGGCTGGCACTTGTGAGCGTGTCCAATTGACAATGTTATTTGTCAATGATTAGTCCAAACCTGAATGTTAGGAACATAGGAATTAGGAGCAGGAATAGGCATTTCAGCCCACTCTGCCATTTAACATGATCATGACTGATCTTATCCTGGTCTCAGCTCCACTTTTCTGCCTTTATCCCACTTTTCATCAGAAACATTTCTGTTTTGTTCTTGATTTTGTTGATTGATTCTGCCTCCACTACACTCTGGAGCAGTACGTTGCACAGATTTGCAACCCTCTGAGAGAACTGGTTTCTCCTCATCTCAGTTTTGAACCTACCTGCTTTCACTTTACGATCTCTCAATGTTATCCATTTCCTGCTGCACACAGTAACAGACTACAATGTTAGGTGTGGAATTGCGAATGGAATAGAACACTAAGCATTCTGCTAAAGTGCATCATCTTTAAGACACACTGTTGAAATTCACCAAGGCTCCCTTTAAACAGCACCTTCCAAACCCTTGACCTTGATCATTTAGAAAGACAAGGGCAGCACCACTTGCAGCTTCCCCTCCAAGCCACTCACTACGCTGACATGGAAATGTAACACCATTCCTTCAGAGTCACTGGATCAGAATTCTGCAACTCCTGTCCTAACAGCATGATAAATGTACCTACACCGCGAGGGCAACAATAAGGTGGTAGCTTCAGTATCACTTTGTCAAGGCAATTAGAGACAGGTAGTAAGTGCCTGGCACTGACGGTGATGCACACGTTCCGTCACCAAAAATACAACAATTATCAGAAAACATCCCAGTTTTAACTTTATGATGGAATGAAGATCATTGATGTAAGAGCTGAAGCTGGTACACCCGGGTCATAGATCAGTGCTACTTTTATTCATTTAGTTGCTCAGGGACAACTAATTAGAAATCTCCATTAAAACTGGGGATGCTCATGGAGCCATTGCCCCCCTATCCGGTTGGTCATTTAATTGTTGAGTAACATTCATAATAGAATGTGGCAGGACTGCACAGATTTACTCTAATCTTTTGATCTAGGATCACTTAACTCTGTACAGCACGGTGCTTTCACGGTTGATCATGCACCTAACTATTCTAATCCCATCTTCGAGCACTTGGCCATAGCCTTGTGTGCTTTGGCATTGCAAGTGTACATCTAATTACTTCTTGAATGTTAAGGGTTGCTGCCTCTACCACCTTTAAAGGCAGAGGGTTCCACAACCCTTTAGCAAAGGGTTATTCCCATAACCCTCTGGGCACAACTAATTTCCTCATGTCCCCTCAAAATTCTTGTCCCTTTCCTTAAATCTATGCCCCGCAATCATTGATCCCTTCACCAAAAGGAAAAGTTCCTTTTGAACTACCCTATTTATACCTCTCATAACTTGGTGTATTTTAAATATTTCCCCCACAGTCTCCTTTGCTGGAAGAAAACAGCCCCAGGTTTTAGTCCACTCAATTTACCTAAGCCAGCTGCAACTTCCTCAGAACAACCCTTGCTGCCTATCCTGGTACCTTCTGCAAATTTACTTCCTTCATCATGAATGTTTTGTGCAATCTTATGGAATCACCGAATCCCTACAGTGTAGAAGCAGACCATCTGGCCCATTGAATCCACACTGAGCCTCCAAAAATAGCATCCCACCCATGTCCACCACCCTACACTAACCCTGTAACCCTACATTTCCTGTGGCTAATCCATCTAGCCTGCACATCTTTATACTATGGGAGGAAACCAGAGCACCTGGAGGAAACCCATGCAGACATGGAGAGAAAGTGCAAACTCTACACTGACAGTCGCTGAAGGGTAGAATCGAACCTGGGTCCCAAGAGGCAACAGTGCTAACCACCAAGCCACCATGCTGCCAGAAATCTCTTTAACATCTCCACATCATTTCTAAAATATAGTACCCAGAACTGAGTCTAACAGTCCAGCTGAAGGCTGAACTAATGCCTTGTACAAGTTCAACATCATCTCCTTGCTTTTGAACTCAATGCCTCTATTAAAACCTTAGGATGCTTTATTAACAATTGACTCAAACTGCCATGCCTTTTCCATCACTTTGCCATTGTCTTTATGAAGTTCTACACTTCTGCTCACAGTTCACAATGTTCAAGTTGTACATCATTTACAATTTTTAAAATTGTACTCTGTACTTTCAAGGTTTATTTCATTACTATACATCAGGAACAACATAAGATTCAAGCTTACTAATCTTCCAGTCCAAAAATCATCCATTACTCACACTCTCCATTTTCCATCCATCAGCCAATTTTAGGGTGGCACGGTGGCACAGTGGTTAGCACTGCTGCCTCACAGAGACAGGCACTGGGTTTGAATCCACCCTTGGGCGACTATCTGTGTGGGGTTTACACGTTCTCCCTGTGTCTGCGTGGGTTTCCTCCGGGTGCTGCGGTTTCCTCCCACACTCCAAAGATGTGAAGGCTAGGTAGATTGGCCATGCTAAATTGCCCACAGAGTTCAGGGATATGTAGATTAGGTGGGTTATAGGGGAATGGGTCTGGGTGGGATCCTCCAAGGGTCAGTGTGGACTTGTTGGGCCAAAGGGTCTGTTTCCACACTGTTGGAATTCTATGATTTATATCTACTTTGCCACTGTCCCTTTCATTCCATATGTTATAACTTTCCTCAACCGTCTGTTGTGCAGCACTGTGTCAGATGCCTTTTGGAAGTCCATGTGCATCATATCAACAGCATCACATTCATCAACCACCATTGTTACCTCATCAAAATACTCTAGAAAGTTAGTGAGACCAATCAGATTAGCTGGCAGCTCCAGAAGTGGGCCTCCTCCCCAGGGAGTTGCACTATCCACTAACTGAGTCCACCCAATACCATATTATGTTTGCAGAGCAGGCTTGTTCAGAGTCCGTCTGGTCAGCAACCTCTCTCCAATCCTGTAAATTGCTGCTCCATATTACCAGTTGGTACTCTGCACCTGTAACTAACCAATCCTATTAACCACGTTTTCAAACACATTAACTCGCATTGAGACATACTCTGCCCCCACCTGATAATGTACTATTTTCTACTCCATTCTTCCCAGTATTTTGCATCCCTTAGTAGTCCTCATTGCCATTTACTTTTGTTGCCCACACTCCTGGCAATTCAACTTAAATAAATCACAAGTGTCAGCAAAATGCTTCACAAGGAACTCAGTCTTTCATTTTCAAGCATACTCAAGTATAGTTTTAATGTCACATTAAGTAACCATTAATGTCACTCAAACTCCCTGGGGTTGAAAGGTAACTATGCAAATATGATTTTCTGAAGAAGAGTCTAGGCCCTAAACGTCAGCCTTCCTGCTCCTCTGATGCTGCTTGGCCTGCTGTGTTCATCCAGCTCTACACCTTGTTATCTCTATGCAAATATGGAGATTTGTTCCTTCAGGTATGAAATGTTGTTAGAGACCTGCAAAAAAATTACAATTTACAAACAAATGCCCTTCCGCTCCTTTTTTATTCCTGGCTGTGACATTATTGCCTTGCATTTTCTGCCAGTTGCATGCAAAAGGTCAGAAAAATATAAACAGTGAAAAGTCTAACTAATAGCAGACATTATTACTTGCCCAGCGCCAGCAAAATGTGCTGGGCTGGTATCCACATTTAGTAAAACTCTGTGCTGAGGATACTGCAGGCCTCCAGCAGATGGAGCCAATTTTCAGAATTTGAGAGGTTTGCAACAAGCAGACTTGCACTTCTTTTAATCAAAATGGGGACAGAATTTCTGCGGTACTTCTCCAACCTCCAAATGAAACCTTTGCAGAAATAGTAGTAAGAATAGGGACATGCCTTTCCTTTGTTTCTTTCTGCAGTGAAGTTACATTCACTGGTGGAACCCTCCAGTAATTTGTGCAAATAGCCATTTTCCACAAAGGAGCTACAACAGGTTTTGCAGCATCACACTGTGGCCAGAATCAACGAATTGCTAGCAGGTCTTGGGGAATCTTTGACTTATCTCAACAATGTATCTCCATCAACTCAGACCCATCTGCAGGACCACAGCAGCTGTTCTGGCTGAGACAAGTAAACTTAAGCCCTAAACCTAACCTTCCAATCTGCATAGGTTAGAGCCATAAATTAGAATGGTTTCACTACGTTACTTTACTGCATAGATTCAGCAACATGTGCACCACTCAAGAGCAAAAAGACAGTCTGATACCTCCAGAAACAAAGACAGAAATTGTTTGGAACACTCGGAAAGTCAGTATTTTTTTTTAAAGACAATGAGTAAGGTTGACTTTCAGGCATAGAACTTCAACAGAAATTACAGGTGAACAGCTTACAAGAGGAACAGAATATGGCAGCTCGAGGTGCTGGCGAAGGAAGACTACATAAAGAAAAACCAGTCAGCAAAATAATTAGGTGAAGGACCGGAAATGGTTAACTGTCAGAAATGAGAAGAGCACATGGTGAGCAGGGGAGAATAAAAGATATACTTGAGAAAGAACTGGCAATTAAATGCTGCCTATAATGTGGGACAGAGTTGCAAGGCGACTGTCAATTTGAGGGAGTGAGAGAATAATTAAAGTGAGTCAGGTTCAGAAAGAAGTATGAAAACCCAGCTGGGGGAGCAGGTACCAGTTGCCCAAAAGTCTGGTGGAAGTAAATGGTAAGTCAGCACCAGGAGTGTAGGCCACCTTGCCAGTCAGGAGATCCTAACACCACAAATGAGCCTACTCCGACCTACATCCCCACATCAGTGCACCCACTGGCAGGAGCAAAAGTGAGATGTGGTCAAGGTATTACATTGTCAGAAGTCACCATTAAGGACAAATGCCCAAAAAGTGTGTTATGGAAAGATTAGGCGCAGTTCCTCAAGCTCCACTGGGACAGACTGGATTAAGCTTTGAAGTAGTGTGACATGGCACTGAACAATGCAAATCAATTCAATTCAGATCCACGAAGCATGACATTGCATGGAATATAATTCTAGAATGGTGCTAAAACTCATTTACAAAGACTTTAACTTGAGCTTTACTGGAGTGGATTTGAATACTTGGAGAAGATAGAAAATCTCTCAATGTGTAAATGATAAGCTGTGCTTGTTATCACTGAAACTGCAGAAGGCACATTCACTGCCCATGCAGTGTAAGTGCCTACAATACCACTGCTGGCGATACTACAGCATCTGCATCAAAAAATCAGATATATAAAAAGGGTTTATTTTCAATAGTTTCAAATCAATTCAACTTCTGTTGTTGTGGTTTTCCCACTGCACCTGTTCCAATACTTCACCACCCTGCTCCTAGGCTCTTTACTGTTAACCATTCCTCATGAGCATGGAATTGGGCCAGGAGAGGGAGGGAGTCAGGGAGAGATCAGCAGTGATCCAGAAGGAAGCAAGCAGGACAGCAAACAGAGATCAAGAACTATGCAGGAAACTGCACATTTTCTAGAAGGAAGGCTTCTGCATACAAGCACCAGAGGCACCACCTGTGAACAGTGGGTATGGACATCAACAATTCCAGCCTCTTGTTGCGTGGTAACAGGAAGCAGAGTGTGAAATTTAATGGCTTCAAGGTGAACTCTGTCCTTATCTTTAAAGAAGGTGTACAGGGCATACTCTTGTCTCACGGTATTCCAGTCGTGGCAGGACAACAACATAGAGAGCAGCTACATCTCACATTCTGCACAGTTAAAGACAGTGTCTCACCACTTCCTTAAAAGCAATTAGGGATTTTAAATGAAAACATGGAATTGCCGGTGACACCCACATACCTCAACTGAATATTTTTAAAGAAAAGCATCGCTGAGCGGGAACCAATACTACAGCTGTCGCTCTCAGGGCAGACAGCTACAGCGTAAACACACCCAGGAATGTAACTGTCAAGAGAAAGAAGCAGAATAATAACTCACATTCTGCATTCTGTTCTGTTCTTTGTCTCTGATGACAGTTTGGAATGTGGAATGTAATCACAAAATGCCGTGTGTTTGGACTCTCGTTGTTGATTGAGTATTTAGAATCGGATTAATCCAGACAAGGATTTTCACCAGAAATGACTGCCCAACACCTGGCCACCCATTGTGAAAGCTACAGTTTTACTTCAATCATCTGCTCATGTTTATGTTCAGGGAGAGCGTTAGCCAGGATCTTTAGAAATATACAGCTCCTACTGTGGCAGTCCCAATTAAAGTTTGTGACGTTAAAATGGAGATAATGCAGTAAATTAGGTATTGAGCATATTGGAGTTTCGCTACAAATATATTTAAGCGAGTGCATAAAACTTAGCAGCTTGCATTTATATAGCACTTAAAACACAGCAAAACATTCCAAGGTACTTCAGACGAGTCTTACAAATCAAAAATTGGACAGCAAACTTAAAATGACAGGTAGCACGGTGGCTCAGTGGTTAGCGCTGCTGCCTCACAGCACCAGCGACCCGGTTTTGAGTCCGCCTCGGGCGACTGTCCGTGTGAAGTTTGCACATTCTCCCCATGTCTGTGTGGGTTTCTGCCGGGTGCTCCGGTTTCCTCCCACAGTCCAAAGATGTGCAAGTTAGGTAAATTGGCCATGCTAAATTACCCCATTGTGTCTAGGGTGGGAAATGCAGTGGTGGTGTAGAGGGGGGAAAATGCGGGGATGGTGAAGGTGTGGGTTTGGATGGGATGCTCTTCAGAGGGTTGGTGTGGACTCGATGGGCTGAATGGCCTTCTTCTACACTGTAGGGATTCTATGATTCTCTGACATTAAGATAGATAATCAAGCTTGACCAGTACATTTTATGGAGTATTTTAAAGAGAGATAGATAAAGAAGCACATGATTTAGGGATAACAAGCATGGGGCTGGATGAACACAGCAGGTCAAGCAGCATCATAGGAGCAGGAAAACTTGACGTTTCGGGCCTAGACTCTTCATCAGAAATGGGGGAGGGGAAGAGGGTTCTGAAATAAATAGGGAGAGAGGGGGAGAGATAAAAGGTACTGCAGATGCTGGAGAATCCGAGATAACAAGGCGTGGGGCTGGATGAACACAGCAGGTCAAGCAGCTTCATAGGAGCAGGAAAACTTGACGTTTCGGGCCTAAACCCTTCATCAGAAATGGGGG
>JAHRHZ010000049.1:22866062-22894657 GCA_024137785.1 Ginglymostoma cirratum
AAAGGTGAGTGTAGGTAGGGGGGGTAGGGAGGAGATAGGTCAGTCTAGGGAGGACGGACAGGTCAAGGGGGCAGGATGACGTTAGTAGATAGGAGATGGGGGTGTGGCTTGAGGTGAGAGGAAAAACAGGTTAGGGAGGTGGAGATGAGCTGGGCTGGATTTGGGATGCGGTTGGGGGAGGGGAGATTTTGAAGCTTGTGAAATCCACATTGATGCCATTGGGCTGCAGGGTTCCCAGGCTGAATATGATTTGCTGTTCCTGCAGCCTTCGGGTGGCATCACTGTGGCATTGCAGGAGGCCCAGGATGGACATGTCATCTAAGGAATGGGAGGGGGAGTTGAAATGGTTCGCGACTGGGAGGTGCAGTTGTTTGTTGCTGCAGGAACAGCAAATCATATTCTTTACCTTTACTGGCTCCATCCCCGCCTCTTCGACTTGTCTGCCTCCTCTCCACCTATCCTCTCCTCTATCCATCCTCTATCCACCTCCCCCCTCTCCCTATTTATTTCAGAACCCGCTTCCCCTCCCCCATTTCTGATGAAGGGTCTCGGCCCGAAACGTCAAGTTTTCCTGCTCCTATAATGCTGCTTGATCTGCTGTGTTCATCCAGCCCCATGCTTGTTATCTCGGATTCTCCAGCATCTGCAGTACCTTTTATCTCTTATACATGATTTAGGGAGGGAGTTTAGGGAGAGTTTATAGCGTAGACAGTTGAAACAGTGGACTCGTTTGAAAAGGGGATGTATAAATAGCCAGATTGGAGGAGTACAGCATTCTCAGTGGTGAAGTTAGTGGCTAGGGAACAAAGTTTGTGGCTAAAATCAATGTCTTTTGGTAATGTCAGTGGAAATCTAGTGGTTTATGTTTAAAAAGAAAGTAGACATCTTAAGTTTATATGGAAGTTCTTTAATATCCAAGACTTAATCACTTCTGCTTGGTACCTGGCAGTTCACATGATTTTCAGTTAGCCAGATAAAATCATTGAATGTTAAATTGAAGGGAAGGGAGCACAAAGCAAAAATCTTGCTTTGAATTGTGAAACTCTATTTGCAGGTTCTAAATCCTATCCTTCTCTACATCTGATCTGGAATATCACTTCTGACTAACCATTCACTCCTCCGCCCAAATTAAACATTCACTCCATCTATCACTATTGCACAGTGCCAACAGTATGTACCATATATAACTGCAGCAACTTGACAAGTTCAAAACTCTTCTTTGAGCTCATGACCTCTACCACCTAGAAGGACAATGCAGCTGACGTGAGGGAATATTATCAGCTGCAAGTTCCCTGCCAAATGATACAGCATCCTCACTTGAAATCATATTGCCAACCATCAATAATGCTTGGTTAAAAAGCTGGAATTCCGAGGCAAACAGCATAATAGGCGCACAGTTCTTGTTAGAAATAATACTGCCCCTTGGAGACTCATCAGATCTGTCACATGGTGGAATTCCTGGATAGCCTGAAGACACCCGGAACTGTAATACCCACCAAATTGCAAGGTTGAGGTGGACTGGGGAGAAGTCATGATAAGCCCAATTTCTCAATCAGGTTTTCTAGTGTCAGGTCTGGCAGCATCTGTGGAGAAATCAGAGTTAACGCTTCGGTTCACGTGACCCTTCCTCAAAACGTGAGGAAATAAGTCACTTGACCCGAAATGCTAACTCTGATTTCTCTCCACAGATGCTACTAGACCTGCTGGGCTTTCCCAACAATTTCTGCTTTTGTTTCTGATTTTCAGCATCCGCAGTTCTTTTTTTGGCTAGCACCAGATCAACTTTGTTCCATACATAAGTCAAAAACATCAAATACCAAGATGCTCACGCTATGTCAGCCATGTGAGCATGACCTTTCATCCTTGATAACTGTGAAAAAATGCAAGCATTCTGAGCTATTAATTTGATGATGTTGTTGATAGTACTGCATATTTCTCTACTACCATTAACAATCCCTTTGTCTTTTGCTCTGAGAACTTTTCCCATGTGTTCCACTTGTCCTTCCTCCTCCATTTTCAACAAGAAAAAACCCAGCATTTTTCCAGTCCCCTTCAGTTCTGAAGAGTCATACTAGACTTGAAACGTTGTTTTTTTCACCACTGACGAAGCCAGACCTGAGTTTCTCCAGCACATTCTATTTTTATCTCTCAATTGTATGTTTTGGGCTGTATGTTTTGAGGTAGAATGAAAAGGGGTCATGTGACCTGTTCTGAAATCTGACAGCAAACCTGAGGGTTTGTGTGTTGTACATTAAGAAAGGACCAGACTGTTTGACTGGAAAAATGGTGCAAAGCATTTACACTTGGAGATAATGGCAGCAGCTTGTCGATTAACCATTGAGATTAAGAGACTCCAACATTCCAGAGAGAAGTGTTGACAATATTGGGTTGTAAACAGTTGAAATTAAATGGACAATTTAAAGTATAAGATAAAAGAGCATTGAGTCTCCAATTTTGCTGATTGTCATTTCTACTTGGATACAAGAACTGCCTTCAACACCATAATTCCAACAAACTCATCCCTAAACTTGAAGATCTTGGTCTTGGGTCCCCCCTCTGCAACCGGATCCTTGACTTCCTGACCCATTGACTGCAATCAGTAACAACAGACTGCAACATCACCTCCATGGTCGAGAGATGGTCGAGAGCATCAAGTTCCTGGGACTGATGATCACCAACAATCTATCTTGCTCCATCCATACCAATGTGACAGTCAAGAAAGCACAACAATGTCTCTACTTCCTCAGGAGGCTAAGGAAATTTGGCATGTCCACAAGGAGTCTTACCAGATAGATGCACCATTTATAAAGCATCCTATTTGGATGCATCACACTATAGCATGGCAACTGCTGTTCCCAAGACCACAAAGAAACTACAGAGAGTCGCGAACATAGGTCAGTCCATCACGCAAACCAGCCTTCTACCTATTGACTCCATCTATACTTCCCAATGCCTCAGTAAAGCAACCAAACACCCCTCCCCATCCCGGTTATACTCTCTTCCACCAGGCAGAAGATATAGAAGTCTGAACACACTTACAAACAGATTCAAGAGCAACTTCTACCACACTGTCATCAAGGTTTTTGAACGGACTTCTCAAACGTTAATTCTGATCTGTCTCTCTATCTGCTCTGCAGCTGTAACAGTGTACTCTGCACTCTGTTCTGCTACCCTGATGCAGTTTGTACGGTGAGATCTGCTGGTATAGGATGCAAAACAACATTATTCACTGTATCTCGGTACATGTGACAACAATTAATCAATTAATCATTCACATTATCATGGATATGGTCTTTGAAAGGTAAAGGATCTACAACATCACCAAAAACGTAAGACAAGGTAAGTTTTTTAGGATCTAAGTGAAGGTATGCAGCTATGGACAGAAAGACACAATGGTTCACCAAGGAGGAATGTGTGTGGGAACTTGTGCTTGAATTAAAAAGGCCAAATTCAAAAGGAGTAAACTATAAAGATAGTGTTTCATTGAGACTACTCTTAGTCTTTTCTTTTACAATAAAAGTCATGAAACATGAAATCTTGCCAGGTCACACTTTTAGTTATTAACTGGAAGTTCAAATTTATTTTTCAAAAAGTTATTGATCTCTATGGAGAGCATAACAATATTGACCCGGACAAAGAATGCTTAAAAGCTGGATACTGGAAATTTGAAACAAAAACAGAAATGGCTGGAAAATCACAGGTCTGGCAGCACCTGTGAAGAGGAATCAGAGTTAACGCTTTGGGTCCTTCCTCAGAACTGGATATGGTCTTTGAAAGGTAAAGCATCTATAATATCCCCAAATACTTAAGCGTAGGTTATTCTGCCAGGATCTAGGTGAAGAAGTGCAGTTCTAAAGAATAGGTTAAGCCAGGCGAAAATAAAATGATCCTTTAAACTCAGATTCACCATATCACTTCCACATGGTGTTGTTGTTTTTCAGAATATCACAAAACCAAGCAAACTGAGGTATCGTGTGGAGGTCAAGCAGCTCCCCTCAAAGCTAAATGATGGGTTTATCCAAACAAAATCTCTTTCAAATAAAAGTGCAGATAAAGGTAACCTCTGCCATAGTATTGGAAGCTTCCTATGCTGGTTTATGCCAAATAACAAGTGGAAAATCTCAGAACTGCATTGCCAATAAGAAATGAAATAACACTTATTGTGTTTGGAAAGAGAGCTGCTAACCAGTGCCGCTATCTTCAAAAGCAATTTTACACGCAGATAAAAAAACAACTAATCAACGCAATGAGGCAAAGCTACTTCTTTACATGTTATGGTACATTTAATGTGCAACAAAACAATTCTTCAAAAATTCATCTTCAGAATGCGTAAAGGTTCGTCATGCGGTGCATCTTCTTTGAAAAGTTTTTCACTTGAAAATCTTAGAGGGGTAGACATGAAGATATTTATCCACAAGTTATCAATGGAGAACATCTACTACTTAAAGTCACATGCTTCATTAATTCTGGAATGCTTGCTTGAATACAAAATCACATTTAGAAATTGCTACAGATTGCAGCAGATCCAAATCAGCATGAAATGTCTAAATGACAAAAATTAATATTTTGAACATCAGCTCTTAATACTTGCACTGATATCAAAGGAGATTAAGTGGGCATTTCCTGATAATATATTGAATTGGGTTCAGTCTTGAGATCCAAGGACATTCCCTTTGTAAAATTGTAGTTTTGCATCACTGTACTTTTAGATATGTTGAAAGAAATTAGGAGATGGTATTCTCGTGCTCCGGCATATTAAAGCATTAGCAGATAAAGAATAGCTACATGGGGTTGCGCACATCAGCAGAAAATAACAGAAATCCCTAAATAGTGCAATGGTAGAGTTTCAAATACACGACAGTTGTTCTTTTCATAAGAAGATCAAAAAATAAGATATTTTGTAATCATTGTGGTTACAACTTCATTTATTTTTGAATACTGAAATGTAATTGAATCATGCACACAAAGTTCACATCATAATGTGTAAAGAAATGTGTAAACCAACACCACTGACCTTTGCCTCTGGGTCACTGTTGATAGTACAGGAACCATCTTCCTCAGCCTGTGGTACTGTTCTATGGAGGCAATTGAAAGTATCAATACTTAAACAGAAAACAATGTAAAAAGATATTACTACACTGCAAATTTCATTGGATCAATACTTATAAAACATTATCCCTTACCTCAGCTTTAGAGAAGCATAGCGTAGAGTTGCTCCCTCAAACTCTTTCAGACTTGGATCTGGATTTACAGTGGCAGCATGGAGATCCTATGAAAAGAGAACTCCCTCTTAATTTTAGGAAAATTCCAATACAATCCTGAGCCATTTGAAAAGCATTACCGCATTTTTAATATTTTAGGGTTAGTTATACACATGCCAAGAACAAAGTTACTTGCATCGGAACGGAACCCTTTTCACAACTATGGCATTTCAAGGTCATCAACAAGAACATCAAGTGCAGCACATATCGAATAGGAAAACCTTCAGAAAGGCACCTCCAAATGAACGAGGAGTTTTCTTTTCAACTTTCCACATCAACTATCTTTCTGACCTCTCGAAATGAGATGACTAACTTAGTACCAAACAGTTGTTAGTATTATGCTATTGACTCATGGTCACCGGCCACATATAGATCGTCATCTTTTCTGCTTTGTTAATCAATAATGATAGGTGACTTCAAGTGTAACAGGAGTCTGAATTGGATTGCAATTTGAATTGCAGTAATGAAAGGGTAGTCCAATGACACATTGTGCTACATACTGACAAGTTCCCAGCTCAGAGTGAAAAGGCTCTACTTCATTATGTGGTTTTCAAAGAAAAATAGACAGAATCATCAAAGAGCTCTAAATTGAGAATCGACCAAACTAAACCAGCCTCTGGTGGTCATGAATTTACAAAGTTCTAAGGCTTCTTACAACTATGGCATTAATTGGGATATCTCACAAAGGGAGTCCCCAAGGCTGGTGAATGTGAGAAACAGAACAATTCACACTGATGCAATTGGGATATTTTTCCGCAGCTTATGGTCAGTTCATCCAGCTGTGACAGATATTGTGCCTTGTCCAGACCCAGTACACCAGTGTAAAGATTAATGCTCAACAGTTGAGGGAGAAGAGGAGTGCAGGGTAAAGAAAGAAAATGAAGAGATGAGAAAAGAAGCCAAAAAAAAACAATTAGGAAGGCAAAAAACTATGAAATTAAATTATCCATGAATATAATTCAAAACAGCAAGACATTTTAAAGTCAAATCAATAAAAAATGAAGGCTCCAGTGGGAATAGGACCATTAAGGGACAAACACAGTACTAGCAGACAAAGACAGAGGGAAGACATAAATGCTAAATGATTATTTCACTTTAGTATTTGCCAGGGAGATAGAACAGGTAGATATGACGTTGAATGATGAGATGATAAATGAGGTAAGTGCATTACAATAATACAGCAGATATATTGAATAAATTAAACAAATTCAAAGGGCAAAGCTCCTAGTATTTCTAGGATACCACCAGAAATGTGGAAATATATCTGGAGAGGCTTGAAAAGCTTAGTTTCTTCTCTTTAAAAGGATGATGGGTGACTTAACAGAGGAATTATAAAGTTTTGAAACGCTGATAGAAAGAAAATATTTTCACTTGTGGGGAAGGATATAATTAGAGTCCATGAATATAAGACAATCACCTATTTTTATTCTTGATAGGATGCAGGCATCACTGGTTGGGCTAGCACTTCCTCCTCAATCCCAATTGTCCTGGAGAGGTGCTGTTGAGCTAGTACCTTGAACCAAGGCAGCTCTTGCGATGTAGGTACACTGATAGTGCTGTTTGCAAGGGATCCCAAGATTTTGACCTCGTGAAGGAACGTTGTCATATTTCTAAGTCATGATGATGAGTGGCTTGGAGGGGAACCTGTAAATGGTGATCTTTCTCTGCCGCTGCTGCCCTTCCAGGTGCTAGACATCATAGATTTGGAAGATGATGTCAAAGAAGCCTTCATGAATTACTACAGTACATCTTGAAATGGTCCATACTTTGCCACTGTGGAATGTCGGTGGTGGGAGTGAAAATTGAAGGTGGCGAACGGAATACCAATCAAGCGGGCGGTTGAATAGTATAGATTTAAGGGGAATTTAGACAAACAAATGAGGGTGAAAGGAATAGAGGGTTACAATGATAGATTTAGAAGAGACAGGAGTTGGCTTGAGTGGAGCATAAACTTCAGCATGGACAGGATGGGTCAAATGGCCTGCTCCTGTGTTTTATATCCTACCTAATTTGGAGGTGAAATAGTCTATTTCTCCGAAATATATGAAATCAGATACAGTGCCAATAGATAACTGACCACAGATGTTATTTCTCTCTGTGGACTGGACTAAACAAGAGCAACTTTGGGAAATTAATCATGTCCTATCTAAAACACTTGTGACTGGTATAAAACTCATCTCCTCAAAGATGAAAGGAAGTATAAAATGTACATATAGCACTGACCTTTGTATTTTGTCCATGCTTTAATGGACAGAAACTTGAGTAACTAGAAATCAGCATTGTAAATGCTGTAAAATTTAAGTGTATCCCCACTAACTCCTAGGAACAAGGAGTGAGCCATTGAGCCCATCGAACTTGCTCTGCCATTCAATACAACCATGATTGATCATTCAGTTCAGCTTCATTTTATCACAATTGCCATATTCCTATGCATCACTGGTATTTGGAAGGCTATTAATCTCAACTATAAATATATTCAATGACTGAGCCTTCTGCAGGAGAGAATTCCAGACATTCACAACATTGAGTAAACCAAAATAAATCTCATCTCAGTCCTGTGTGGTTTACCCCTTTGCTTTGAAATTATGTCCCCTGGTTGTAGGGTCTCATTCATTTTGGTAGGAATAACAGCAAAATAGACTATTATTTACATGGTGAAAAATTGCAGTAAGCTGCTGTGCAGAGGAACCTGGGTATCCTTATGCATGAATCTCAAAAAGTTGGTTTGCAGGTACAGCAGGTAATTAAGAAGGCAAATGGAATATTGTCCTTCATTGCTAGAGGAATGGAGTTTTAAAACAGGGAGGCTATGCTGCAGCTGTATAGGAAGCTGGTGAGGCCGCACCTGGAGTACTGTGTACAGTTTGGGTCTCCTTACCAGGGAAAGGATGTACTGGCATTGGAGGGGGTGCAGAGGAGATTCACTAGGTTGATTCCAGAGTTGACAGGTTTGGCTTATGAGAAGAGATTAAGTAGACTGGGACTGTACTCATTGGAATTTAGAAGAATGCGGGGGGATCTTATAGAAATATATAAAATTATGAGGGGAATAGATAAGATAGAAGCAGGAAGGTTGTTTCCACTGGTCGGTTAAACAAGAACTAGAAAGCACAGCCTCAAAATAAGGGGGAAGCAGATTTAGGACTGAGTTGAGGTGGAACTTCTCCTCCCACAGGGTTATGAATGCGTGGAATTCCCTCCCCAGTGAAGCAGTTGAGGCTACCTCGCCGAATTTGTTTAAGACAAAGATAGATTGTTGTTGAACAGTAAAGGAATTAGGGGTTATGGTGAGTTGGCAGGTAAATTGGAGTCCACAAAAGATCAGCCATGATCTTACTGAAAGGTGGAGCAGGCTCAACGGGACAGATGGCATACTCCTGCTCCTATTGCTTATGTTATGTAAACAGGGGAACAATCTTACCTGCATCTACCCTGTCTATTCCTTTAAGTATTTTGTAGGTTCCTATGAGACCAAAACTCTAGAGAATACAATGTGGAGCTGGAGGAACACAGCAGGCCAGGCAGCATCGGAGCAGCAGGAAAATTGATATTTTAGGTTGGAACCCTTCTTCAGCCCATTTCTGAAGAAGGGTCCCGACCCGAAGCATCAACTTTCCTGTTCCTCTGATGCTGTCTGGCCTGCTGTGTTCCTCCAGCTCCACGCTGTGATATCTCTGACTCCAGCATCTGCATTTCTTACTATCTCTAGAGAACAGAGGCCCAGTTTGCCCAATTTCTCTTCATTGATCAGTCCTCCCAACCCATGACCAAGCCTGGTGAACCTGTGATGCACTCCTTCTATGGTAATCTTATCCTTCCTCAGGCAAGGACACCAAAACTGCTCACAGTACTCCAAGTGTGATCTAACCAAGCTCCAATACAATTTAAGCAAAACTTCACTACTGCTGTACTCAAATTCTCTTCCATTAAAAGTCAACAAACTGTTAGTCTTCTTAACTGCCTACTGCACCTGTATATTAGCCTTCAGTGATTTTGTGGCAAGGATATCCATGTTCCTTTGTAACATCTACACTTCCTAAATATTTCTAACTTCTTATCGCTTAAGAAATATTCTGCACATCTGTTTTTCTTGAGAAGTGAATAATCTCACATCTTTCCACTTTATATTCTAGCTGCCATGTTCTTGTCAATCATCAAATCTGTCCAAATCTATTTGAAGCCACTTTGCACCTTCCTCACAGCACACATATGCGCCTAGCTTTATGTCATCTACAAACTTAGAAATAATATACTTGGTGCCAACATTTAAATGAGAGCTATATATTGTGAACAGGTGGGATCCCAAGTATTGGCAAATACAGTGTCGAGCTGCAGGAACACAGCAAGCAGCATCAGAGGAGCAGGAAAGTTGACGTTTTGGGTCGGGACTCCAGCTCCACACCGTATTGTCTTTGACTCCAATATCTGCAGTTCTTACTACGTCTGAGTGATTTATGGCCCCAAGTGTTGATCCTTGTTGTACCCTACTTTTCATAGCCTAGTAACATACGATTGATAAGTCCTATTAGCTTTTACAGTACAATCTTCTTATTCATACTGATTTCCTTCAATTCCTCATTCTCTCTAGTCATTCGGATCTCCAAATCCATCCACAGCAAAGACAGATACATTTAGCTACTCAGCTATTTCTCTACTTGCATTATAAACTTTCCTGTTTATAATGGACCCATTTATCTTGGCCAATTGTAGCTCAGGTGAAACAAATCGAGGTGAAACTACAAAGAGAATCCACACCATACTGCTTTTCATTAACTGAATTAGTTTGAACATTGATCAACAATATTTAGTTTTGAAGTTAACATACCAAGGCCTAAAATTATGTTAATGATTTTGGCAACTTAGGAGCTCAGTTAAAGTCAGTTAGCTGTAAAAATTACTTCATATTTGTTTTATATTGTCTCACGAACAGATTTTCTCATTTCTTCTCGAGCTTCAATCTCAGTGCTGAATTTAAAGTGGACCCTGACGGACAGTGACACACACACACACACAAAGCATGTCAACTTATTTCAAATCCCAGATGGGGAATAACACTTTGGCATCAAGTCATTTTTATTTGAAATATCTGTCACAGCACACGTCCATGAAAAAGAACGGGTTAAACTTTTTTGAATTTAACATGGTGCTCTTCTTCTAATCCCCACTGTGAAAGGCCTTTGAGCAAGTCACAAAATGCTAATATTTGTAGTAGCTGGTTTGCCTGTTCAAGGCATGGCAAGGTGCCAACTGTTTAGAAGTTTAGAATCCCTACAGTGTGGAAACAGGCCCTTCGGCCCAACAAGTCCACACCAAACCTTGGAGTATCCCAACCACACCCGTCCCCTTGTAACCCACATAATCTACACATCCCTGAACACTATGGGCAATTTAACATGGCCAATACATCTTTGGACTGTGGGAGGAAACCCACACAGACACAAGGAGAATGTGCTAACTCCACACAGACAGTCACCTGAGGCTGGAATCGAACCTGGGTCCCTGGTACTGTGAGGCAGCAGTGCTAACCACTGAGCCACCGTGCCACCATCAGAGCAAATGCAGAATTAGTTAGTGAGCCAAGAGAGCTGCATGACATAAATTAGAAGATTTCATCTCCATGCACTTAATCACGTGAAAGTTTGAAATTTTCAAATTCCACCTTTGGAAAAGTATTTTTATCAGGTTTACACTTCAGTGCCGTGTCAGATGATTTTTATCTGTTGATTGGAACATATGCTCAACTCCATTTTAGAAATTAAACTTTATTAGAATGAAAATCAATCTTTGTTAAAAATAGACTCTCTCATGACTATTCACAAAATACTTGCCTTCCAAATGTCACTATTAATCTTTCCACCATTCAGCACAGCAAAGTCAGTCCACGGTTTCTAGACAGACATTAATCACAGACGGAAGAAATACATATGCACAAAAACAGAAAAAGGACAATGTTAGTACAATAAAGCAGTTAGTGGGTCAGCTTCTAAAAGCTACAGGAACAATTCTACTACAAACTACTATTTTTAAAGATGAATTGGTTAACGATTTATCATGTTTCAATCTCACAAATAACTCTGAACCAAACATGTGTACAGAGACAAATACGAGCAATAAAAGGGAATAAAAAACTTGTACTTACACCCTATCATATCTCTTTGAAATATCTTACAATGCTTCACACAAAGAGCAGCCCTGCCATTACACAAGCTGAGGTTATAAGGAAGATGTGTTAGTAATGGATTATAAGGAAGATGTGGTACCAATGGGGTTAAACAGACAGATGTGTCACCTCTGCTGCAGACAGCAAGATCCAACAAACAGCAATGATGTGAATTACTGGTTAGTCAGTTTTTATGGTATTGGCTGAAGGAGAAATGTTTGCCAGCAAGCTAATGGCATGCCATTTATTGGGTTAAAATTAATTAAGGCTTAATAACAGGCACAGGGGTAACAATGTATGATTGCACCCATTTAACGTAATATAGGCAGCACTCAAATATTGTGCTATTATTATTCTTGACGTTATTGTGCAATGCAGTCCAGCATTAAACATCGCTGGAATTGGCTAGAACCACAGATTCAAAACAAGTAGCAGGGACATTATGAAGATTCAAGGCTCTAGCAAAAGTTATGCATAGGCCCTCAAAAGCATTTATGATGTGGCAGGCTATATAAATACAAAATTAGGCAAGCAAGCAAACGCAGAGTGCTACAGTAGTGGATTTTAATTTCCATATATATTGGGATAGTCAACGAGTACGTGATTCAAAGGTGGTGAATTCTTGAGTGTCTGCAGGATAGTTTTCTGCAGCAATGTGTCCTAGAGTTGATGAGGCAGTAAATCTTATTAGATAAGATGATCAGTGATGGGTATTCAAATATTAATTTAATGTTTTTTTTAAAAATTCGTTCATTGGATGTGGGTGATGTTGGCTAGGTCAACACCTATACCCCATCTTGAAACCTGGTAGCAGTGAATTTTTTTCACCCAAAGTGAAATACTCCAGGCACTCAACTGAAGCCAAGCCTAATGTAGTAGCAGCATTGGACCATACTTCATGAATTCTTGTTGCATTTGCAAAGATCTGCTTTCCATGTGGTGCTTTTATCCTGAAATTTCTGTAGCATAATAATGTTTCCCTGAACATCACTGCAGCAAGAAATTCTAACAAGATAGCATACCCCATATGACTGAAACCCAGAGACTTGGAGGCAATAAGGACTGCAGGTGCTGCAAGCCAGAGTCTATAGGTGAGAGGCTGGAAAAGCACAGCAAGTCAGACAGCATCTGAAGAGTAGGAAAGTCAATGTTTCACGCCTGACGGAGTCCTGACAAACGGTTTCAGCCTGAAATGTTGACTTTCCGACTCCTCAGATGCTGTCTGACTGAAAGCCAGTCCTGAAAACCACCTTTCCACGCAGCTCTAATCTTTTTGATACATATCCATGGAATCAATGAGGAAGATATCATTGAGTTGAGATTAAATCAAGGAGGGTCAAAAAAATCTTCTTTTATATTACTAGCTAACTTACTCTCAATTTCATCTTCTCCCCCACTTATTGCTTTATTAGTTAGCCTCTGCTGGTTTATAAAGGCTTGCCAATCCTCTGGCTTCCCACTAATCTTCACCACATTGTATGCTTTTACTTTTGCTTTCATACTGTCTCTGACTTCCCTTGTTAGCCATGGTTGCCTCACTCTCCCCTGTTTCTTCTTCCTTGGGATGAATTTCTGCTGTGCCTCCCAAATTACCCTCAGAAACTCCTGTCATTGCTGCTCCATCATCTTCCCTGCTGGGTTCCCCTTCCAATCAACTCTGACCAGCTCCTCCCTCATGTCTAATTAGATACCTTTACTCAAATGCAATACTGTTACATCTGATTCCAGCTTCTCCCCCTCAAACTACAGGGTGAGATCTATGATATTATGATCACTGCACCCTAGGGGTTCCTTCAGCTTAAGCTCCCTATTCAAATGTACCTCACTACACATCACCAAATCCAGAATTGCCTGCTTCCTGGAGACCCATTACCAACCTGATTTTCCCAATCGATGCATATTGAAGTCCCCCATGATAACTGAAATAGTTATTTTCTTACATTCTCTCATCCTTTGCAGCAGACTGCTAGAAAACCCCTAGACAAGCACAGGAAGGAGAATTGGCAGCAGCTATCTACCTCACAAGTGGCTGGTATCTGGACCTTTATTTACACTTTGTACGGTGCTTTTCTCCTTTCTCTGTCCAATAGGCTAAAGGTTCAAATCAGCTACGGTGCGCATTGGTGCAGGCCCCTCCCACAACCCTTTAAATTATGGCAGCAGCAAGAGGCAGTTTTAAGTAACCATTTATTGGTCGTGTAGGGGCCTGAATCTAGTCGATGGGTGGATACTTGGCTCAGCCAATGCTTCCCCTTACTGCTGGTAAGGTTAGGGCTGGGCAAGCTGCCACATTTCCCAGTGCCCTGTTTTATGAACCCAGCTGCCTGTTTGCCCACTGCAGGTGGCCCATAAAATCTAGCCCTATGTTCCCCTATTCCAATTTATTCTGAAAATGTAAGTCAATAAGCGATTATCGTGAGCAGAAGAAATCTCTTTACATAAAAGATTTTAGAACTCATCTAGTAGTAAAAGCTGAGGTAAAAAACCACATTGAATACATGAGGCTTTATCAGAGAGGTGTAGGACAGATAAGGATAAGCGAGTACTATAGATAAGCATGTTTAAAATGATTTACTCATGTACAAGATCAATGTATAGACTGATTTATGTAACCTCCATTCGTGAGATGCACAACATGTAGCAACTGTGAACAAAGTTGATATGTTCAAAATGCCATTAGAAGTCTGTAAAAGCCAAACCAAGTAGCAGAAGATACATTAATATGTCATTAATCTACATTAATGTTAATGATTCTCAGAGAAAATATCCAAACAACAGACTGAAACATGTTCACTTATATTAGCCAAAAACCTAAAATCTAATTGAGCACAAACTATAAATTTCATGGCATCCTTTTTGAACTGCGATTGAGCTATTTTAATTGGTCAAGTATAAATTGTTTTCAAAAAAAACTCAAACAACACCTCAATAGGGAAGCAGACAAACTGCAGTCATCTCTTGGCCAATTATCGCAAAGACAAAGTTCAGAAAACAAGTCACCCTTTCAACCAGAGTCAGCAAGTGTGATGTGCAGAAATGGTGGCAGATGGAGAGAAAGATAATGAGAACAAAATACAAATGCCTTACCCTTCAACTGCACACTCGGTTGATTTTGGATAGGATAGCAAAACAAAATGCTCACAAAAATCAGAAGTTGAAGCATCCAAAAGGTGTTACCTCATTTTCTGGAGTTGGAGAAGGAGTAATGGAACTCAATGATTCTTTCTGTGTGTCTGAAGCCTCAGTTGATGCAGCTACTGGCCGCTCCCATTGGGTGGTGCCTGTTGGTATATGCCAATAATAGATGCCAGCCACATCATTGATCTTCTTCCATCCTGGTGGAAGATCAGGATCAGTCTGAAATGATTGATCACTCCATATGTCTGCTGGGAAGTAGGTTTGAAAAAATAAATTAAAACACTGATAGAACCCTTTCAGTACCACTTCTAATTATTAAAATAAATCCAAGTTTTGAGGCTAATTAGTGTTAAATGGGTTTATATCTGGATTCTTAGAATAAAAATCATCACTTTTTAGATGTTAATTTTCATTTGATTCCAAACATATACAAAGACAACAAGACAACAACCATTTGAAAATAAATCCTCATCCCTCAAAATGACACAACCAGCTAACCCTACTGCCAGGTCCATTCTGAGTCTGCTTGATGAGTCATAATGTTCTTCAATTGTTTTTGATCCCCATTACAAACTGTATTAGTGTTGCTGACTGCAGTCTCTTTTCTGGCCATTTTCTCAAGATTAACACGAGAAAGCAAAACCATGGCATGCTAAGCTAAGTTTCAAACAACATCTTATCATCTAAACTACAGACCTCCACTCTTTCAACTGCCTCCGGTGCTATCCAGTGCTGAAGCACTCTGCTTTATGCACGTCTGGGTTCAAATTAAATCATGCTCTTCACAATGACCATGCAAGTTCCATGCCACTTGCCCAACGTTCATTACATTGTTCACCAACAATGGTTCCTTGGACTCCGAAGCATTGGAGTTAAAATCCTCAAATCCCTCCAAGAACTTGTTGCAGTCTTTCTCTGTAACCTTCAAAAATCTTGTATCCTCTCCCCAGTCTGTTCTTGAGTATCTGCTCCCTTCCCTATTCTTCAGCTATTCTCGGATACTTCCTCACCGGATATATCTTGTCTCCTTGTCCAACCTTCTGAAGGTTTTATTTTTCAATAAAGGTTTTGATCACCTAAATTCTAGCTCCGTTGCTAACTGTCAATCTTTTACCTATTCATACATTTTCTCCTCTCCTCTAAAATTCCTCCGATGTTTCCCATGTTCTCTGCCTCAGATGTTTCCGGCGTTCTTTGGTCCAGCTTATACACAATGCAAGCTAGCTACTTAGCAACACTGAAATGTCCCAAAATGCTTTACTGTAAATAAAATTCTTATTGAAGGGTAGTCAATTATCATAATGTCAAGAAACATATCTGCAACCATTCTGTCAGATCAATAACCAAATACCTTCAGCAAGTTTCCCACTAAAGGACAGAAATTTTAATTCTTTGAAAACATGCATTTATGTAGGTAACAAAGAGCTTCAAGACAATAATAGTTAGACATTGAAATATCACAAACAATGATTGTCTTGCTAATTACACAATAGTTGCACCTCAGTCGCAAATACTCTCATCTAGGAGTCACAATTTCCCGGTTTAAATCTCACTTGAGAAATTGAGTCCAAAATTGTCGACATTCCAGTACAATACTGAGGGAGCGCTATACTGTCAGAGGTACTGTATTTTGGATAAGTTGTTAAACCAATGTTATATCTGCCCTTCAGGTGGATGTAGAAGATGCTAAGAGAGCAGGACAACAATGGCTGTGCTTCAAAAGCACTTCAAGGCACACAGTGATCACAAAACACATTTTCTAAATACAAGACTTTATTATATCTGATTTGAAAGTAGTTATCCAGCATATATAATGTTGGGGTAACGTAAATTCACTTGATGAGCGGTTTTGTTATTTATCAACTTTGACAGATAACGCAAACTCTTTGCAGCTGGTAAATGGTGATGTCCACAACAATGTAAATGATGGTGATAGAATCACAGAATATTTCATTGATGGTTTACAGCTAATTTCCAGGGAAAAAGATCCTGTTTGATTACAATGTAAACCTATTACTGGATATATAACTAGTAGAGCTGATCTGAAAACTTCTTGCTCAAGTAATTGCTTGGTGGTTAGAAGGTGAATTGGAAACTTGACTGGCAATCCACAGAAGGCATTCCAATTTTCAAATATTAATTTTCAAAAGATAAATGAAAAGTTTTTTCCTATTAATTACATAATAAAATACTTTTTTTTAATAAAGAAGCAGTTCCTGCCCAATAAACACAAGCTTTAAAAAGCGCACCAAGCCTGTTTTTGAAAATTTGAAATTTCTCCACAAGTCTTTGGCTTTGACATTCTTGAAAGACTTGGTTGCATTTGTTGTTTACTGTTCTTTGAGAGGGCACGTCTCACGTGGTCTGTAAGACACAGCCCTTTCACTTGCTTCACATGATGCTGTTAAGAACGTAAAACACAATGTAACAGCATTTACTTTGACACTTTGCTGCTTGTATGATGCACAGCCCCCAGGTTCCCTTTCGTGTTAGAATGGTCTACTTATCCAGCATCTTCCTAGCCCAGAATTCACTCACATCCAGTCACAAACCTCAACCTAATTCAAAGTACCAAAATTAAATACCCATGTCCCCTTCTGAAAGCAGAAAATATTTAAGGCAAATATTTTGATTACATTATGCAGTCCATTTCACTTTAAATAAGTTTTGCATTTACAATTTAGAAAAGTAAAAAAAATGTTTTGGAAAACATGAAACTAAATTGAAGTTGAAACAGCTTTCCATTGCACAACTTTGGAAAAACATTTCTCAATGTCCAGAAGATCGTAGCACTGCACATTATGTTGAAATACAGACAGATGTTGGTTTTTAGTTATTTAACTCTGTTCTTTTGGCCTACGAAATTGTTATTCTTTTGTTCTGTCTGTCAAATCAGTAGGGATTTGGATTAGGATCAGCTGGATCTGGAGACTGAAGGGAGATAAAATTAGTGGTGGGTGGGAATAAATCCGAAGACTGATATGTTATGCAAATAAGTTGTTTATGCACTTGTGTGTTCAATTATGCTGCACATACAAATTAAATCACAGGAGGCAGATTAAACTTCAGTCATAGCAATTAAGGAAATAGATATTCTAGCAAAATGGCATGCATCCTAAATGTTACACAAGGAGATGTTTCCACCCTTACTGCTGACATTATTAACATCTTTCATTTTAAACCGCTGCTCAACAAATTTGATGTAAAACCTCCTGACCAATAAGGGCTGTGACTGTCTTAAAAACAAAGTACACATGTAACATTTATGTTTATCACATCAGTCCATAAAATACCATTACTTCTTTATGCAAAGTTACATTTTATACGTAAGCAGAGCCACATAGCACATACATACCAAATATGGTATACATGGACAATTAAGGTCATAAAATCATGAATATGATTTCTACCAAATGCACATTGGCATTGTACCTCATCTGTAGATGTCAGCTTGTTTGTAAGAGAAGCTTTGGTACAGACTCTGCTTATCTATACAAGCATAAAGAGCACAGCTCAATGTACATTGGATCATTACGCACGTTCACCCCTAAAGCCTCAAAAAGGCAGGAAAACATGCTCACAGCACAACCGACAATAGCAACTGCCCTGTAAGCAGAATTGGCAAGGAGCTGCTCCTCCAATTACAGATGGGTTCTCTTTTACCCTCGCTGCCGAGAGGTTCAGTCATGAGCCAACAGGCAGCAAACATGGGAGAGAAACAACCCAAACCCGGATGAGCAGTGAATAGGGTAAGTGAATAAGAAAGGAAAGAAAATGAGTGAGCAGTGGGGGAAGACAGTCAAGACTGGGAAACTGTCTGGTCAGGAGTCCTTACTGCCAGGTCTAGTACTATAGGGGTCTGCTGCTCTGGGGGATGGTGTGGTCCTGCTGCTTGGGGTGGGGGTGAGGAGGCATTTACCGGATCCGAGAAAGAGTTTGGGGAGGGAAAGGGGTAGATTACTGACTGACTGACTGGGGTAGGAAGAAAGAGGCAAGGGAGGATGCAGGAGGGAAGCTGAAAACTGGGGATGGCGGCGGGGAGGAAAGAGTGGGAGAGAAAGGAAATTGTTCTTAAACGAAATGAAGTTTTCCACAAACCAACAAATATCATATGAAATAGTCAGGCACGCTCCTAAACAGAATTATTTTCCTCCAGTTGTCAAGACAAACAGCACAACATGCTTTGTACAGACGAGAGTGAAAATGTCAGGGCCAAGATTTGCAGTGAGGCCTTCTTTCAGTGTGGGATTCCAGCTTCTCTAACTAATGGTGAGCAAATTTATTGTGGTTTTTTTTAATAAACAAAAATCAGTAACTGAAATTAGATTCTTTTACTTGCAGAACAACTCCTCAATTTTGATGCTAAATATAATTTCTCCCTTTGAGACATGCAACAGGTGAAGTTGAATAAATATTATACAACTCTGATGTCTTGCAACTTAAGCCCTCGGCAATAGTCATGATTTATTCAGTTCAAGGCAGCGCAGTGCATAAAATTTTTCACATATCAACATATTTTTCTGATTACAATCTGAACCATGGAGGTAAACAGAAGTGACAACAATTTTTGCTGAAAATAAAGCTTAGGAATAACACGTTGCATTTCCTTATTCTCAACAAATCACTGTAGTAGTTTTGCAGCTGAACTCTTGTTAAAATGAATGAACAAAATGGCATTACAGAGCAGAGTGCATTTTGCAGCTACTCCTGGGATTGCAGGCTTAGTTAACGATTTATTATGGTTTTTTTTACAGTAATTACAGTTATTATATTTCACTAATAAGATTTTTATTCATTTTGTTTCAATAACAACATGCAAAAAACAACAAAAAAAACATTTTTTTCCATATGGACTTCTTTTAAAAAATGAGCTTTTCAGGGTCTAGAGTGAACGGCTGAGGTTTTTTTTAAATCTAAATTCAGAAGTTAAAAAAGACTAAATGTGTTCTAAAGTCCTTTTGTGTTTTTTGAAAAACTGAACAGGTCTTTTTTTAAAATAAGGAGTTGTGTTTTCGTTTCAAGGAGTCCTACATGTGGTAGCCTATGGAGAAGATTTTTTTTACTTCAAGGAATTTACTGACGAGGAGTCGTTTTATATTCAGTTAATTAGCGAAGTGGTTGATTTTATTTAAGTTCTGTATGTTTGATACACATTTGGATTTTTTTTTCCGTTTTAACATTATGTTCTGCAGGTGATGAAAGGTAGTTTATTTTATGTATCAGGTGTTCTTGCGAGTTTTTTTTAGACTTAATGTTATTAAGTGGATATATGAGGTACAAAGTGAGATGGTTAGTTGATTTAGAAAAGTGACAACACAGCAGGATCAGTCAGACAGATGGGTGACTGTCAGGAAAAGTAAGAAGGTAGTTCAAAAGTCTCCAGAGGCTATTCCTCTACTAAACAGATATTCCGTTTTTGGAACGGTTGAAGGGGACAGTCTCTCTGACGAAAATGGAAGGGCCGGTCAGTTATTGGACACTTGGGATGATTCTTATTGTAAGCAGCATTTAACAAAATTTAATAGAATTATTGTTATAGGGGACTATCCTGCCAGGGATATAGACAGGAAATTGTGGCAGTGAGTGTAAATTCAGGGTGGTTTGTTGCTTTCCTGGTGGTAGCATTAAGGATGTCTCTAAACATGTCAAGCATATTGTTACAGGTGAGATTGAGAAGCCAGAAATTATTGTACACATTGGTAGGAATGACATTTTTAGGGAAAAAGATTAAAACAGTACGGAGTGAATTTAAGAGGTTAGGTAGCAGATTAAAAAATAAAACCTTAAACATAGTAATTTCTAGTATATTCCCAATGTCAAACTCAAACGAGGGAAGGAACAAAAGATTAAAGGAAGTAAATCAATGGCTGAAGACATGGTGTTTTTTTCAGGGATTCAGGTTTTCGGACAATCCAAAGGTCTTTGGGATAGAAAAGACATGTTCAAAAAAGATGGGTCTAACCTGAACTGGAAAGGGACCAATATCTTAGCAGGGAGATTTGCCTATTCCACGAAGGGAGACTTTACACTGATAAAGTGGGGGAGTGGAGGAATTTTAAGTAGCAGGGTAAATAGAATGATTGATTGGGAAGATGGCATGTCAGTTTGAAAGGAAAGACAAGAGAAAGTCAGAGTATGTAGTAATTCTGAAGAACTAAACTGCATTCACTTCAATGCAAGGGGTCTTACCGCTAAGGCTGATGAACTCAGGACATGGGACTGGGACGTCATAGCTATTACAGAAACTTGGCTGAGAGATGGACAAGACTAGCAGCTCAATGTTCCGGGTTTCAGATGCTACAGGAAGGAGAGGGGAAGGTATATTTCTGATTAACCATTTTTGATTAAGGAATACATTACTCCTGTAACTACAGAAGATATTTCTGAAAAATCGTCCAGTGAAAATATATGGGGAGAAATTACAAATAAGAAAGGAAAAATATCTTTGATGAGTTTGTACTGTAGCCCCCCCCAATAGTAACAGGGAAATTCAGAAACAAATATGTGGGGAGATCCCAGATATATGAAAGAATAATAAGGTTGTAATAATGGTGGATTTTAATTTTCCAAACATTGCATGGGGCTACCAATGTGTTAAAGGTTTGGATGGTGAAGAATTTGTCAAATGTGCTCAAGAAAATTTTCTTTATTAATATGTGGATGCTCCTACTGGAGAAGGTGCAAAACTAGACCTTCTTTTGGGCAATAAGGCAGGACAGGTGACTGAAGTAAAAGTGGAGGAACACTTTGGGTCCAGCGATCATAATTCTATTAGTTTCAAAATGGTTCTGGAAAAGGATAAGCCTTCGATAAAAATTAAAGTTCTTAAACTGGAGTAAGGCAAATTTTAATGGTATGAGACAAGAACTTTCAAAAGTTGATAGCAGTAGACTGTTCACAGGTAAAAGAACGTCTGACAAGTGGGAGGTGTTCAAGGGTGTGATGACAAGAGTTCAGAAGCAATATGTTCCTGTTAGAATGAAGAGTAAGGCTGACAAGATTAAGGAACGATGGATCAATAAAGATACTGAGGTTCTAGTTAAGAATAAAAGAGAATCTTATTTTAGATATAGACATCTTGGTTCAATTGAATCTCAATCAATTTAAAGAGTGTAGGGGCATTCTTAAGAAAGAAATCAGGAAGGCAAAGGGGGATATGATATAATATTGGCAGGTAAGGCTAAGGATAATCCAAAGAGATTTTACAAATACAAGAGGAGCAACAGGGTAACTAGAGAGACGGTTGGGTCTCTTAATGATCAAGGAGGTCATCTTTGTGTTGAACTCCAGGAGATGGGAGAGATACTAAATGAATATTTCGCATCGGTTTTTATTGTGGAGAAAGAAATGAAGTCTAGAGAATGCAGAGAAATAAACTTTGATGTTTTAAAAACAGTTCTCTTCACAGAAGAGGAAGTTCAGGAGGTCTCAGAGAATATAAAGGTGGACAAATCTGCGGGACCTGATCTAAGTATCCCAGAACACTATGTGAAGTAAGGGAGGAAATTCCAAGACTCCTTGCAGAAATATTTGCATCATCTATAACTATGGATGAGGTGCCTGATGACTAGAGGGTGGCTAATGTTGTACCTTTGCTTAAGAAAGGTTGTAAGGAGAAACCAGGATCTACAGACCTGTGAGTCTGACTTCGGTTGCTGGTAAATTGTTGGAGATGATTATGAAAGATAGGACTTATGGACATTTAGAGAGGCAATAGTTAATTAGGGATAGTCAACATAGTTTTGTGCAAGGAAAATTGTGTCTCACAAACTTGGTTGGGTTTTTTTGAGGAAGTTACCAAAAAGATTGATGATGGCAGAGCAGTAGACGTTGTTTATTTGGATTTTAGGAAAGTCTTAAACAAGGTTCCGTATGGTAGACTAATTAGGAAAGCTTGGTCACATGAGATTCAGGGTGAGCTTGCCAATTGGATACATAATTGGATCAATGGCAGGAGACAGAGAGTGATGGTGGAGGGTTGCTTTTCGGACTGGAGACCTGTGACCAGTGGTATTCCACAGGGATCGGTTTGAGGTCCTCTTTTGTTTGTCATTTATATAATTGATATGGATGAGAATATAGGAGGTCTGGTTAGTAAGTTTGCAGACAACAAAAATTTGGTTGCACAGTAGGCAATGAAGAAGGTTTTCTAAGATTACAAAGGGATCTTGACCAAATAGGTCAATGGGCTGAGAAATGGCAGATGGAGTTCACTCTGGATAAATGAGAGGTATTGCATTTTGGTACAACAAACAAGGGTAGGACTTATACAATTAGTGGTCAGGTCTTGGGTAGTGTTGTAGAACAGAGGGACCTAGGGGTGCAGGTACATAATTCTTTGAAGTTTGTGTCACATCTCGGCATCATAGTTAAAAAGGTGATTGGCATGCTTGCCTTCATTGCTCAGTCTTTTGAGTACAGGAGTTCGGAAGTCATGTTGAGGCTGTACAGGACATTGATGAAGCTTCTCGAATGCTGTGTCCAGTTCTGGTCGCCCAGTTATAGGAAGGATACTATTAATCTGAAGAGGCTTCAGAAGAGATTTACCAGGATGTTTCTGGGTATGGAAGGTTTGAGTTATAAAGAAAGGCTAGACAGACTGGGATTTTCTCACTGGAGCATAGGAGGTTGAGAGGTGACCTTATAAAACAATGAGGGGTATAGTTACAGTTAATGCTGGTTATCTTTTCCCTAGGATGGGGTATTTCAAGACTAGGTGAGAGGAGAGAGATTTTAAAAAAGTCATGAGGAGCATATTTTTTGTTTTAAACACAGAGGGTGGCTCACACGTGGAATGAACTTCCTGAGAAATTGGTGGATGCAGTCCATTAGCAATGTTTAAAAGACATTTGGATAGGTCCATGAACAGGAAAGATTTGGAGGGATATGGGCCAGGAGCAGACAGGTGGGACTACTTTAGTTTAAGATTATGTTTGGCATGGATTTGCTGGACTGAAGGGTCCGTTTCCGTGCTGTATGACTGTATGACTCTATAAAGTTCCCTCAGCAACAAACTGTTCAAATATAATCTGTATATGGTAGTTCATGGAAAGCATGGAATCTTACCCACTAACAGGAATGCAGAAGATGATAATCCCAAATTCAATGTGTTTTCCTCTATAAACAAAAGCTCACATGACACCACCAACATTTTATTCATCCCCCAGATATTAGACTGTGAGCACAATGAACTGCTCAGCAACTAGAACTTCTGGTTTCAAGTCATAAAGTCATACAGCATGGAAACAGACCCTTCAGTCCAATTTGTCTATGCTGAGCATGTTTCTTAGACTATACTAGTCCCTTTTGCTTGTATTCGGCCCATATCCTTCAATGTATCTGTACAAATGTCTTTTAAATGATTTAACAGTACCTGCACCTACCATTTCTTCTGTCCGTTCATTCCACATTCAAACCAACCTCTTTGCATGAAAAAGTTGCCTCCCAGGTCCCATTTAAATCATTCTCCTATCACCTTAAAATTATGCCCTCTTGTATTGAACTTCCCTACTCTGGGCCAAAAACCTTTGCTATTCACCTTATCTATGCCCTTCACAATTTTATAAATCTCTACAATGTCGCTCGTCAACCACATACGCTCCAATGAAAAAATGTTCAAGCCTATCCGGCCTTTCCTTGTAACTCAAACCCTTCAGTCCCAGTAACATCCTGGTAAATCTTTTCTGCATCCTGTCCAATGTAATAACAACCTTCCTACAGCAGGGTGACCAGAACTTTACATAGGACTCCAAAAGTGGCCTGACTAATCTCCTGTACAACTGCAACATGACACCCAACTCCTATGGGACCTCAAGTGTGCTCTCTTCTCCCACACCTAGGGACCATTTCTGGGACTTGCCAGGACCTCTGATCTCCTCCATTCGCCTCCAGCAAGTTGAAGTTAGAAGTTTGGGAAAAAAAGGGGTAAAAACGGAAAAAGAGCAGGTGGAGCAGAGGAGTTCCGACTGGAGTGACTTACTCTGCTGTAATTAAGCATTTTACACTATAAATCTTACAGATTGCTGAAAACAATCCATTTGTCAACGCTTTTCATATTTGCAAGAATACCAATTAATGGTAAACAGTTTATGCTTTTTAAAAGATTGTGCCATTTGGATGGCAAATGGAATCTGATTGGTAGAGGTGTGGTCACAAAGCATGTGTCAGTTAGATGACGACTGATAGTTAATTAATCAGCTTTGTTTAAATTTAAACTAGGGAGGCAGATTCACTGGTCAACACATTATCCTGAAAAAATGAAAAGAATGGCTATTGCCTATTTTGTTGATAATGGAACAGGCACAATGTGTGAATATGTATTTACCTGTCTGCAAAGAACAGAGCCCTGTGAAACAGTTATGTATGTGCACTTATCAATGTGATTCTGAACACAGTTGGAATTATTTAGCAAATGTTGTCCAATCATGGACTCACATAGAATGCTGGACAGTGTTTGGATTTTTTTAAAAAAGTATAGGCTAATTGGAGACTCAATAACTTGCCTGTTGCGAACAGCTGAAGGAATGTGCTGCGTCAAACACTTTGCCAATATTTGAGAGATGTTGCCAACATACCTAGTATATGAATTTTAATGCCAGTTCTACTAGCATCTCTACCAGAGTCCATCTACCACCCTCAGCTCACTGTATAAACATTGTTCTCCTTTACATTGATATTGTTATGAACATCTTGATGAGTGCAAGAAAAGTTTCAAAGAAAACTATTTCTCAGCAATATTCCCAATTTGTACTACCAAACAACTGTTCAATTAGAAGTTTGCTTTATTCCTTTTTTTATAGAAGATTTTTAGTCCAAATACCTGAATGTTTTATGATGTGGAGGTGCCAGTGTTGGACTGGGGTGGACAAGGTCAAGAATCACACGACATCAGGTTGTAGTCCAACAGGTTTATTTGAAGACACAAGCTTTTGGAGTCTCACTCCTTCAGGCGTCAGTGAGAGGCAGCATCAGACACAGAATTTATAAACCAAAGATCGAAGGGTCATGGAACTGACGTGGCGTTAAGCTGCCTTCTAAGGCTTGTTCAACACTACATCAGCTCCATGACTCTTTGCTCTTTTGCTTACAAATTCTGTGTCTGATGCTACCTGTCTCACTGACACCTGAAGAAGGCGTGAGCCTCTGAAAGCTTGTGTCTTTAAATAAACCTGTTGGTCTATAACCTGATGTCATGTGATTTTTGACCTAAATGTTTGAGACACATTTTTCAACATCTTCAAAATGTGGAAAATTACATACAGCCACCTCCACCCTTTTTTTTGTTAATCAGCTTCCTCCAATGACCTTAAAATAAGGTGACCAGAAGCTCTGGATTTCTAGGGACAGTGCCTAGAGGAGGTTGAAGATGCAGCATTTATAGAAACCATTAGGAAACATATGGCTCATCAAGGTGGACCAAGCTAGTCAGTTCTTTTTCTTTTTGATTTGCCTCTCTGCAGGTTTATTTCCTTTGAATGCCCATCCAATTTGCTTTTGAAAACATTAATCATTGCCGCTTTCATTGCTTTGTGGGCAAGGAACTCCAGGTCATTATCACTCACTGCATTAAAAGGTCCTTCCACTTCCTCACACTCCCCCTACATATATTGCCAAAACCTTTAAATTTGTGTCCTCCATCTCTTACACAAATCAGCTCATGCAAAAGTTTTACCTCATCTACCTAATCCAAAGTGTTCATCAGTTTGTACACCTATCAAAATTCCCCTTAATCTCTTTTGCTCCAAGAACAAAGAAAAAAATCCAAGTTTTTCTAACCTAATATTGGAATTAACATTCCTCATCCCTGCAACCGTTTTGGTAAATCCCTGCTGCAATCTTCAAAATACCCTTAACATTTGTTTTTATTACACTAAGAAATGTTGGAATGTGACAATGGATGAAAACGCAGAGTTGATGATGTAAGTGTGAAATCATGTGAAAATGTGACAGGCAGCTGTTTAAATCCATTGACAGAAACAATAAGCATTGGTATGTAGCAAGTGGGATTAACTAATCGAGAATTTACCGCACCAGGCAACAGGTTCAGATTGGTGATGGCGATCCTGGTCATCAACAACAGCAAGAAACCATAATTAAGAAAATTAGGAGGCACTTCTGTAAGGCGAAGAAATATTGCCAGCAATGCAAGGGATTCCCACCGTGACTATCGCTCATTTACTCACAGGGAGAAACAGAGCAGGAGGTTGGATCGTCAAGGGGTTCAGGTGCAGTGGTCATATTAAAGGGCAAAATTGGCAATCCTGTTGGCAGAAAAATGCCTGGAATTATTTGTCTGTTACCTGTAGACAGGTTCACCAGATAGTGCCAAGATTAAGGAATCGGCTATGTGCCATCTCCACCTTGAGCTGCTTTTGCCTTCCCTCTTCAATCACTATTTCCCTCATTCACTGTGGTCTACAAACCACCCTTCACATTGCACACTCCTGATTGACTCTCCAACATCTGCAGTCCTTATTGTCTCTGAGCTAAAAATTATTCTGACCTCGAGCTTGCCATTTCAACAGGAACACTCAAACAGCTAGAAACAATTTCTCATGTGCTTTTAGGAATGGGGTCATCATGCTCAGTAAAGATACCATATTTCAGACTTTCTGGATATAGTCAATATTGACTAGTTGCAGTCCACTTTTAAAATAAATCTCAAAGATGATCACTGAAATTCAGGTAGTCTTCTGATGATTTCTGCATAGAGAGAGAATTAGCTCAGTCTCCAGAATGTTCTTAAAATTTAAACCTTCCAATTCTATCATCGCCTCTGCAAGAGTCCAATCACTCAAATTCAGTGGTTTTCCCCAGAGTCTATGTCTGCTTGCTTGAAATTTAAAGAAAGGTGTGGAAAAATTAGTTCATCACCAGCAGATGAAGGATTTTGTCGTGCAGTGGTAGTGTCGCTGCCTCTGGGCTGCTCCAGAGGCGTGACATATCATCTCTGTACGGGTTGATTTAAAAATATGTATCACAGGCAGGTGTGACCGAGCACTAGTCATTCTCCATTGTGTAATTCTAATTTTGCTTCCTTTATGTGGACAACAGAAGTATTGATCATGTCGCTGTATAATCAATACTGACTTCAGACGACAATTCTCAGTCCTCCAAGAGCCAGGCTAAAACAAGTTAGTCTAGAAACCACAGGATCAGAGGAACCACTGCTCTAGCAAGAAGAACAAAACCCTGTCTGAATACACAACCAAGCCAGCCACAGAGATCAGGGCTAACTTGTCTTCACCTGTAAAGAATGGTCATTACGGAATCTCAGCCACACAATCTGGAAACCCACAGGATTTCCAACTTCCTTTCACCTAAAAAAACCACAAAAGGGAACCTTTCCAGGTTTCCACCTTATGCCTCTTAAAAGAACAAATAAAAACACATAATAGAGATAACAAGCATGGGGCTGGATGAACACAGCAGGTCAAGCAGCATCATAGGAGCAGGAAAACTTGACGTTTCGGGCCTAAACCCTTCATCAGAAATGGGGGAAGGGAAGACGGTTCTGAAATAAATAGGGAGAGAGGGGGAGGCGGATAGAGGATGGATAGAGGAGAGGATAGGTGGAGAGGAGGCAGACAAGTCGAAGAGGCGGGGATGGAGCCAGTAAAGGTGCGTGTAGGTAGGGGGGTAGGGAGGAGATAAGTCAGTCCAGGGAGGACGGACAGGTCAAGGGGGCGGGATGATGTTAGTAGATAGGAGATGGGGGTGTGGCTTGGGGTGAGAGGAAAAACAGGTTAGGGAGGTGGAGATGAGCTGGGCTGGTTTTGGGATGCGGTTGGGGGAGGGGAGATTTTGAAGCTTGTGAAATCCACATTGATGCCATTGGGCTGCAGGGTTCCCAGGCTGAATATGATTTGCTGTTCCTGCAGCCTTCGGGTGGCATCACTGTGGCATTGCAAGAGGCCAAGGATGGACATGTCATCTGAGGAATGGGAGGGGGAGTTGAAATGGTTCGCGACTGGGAGGTGCAGTTGTTTCTTGCGAACTGAGTGCAGGTGTTCTGCAAAGCGGTCCCCAAGCCTCCG
>JAHRHZ010000049.1:22895057-22981144 GCA_024137785.1 Ginglymostoma cirratum
CTGCTTGGCCTGCTGTGTTCATCCAGCTCCACACCGTGTTATCTCATATTCTCCAGCATCGGCAGTTCCTTCTCTCTCAAATAAAAACACATGATGTGTTTCACGCATTTCTGCTAATTACCTACCCGGTAAATGCATGCTTTGTATTTCAAATCCATTTTAACATGGGTGTATACGTTTGTATTCTTGAGGGATTGAATATTTTTCCTTGCTTTTACATTTCAGTGTGTTATGTGATTAAATGCCATTTTTTCATTGGAATTAAACTTAAAGGCTGCTTAGAGTGTATTACTAAAAGTCACAACACTCAAAAGGTTTAAGGTACTCCCTTTAAAAATACATTTTGTTGTGGACAATTGAAAGGAGAGGACAAAAACGAAAAGGGGAAAAGATTCCTTATTCTTGGCACTATCTGCTGGATCTGTCTACACGTGATATGAATAATTTCAAGCATTTTCTGCAAACTGGATTACCAATTTTGCCCTTTAATGTGACCACTGCACATGAATCCCATGATGATCCAACCTTTCACCCATCCTAAAGGTTTTCCGTTATATGTAAATAATTACAATTTCTTTTTTTGGAACTGTGAAAATTAAGAGCAGTATTTTTGTATCACTACTTAGACAGTTTGTATGCAATCATTTTGTAGATTTTGTTTGTCAATTTATATTGTGTCACTAGATGGTGAATCTCATTTCTGTTCATTCTCATTATAATGATAACAACTGTGCATCCATATTGATGTAGTCTGCAACATGGCTGCTGACACTTCAGCTCTGTGTATTTCACTAGCAGAAGCAACATTCTCAAGCCAGTTTTCTGACAATTAATAGATCTGTGAAAAATAAATAACTTGAGCCTTCATATGAAGACAAACATTTTCTGAATAAGTTCCAAAGACTATGGGTATGAAAAGCTGCCATTCCTGAGCAATATTACTGTGTTATTTATAAAAGTTGGAATCTCATAGGGGCCTCAACAACACAGGTTTTGGATATAGTGAGTGTGTTGTATCAGAGAGGATGGTAACACAGCCTGGTGGACTGGAGAAGGTCATTAAGCTTCTTCCTAAAGCGCTGGGCATTCCTCCAGATAGTTGAGATTGCACTCACTTTGGAAGTAACCCATTCCAGAATGGCATGGCTCCTCTGCTGGTTCGGGAGGACGGGAATGTCCCACCTGTATACCAGACTGTGCAGAAGGACTTCCAGGTTCCTGCCTGCAAAGCTATCAAAGCTACTCTTCTCTGCCACATCCAGTGCAGACATCAGGAGTTGTTCAGGGCAGCTCCATACTGGCAGTGCTTGTCTGGGTACACAACAGTCTTTTCAAAATGCCAACAGCACTAGGAATGCCAATCAATTCTGGAATATCCTGACAGCGATGAGTTGTTCCAGGAAGTGCACCTGGTAAAATGGGGCTAGACTCAGATGAGCGGGATTCCACAGGCATGGGACAGGTAGGTACTGAGGCAAGTTTGCTAAGATATAGCGAGAAAACTCATTAGGCCTCATTGTGAAAAATCCTCAAAAATAAAAGACACAATTAGCATTAGCATAAAAATAACCACAAGATTCAGCCAAAGTGCCTGAATGCACTTCAATAGTGTGATGTCACATCCACAATAATTATACATGCATTTGCAGTAGGTGTGTGTAATTGTTAGGCCACAGGCTGCCACAATAAATCAATTCTTATTACAATACAAAACATACAATTTTCATCCTGGCCACCTCACTATAATTCAAATCTGAGTCCCCAGATTCGTTTTAGAAAATATAGTTATGCTACCCTAAAGTATAGATTTTTCCTGTCCATCTGACAACAGTAGCTCACTAGAGTCATAGATAATTCATTACATGTACAAACACAACAACTATTTCCAATAACACACACATTTTCACTGGACAACCTTTGTGTGAGGTATATGAGGAGCCGAAACAGAATCGCTGGCTGAATGCTGCCCAAGTTGAGATCAATTAACACAGCTAAGACTGGGCACTAAATAAGACCTTTGGGCCAATTGGACTGAGTGCCACATAATGCAATATAATTTTCCACCACGGCTTAAGAGGTGCACGATATAGAATAATCCGTTCTCTCTGTTCCACACTCAACTTGTACATCTAAATATTCAAAGTGTCAGGAGTAATTTATTTACATATTTCTATTTACCATTTGTGTTTAGTTCAATACAGCTCTGTTACAGCAGAATAAAGTCTCAATCAGCATGCCTAAATTTCTCAGATCTATTTAGCAAGCCCCCTTGTATCTTATATAGTGTCCACTATATCAAATGTAAATTTAAGCATCCTCAGACAAGTTCCAGAAATAAAATGCAGATCTGAATTCAAATGTCCAGCAAGTTATAAGTACGAGAGCAACAGCTATTAGCTAAAATTTGCAGTGCAGAATTAGCAGAAATCATCAGGCAGAGACACTTGACAAACAAATCACCCACTTGCGACAATTGAAAGGGGCTTTTTTGAGACCTCAACTAGAGTAGTGTTGAATTTTAGTCTCAATATTTAAAGAAGGATGCAATTACAATGGAAGCAGTATAGCAAAGATTCACTGGATTGGCAATCCTCTTATGCTGGGAACCAATGTTCAAAGGCTGAAGAAGTTGGGTGCTTATTCTCTGTAGAAAAAAAAGGTAATCTCACTGAAACATTCTAAAAGGGGCTCAACAGGATCAATATTGAAATATATTTTCCCTTGACAGGGAATCTAAAACAAAAGGGCATTGTTTGAAGAAAGGGGCTGACACTGGCGACTGAGGTAAGGAGAAATTTCTTCACTCAAAGATTTATGATTATTTGGATTATCCAACCCAGAGAGTTGTGGATCCACCATCCTTGAACTATATTAAGACTGAGATAAATAGATTTATGAACTTCCAGGAAATCAAGGGATAAAGGGAGCAAACAGGAACATGGAGCTAAAGCCTTCAGTTAAGATCATGGTGAACGGAGAAGCAGAATTGATTGGCATATGGTCTTTTACTGCTCCCATTTAAATATTTGGGCCAAACATTTTCTCACCATGACTCCACTTCCAGGCTTGTGTATCATTGTGACTGCTCAGAGTTAGCCTGTTTGGTGGAGCTAGTCTGTATTGGTGTTTAACTCCACATATGTAACAGAATTCTAGGAGATTACCATAATCATTTTCTAGCAATCTCTGGCATAAACAAAAGGTCAAAAGGTCAACAGTATGATTTTGTTAATTCTACAGAAATGCAGAGTTCAGCTTGAGCATGATATATCGTCTATTACAAACAAACATCTGGTGTAAACACAAATATGCATCTACAGCTTACCAGCTATTATTCACAAGGCAAATATTTCTTCTCTTGCAAATCAAAATCTGCTTAAATTATCATTCAAATCAGAAATGTAATTCTTGCTGTCTCTTAGACAGCTCACTGCAAAAGCCAGACTTTAAAAATGTTAAAATATCACAGCTAAGTGAAGAAACTACATGCAAATACAATGAAAAATCAAGGTCCAAAATAATACTCTCAAGGGTACACTTTCAACGTAAATGTTGAAATGAAAATACTATCAATAAATCAATGGGGAACCCAAGGAGAAAAGTTTTTACCAGAGTGTGGTGGGAGTCTGGACCTCACTTCCTCAAAGCATTTCTTAAAAATATTTATTTGCACTAGAAGTGTCATAACCTGAGGGCTACAGGCTAAGATTTGCAAAGTCGAATTAGGCTGCAAAGTTCTTTTTGGCCTGCAGAGGCACAATAGTCTGAATGGCCACTTTTGGTTCTGTTTCAGTGAGTGGCCATGACCAACTCCTAATTTTATATATAAACGACCAAACATATTGAGCAACGGTGCTGAAAATATTTGTTCTGTACCCCTCAGCTGCTTATACTCCATCCATATACTCACTGTCCATTGGTAGCAAGTCAACTTAAGTTGCATTCCATGGTATTAGATCACTTCGTTATGTTTTAAGTATTGGAAATCCACAAAATATATGAGAAAATGCTTTACAATTTGAGTCTTTCTGCCCGAATCACAGCTGACTCGACAAATTCCAGGCCCTTTACTGCACTTAACATCATTACTGCACCACCATAAATACAGCCTGGTTTTTAAATAATTAAACTCCAGATCATTCCGCATGCAGAACAAGATGTCTGAAGTTTTACCTACCCTCATAATTCACGATAATGATGGCCAGCTTATAATCTTTCCCCAGCATCATTACGTGGACAGATACACAAATAAATTCCCTCCCTTGCAGTTCAACTAATAAATGGAAATTCTGTGAAATAGATAATGCTTAGACAATAATCAGAGAACAGACTTCCAGATAAGGTCTGGTGAAACCTGTTCATTCTTAATAAGGCTACACAACATTGACTGATCATTTGGTGCATTCTGCCTCCCTTTCTGCTCAGCACTTTGTGTTGCTATGACAACCAAAAGGATCATCTCCCTGCAGTCCCTCAGCAAAATCATCACGTGACTGAAGAGCTACAGTATTGCAAAGTAATTTCATTTTATTGATTGACTAGAATATGTGCAGACATCAAAACACACAAAGGACAAGTGTGTCTTGTCCAGTGGATGGTAGGCAGATACAAAAGTGTGACTGAAGGTGAACACAACTTATCTGATTATAGCGCCAGAACAACATTTTTGAAAAAAATAATCTCCCAAAGACAGCTAGTCACCTTCAAGTACTCTTTGCACACCCTAGGAAGTAACACAACCCTCTCGCCCCTACCCCTCATTTTGAAAATAAAATCCAATGTTTTACTGGAAGCAATTTTTTTTTATTATATACAGAAATTGCAATCAACGTACATCTCCGGATCTAAAAACCACGATAAAGTTCATTGGTGACTTCGTTACTGCTCCATCGCAGAACTGTATCTTTCCTTAAATATTCCTATATCACCTCATTTAATGTAGCTATCACTACATTTCATTTTTAATTGGAAAGTGGCATACTGCCACAATCAGTGACATCTCACCTCAAATACGTGAAATTCTATTCATACACTTCAGGTAGCAAGACTGAAAAAAAAAAGCAATTTTAAACATAACAATGCATGCAATTGTCATACGTCTTAACATAAGACTCAAGTTTATGTGGAATAACGGATGGTTCGATGAATTACAGGCATACATAATCCCAAGATCATTTTGGGTTGCCCTCAGTCCTGCGCAGAAAAAGGACCATTAACGTGAGCAATTCACTGTAGATGGCATTTGTGAAAGGCAATTAGCTCCATGTGCAGATAGGTGAAGAAATGACGAACATGCAGTAGCAAAATTAACTGATGAAAAAATGACGAGGATAATCTTCAAGCTGTGCGACAGAATGCACAGATGACATTAATGCAATGTTTAGAAAATAGTGAAAAGTGACTTCATGTAAACTACCTTGAGTGTTATGTGAATTCGGGGATAGCAACAGGGAACAAAACAGCTGCTAGCTTATTAAAGACAGGCAATAACAAACATATTTCTATTGTTACCTGCCTCTAGATCTAAAAACAGTGTGACACAGGATTATGTACAAAGTATCTACAAAATGCAACATTGAGCTCCATACAGCAAATATATCTTATGAATATAATACATGTACCACGAATGGGACTTATAGCAAGAACAGACGCACTGCATAACATAAGGTGGAGGAATTCCTTTATTCCTCAAATGAATTCGGAGCAAAAGCTATTGCAGAAAATTACAAAGGTACAACTGTCTTCAGCAGATAACCTGAAGCTATTACAGATAGTAAATTAAACATAAGTATTTCTATTTAAAATAGCAAGTTTGAGGAAAAAGAAGAAAAAAGAAACTTGCTTCTTGAGGAAGTTTTCTCAAATTGAAGAACAGCAGCATTTTAGATAATATGAATTGTCTCTTTCAGTATTGATAACCTTAGGTATATTTGAACCCTTGCATCAGTCAAGTAAACCTGCTGAAATTCTTCCAGCAAGTGTTACAATAGGATATTTAAAATTCAGTGAGAATTGAATCAGCGTTAGAGTGATGAGTAAATTTACTGTCATTACAAACACTGCCATTCACAAGACCACATCAAGAAACTAAACATCCTCAAAAACCAGACCAAAGGGCAAAACTCTGGTGATTGAGTGGTATCTCATTAATGAAAAAGCCTGACAATCTGCAGTAGCACTGGCTTATCAATTAATCAGAAACCCCTTCTACACAGTGAATGCCACCAGCATTATTCACTCTGCGATAAACCGTGTTGCAAGAAATTTACCTCTGCTGGTCATAAACCTTAAAAATTCAATTATGTTGCAGATGGATAGTGATAGTGAATGCACTGTCGCTGTTGATTAGCAAGGGATAAACATCATAGAAAAATATCAGATTCTGTTTCCATACTTGATTTATGGCACTAGAATAACCAAATCACTACATATACAAAGCTACAGAACAAAGTTAAAAGCTTACAAAAGTAATCTGAAATCAGCATCATACCAGACATGCCTGTACCTTAGGACATAGGATTTAGGAAAGCAGGAGGCCATTTGGTCCTTTGAGCCTGTTCTACCATTCAATAAGATCATGGCTGATCTCGGTGTCGTCTCCACTCCACTTTCCTGTCTGACTCCCCCAAGCCCCCAAACCCTCCACCCCACAAACCGCCTAAAGAGAAGAACAAACTTAAAGACCCAGCTTCGACTACCTTCTGCAAAAGAGCATTCTACTCTAATGAACTGCTGAGAGAGAGAAAAAAAATCTCATTGCTGTTGTAAAAGGGAGACCTTTTATTCTTAAACTGTGTCCTCTACTTTCAGTTCCCCTACAAAAGGAAACAGTCTCCCATTATCCACTCCACTCAGTCCCCTCAAATTCCTGTGTTTGAATAAGATCACCTCGCATTCTTACAACAACATCACGAATAAAGTGAGGGCACATTCAATAGGGATGAAAATCAGTTGTTTTCTGTAAAGGGCAGTGAATTCACAAGACTACTTTATATCATGCTAGTTGAAAATCCACACCAAAATCTCAATACAAATAGCGCCAAGCTTCCTGCTGAAAACTAAACAAAGCAACAGTCAGCATGTAGAAAAAAAAGTGAACTTTTTTTCTTGCACATTGCATGTTTTCAGTACCTATCTTTCTATATAAAGTACATGATACGGTCACGCCAGTCTGGTCTAACCAGATCAGTGTTAACATTTCATGCATTAAGCAGGAATTTCCTGGACTTCCCTTAAATACATTAGCTTGATGCATTTTTAAACAAAGTGTTGTGCTTTTAACAAACATTTATATCCCAATAAGCAAAATGCTAAACAGTTTGCTGGTAATAAAGGCACATGTCACAAACAGAATATTACAGTTTTTTGTGGTTGGTTGGCTTGCTGAGCTGGTTCATTGTTCTGCAGACGTTTCATTACCCTGCTGGGTAACATCATCAGTGCAGCCTCTGATGAAGCGCTGTGGTGTTTTCCCACCTGTTATTTAAACTCTGATGTCAGTTGAGCTGGATTACCTCACTTCCGGTTTTCCTTCGCAGTGGTGTATATATAGGGTCTAGCTCTATGTGTTTGTTGATGGTTTTTTTCGTGGAGAAACAGGCCTCTAGGAATTCCCATGCTTGTCTCTGTTTGGCCTGTCCCGGGATCCTGGTGTTGTCCCAATCGAATTGGTGGTTTTCCTTATCCATGTGAATGCAGATGAGTGAGTACTGGTTGTGTCTTTTTTGGAGTTGGTTTGGGTTGGCTACAAATCAAAGACCTGTTACCCACTATGGACAGGACTAATGTCGTATACAAGATTCCCTGCGAAGACTGCAACAAACATTACATTGGACAGACAGGAAGAAAATTGGCCACCAGAGTACAGGAACACCAACTAGCAACAAAAAGACATGACCAATACTCACTCATCTCCATTCACATGGATAAGGAGAACCACCAGTTCAATTGGGACAACATCAGGATCCTAGGACAAACACAGGAATTCCTAGAGGCCTAGTTGTCCACCAAGAAGGCCATCAACAAACACATAGAACTAGACTCTATATATACTCCACTGCGAAGGAAAACCGGAAATGGGGTAACCCAGCTCGACAGACACCACAGTTTAAATACCAGGCGGGAACACACAACAGCGTTTCATCGGAGGCTGCAATGATGATGTTACCCAGCAGGGTAATGAAACATCTGTGGAACATCGAACCAGCTCGGTGAGCCAACCAACCACAACATCCAGAACCCGAGCTACAAATCTAATCTCAAACCTTAATTACAGTTTTTAAAGTTGAATTTAAAGTTGAGAAATTCAGCCAGTTAAAGAGCTGCAAAATTATGAATGTTGATTCAGTTGTGAACTGTAAAACTGACCAATTGAACACTGACTGTAAATTCAATAGAATTTCACTCATCATATATTTTAATTAATATTTCAAGAATAAAAAACAAGCTTTATAGGGTAAGAGGGAGCTCCAGTGCCTCCAAACCTCAGGCATTAGTTTTTATAACTCATTACTTCAACACATAAAGTTTATACCCATTTTAATCCTTAAGTGAACTCCATTAATATTTGCTGCTCCCAACTGAAAGATTCTGGGAATCACAGTCAGCAATTCTCAAACAGATCTAAATTCAAGACTTGTAATTTATACACATCTTCCAGGGAATTTTGTGGGCTTCTGTAGTTGCACAGATGGAATGTCAAAGATTTGATTTAATAGTAGCAGACTAAATCATCCAATGGCATTTTGGCAATACTTTAAAGTGAGAACTGAAAGAACTGCAGATGCCGTAAATCAGGAACAAACACAGAAGTTGCTGGAAAAGCTCAGCAGGTCTGGCAGCATCTGTGAAGAAAAATCAGACTTAATATTTTGGGTCCGAAATGTTAATTCTGATTTTTTCTTCACAGATGCTGCCAGACCTGCTGAGCTTTTCCAGCAACTTCTGCCTTTAAAGTGAGAACTTCTGCTAAAACAGATAACAGGAAAGCAAAATGAATCAGTGCAATCTGAGACTTCTGCACGGCACACCTAACAATCTTTATGCAATAGAAGTAGCACTTGGGCTAAAATGATTTTTGTTGCTTCATATTTTAGTTGGTAGGCCAATTCAAACATTTCATGGGTTGTGGGAAGATATTGTTAAACTTAGTCCACTAACGATCACAGCATTTGATGCTCAGCTTTTTAACAAATATATTTCAGCAAAGCAATTTACCACGTTCCTACCACTTCTGCTCTGCAGAAACGAAAGACCATACTATCATTTCAGTAAAGGCACAAAACTAAAGCAGTAAACCAAATAATGCATTTACTTGTTTCAAAGGGAAAACATTCTAAGAGCTCCTTCAAATAGAGGAGAAAGAACAAAACTATATGACATAGTTGCTCCTGAAGAAGGAAGATTGTTTAGAAGTGCTAAGAAATATGTTACCCAAAGGTAAGGAATTTTGTTTGAAAATTCCAGACCAGAAGTGCTTGGTTAAACAAGGGATCATTTGAAGCTGAGAAAGTCCAAGCGCAGTTTTATGTAGACTCAAGGGAGAGTCTATCAGACTTTCAAGACTCAGAATTAAAGCTACAATTAAATTCAGCTCTGTGGAAGAGTCTATTTCCATGCTGTACATCTCTAAGACTCTAACTGGAAGCTCAGGGTCATGTTTGCTCACAGAATGTAGGTGTTCCAAAAAGTAGTTGTCCAATCTGTGTTTCATCTCTTCACTGTAGAGGGGACCATGCTGTGAGTACCAAAGTCTTGACTGATTGAAATGCAGGTAAATTGCTGCTTCACCTAGAAGGTGTGTCTGGGTCCTTGCATTGAGAAGATGGAAGTAGTAAGTGGCAAATTTGCATAGTAAGGGGGTGTTGGGAGTGGAGGAGGAACGGACCAAAGTATCTCGGAGGAATGGTACCTGCAAAATACCGACAAAGGAGCCTACTTCTGCTCCTGTATCTTATGGTCACTAATCATTCTGTCAATGCAGTTCATACATGACTGTCAAGCAATATTTACAGGACAACTACTGATATGAACCTGTTCTATATCGGTGTACAACATCTAAGTGATGGGAAATAACTTGCAGAATTCCAACTCATAAAATTTACCACAGCGAATGGTGTAAAAGGGCATCATAGAAAAGGTGCAAATGTTTCTAGGCTAAATATCCAAGAAATTTAAATATGAAAATGCGCGTCAGTGACATCACAAAATAAATTATTATTGGATATTAAACCACTAGCAGAAAGCCTAAAATTGAAGGGTCTGTATTTGGTCGAATCTTGATTACTTCAAAATACATTTTTGTCTTAAATGCATGTTTTAAGATAGACTCACTCCCATCGAAAATCATATTCTGATTTGGAAAATGGAAAAAATCTCAATTCATTTGGACCCATCGCTGGTGCAGGTAGCAGGATTCATCCATATACCTTATGTTGCCTGGTAAAATAGGGTCACACAGGTGCAGTCTAAAACTGCAGAGCTAATAAACTGAAGTAGAGGCGGGAGGCCAAAGTCAACAGCATAGGTTAAAAAATCTTCATGAACCGGTTATTATCCTTAAAATAAATATTGATAAAGTACCACACAAAGTCAAAAATCTTTTGCTTTAGTCTCATTAGGACTGGGATGAAAGGGAACGTGGAAAGGTAACACCAATTTTTACAGTATGACAAAAATGTGCTGACTGGTTGGACAATGGTTGGCATGAAGTTAACTGTCAATCTTCAGTAGCTGATTAACCTCAGGCCAGGCAAATAGACTTGGATTGGTCAGGGTGTTGCCATGGGCGTGCAGCAAGAGTTGCCGGTTTCATTATCACTTTCTCAAATGAAAAAGGAGGAATGGTTAGGTCAACTGCTTTTGCTTACATAGAATGGGGTCCTGTGTGTGAATATATGTAGCCTGTAGCATGCACAAGTGAGCTCAAATAATAAATTGGTTTCCTTTGTAATACTTACCAATTCGGTGAGCAGCGACTCCCTGATTGCTCTAGGTTAATGAGCTAGCTATGGTTGACAGTGACAGGTCCAGCTGCATCTCCATGCCAACCATCAGTGTAAGACAAAATGCTTCCACTCAATGTCATTTGTTGGGAACTTTTAAGTTCTATACTATTATTAAAGAATAGTGATATCCCAAATTGCTGGAAGTTACATGCTGGAATAATTTAAAAATTTTAAAAGCAGAAACAAAAATCTATCAACCACTGTAAATAAACATCTATTTAAAAGTTGAGAGAATGGATTATATAGCAGAAGATGCATGCAGGGAAAAGATGGAAAATTATCCTTTATTAACATGGCTGTACTATATCAAAACATGTTACCTGAGGAAATATTTGATTAACCAGTTATATATTTCTCAATTAAAAGGAAATATACAATTACTTACGAAAGAGAAGCAATTATTTTTATTCTGCAATGTAGCAGTAGTAGCAGCAGCTGCAATCCTCAGTACAAACAGTGTACACCAGCTACAAAGTGCATTCCAGAAATTCATCATAGCCCCTTAGATGGCAGACAAGTAAATACATAGGAACATTACCAACTGCAAGTTCTGCTCCAAGCTATTCACTATGTTGACTTGGAAATATATCAACGTTTCTTCAATTGGCCAAAATCCTGGAACTCCCTTGTTAAATGACATTCTGGATATACTACGATACATGGACTACAGTAGTCTGAGAAGGCAGCTCAGCGCCACCTTCTCAAGGCAACTAGGTACGGACAATAAATCCTGGGCTAGCCAGCGACACTTACATCCTGTGAAAGAAGCTGTGAGGATGTCTCTGCTTTTTAATAAGCTTTTTGTTGCATGTTTTATTTCAATGTGGTATTGTGGGGTTTTTTAAACCTAAACCAAGTTTGCAAAGGCATGCAAAATTCTACATGTTAGGATAAAAGGAAAACACTTTGTAACTTCAAGTTTGATCAGCATTAAACCAGGATACTTGATGCACACGAGCAGGTTACTGAAATAAACTGTACTTACCATTATCAGTTGCTTCAATCCAGTTCACCTTCTGATCTATTACCAACATTCTTCACCCTAATTGTATGCATGTTCCAGTAGCTCCATATTATTTACAATCAACAACACTGGAATAGCATCAAAATACACAGTAACCAACTTACACAACAGGAACTCAATTAACTCAGGTTACACAGAAATAACCAACAAAAAATAATCACTCTCTATCAGATTCTGCAGCTTTGAAAGCTAAAACAACGCGTTGCTCACAATATTAATGCCAGTCCATTCCAATAAATAAGGCAAAGGACAGCCATAAAGAAATAACAGGAGGGCATCCATATAATGCATTCAGTACAGTATCATCTGCGACTAGAAAAACAATGATATATTTACTGGCCCATTTTGTCTAGGAGTTGTCCGTTTTCACTACTGGCATTCAATTATCAGTCACTGCAATACATTTTGATACAAGAGTATACTCCAACTGTAAAGAATGCGCACTGCTCACCCTTACTCACTTAGATCAAATGTAAAATTGAATGAATCAGCTAAATTTCTTTGAATGCTAACCACTAATCTTACAGGATAGAATTCTTATTTGGGTTTCTAACCTTCAGCTCTCTGTACGTGCACTTCAGTTATATCATAAATTGATTTAGTGGGAAATTTCTATTAGCTAGAGTGCTACTCTCAACACAAAGGCCTTTCCCACTTTCTGATCAATAATTTAAACTGAACCCAAGAGTAATGTCAATCAACCTAAACTCACCAATTGCCCATTTCCTGTATTCCCTAATGACTAATTGTATGAATATAAATTTAAAAAAAGGACTTTCAACAAAATATCATGTCTACTTATCCAGTAAGCCAGTGTGAGCACTTGCTGGTGTTAACACTGCAAGATTTAAGTTACATAATGTATATGCTCTCTCATTCTTGCCTGAAAAGGTCTTATAATCTCTACAGTGTAGAAGCAGGCAATTCAGCCCTTCAAGTCCACACGGACCCTTCAAATGAGCGTCTCAATCAGACCCCTCCACCCCTCCCGCCAACCCACTCCCTGTAATCCTGCATATCCCGCGGCCAATACACCTAACCTACCAATCCCTGGACACTATGGGCAATTTAGCATGGCCAATCCACCTAGCCTGAACATCTTTGGACGGAGGGAGAAAACTGGAGCACCCAAGGAAACCCACGCAGACATGGGGAGAATTGCAACCTCCACACAGTCACCCGAGGATGGAATTGAACCACATCCCTGGTGCTATGAGGTAGCAGTGCTAACCACTGAGCCACTCATGGTTCTTAAAAATTTGATAGTCAAAAAAATCTTTTAATAACGTGATTTCGGGTGAAATGGAGCAGCCTTTGAGATCTCAGATGAATATGCCACTTACAGAGATTGAAATCTGTCACTGTAGGCTGCAGTTCACCACTCAGTACAAACTGGTGGAGGAAATCGGAATTGTGAACATCACTTACAAATGCAGTATGGGCTAGATTTCCAGATCGGCATTTTACCTTAAAATCAGAAACTGAAGAGGAAGGGGCACAGGGAAAGAAATAATGAAATTTTTGTAGTATGGGCATTGCATAGCATAATAAAATTGCCAAACTAATAATGGATTGAATAAAGGTACTAAAAGGGTTTTTTTGTACAAGTCTGAATTTTTGTGAGATTGTCTTAATCCCAAGGAGGTGAGTAGAATCCCCAGAGAATCAATGTTGATGACTGAAAACCACTACTCAAAAGGTGCTATTTGTCTCCCCACCACCAAAGCAATTTCAAAAAGTATTAATTTCAGCAATTAGTTTAGCTGTTTGCATTTCTGAATCTTAGATATCCTACAGGAGTTCACTAATACTTCTTGTTAGGCACCTAGTTTTTCCTCTGAATTTGGGTGTTTTTGCCTGCTCAATGCCCTAGGAAAAGAAATCAAGGTCTAGAAATAAAACAGAGACCTACTCTATTCTGGTAGACTGGAGTGCATCATGTGCTGTCACATAAATTCCCTCTCTTCAATAGACGGATTAAATATATGTTCCATTAGACTGAGGCCCTGGCTATGCATCAACGCCCTATTTAACTAAAGTACGTCAATGAGCAGCATTCTGCAGGAGAAATACAAATTATCCTATCCTTCATGGCGTATCAAAGGCACTTCCCTTGAGTGCCATTTCAACAAAACCAGATCCCCGAAACCATTTGCTGAGCTCTCAGTGAAGTACAATCACTGAATCAAGCTAGTCAGAACTTCTGCAGTCTGAAAACTGTCAGCACATTGAAGACTGATCAGCCAAGTGCAGGCAGCTCAATAGAAACCATAGCCATAGAGCCCTTAAGCTAAAAATATGACAAACACCACTGCCCCTGCCACTGTCCAGCCGATCCAAACAATTACTTTAACCTAAATGTAACTGTCAAAGCACAGTCAGCCCTGGCTAGATTGTTTTCTTCATATATGACAGTTTCATTGACCAAACTGCTTCAAAGATCTTGAAATAAAAACGAAATGCAGTGGATGCTAGAGATCTGAGAAACAAATAAAGTGCTGCAGAATCTCAGGAGGATGGATGGATGGATCTGTGGTGGGAAAATAGCTTAACAGAAGAGTCCAACTCTAAAAAAAATTTGGTTCCGAACAAGAATCACATTCGACTCAAAATGTTAACATTGCTTCTCGCGCCATAAAAGCTGCTGGACGCGCAGAGTTTCTGCAGCATCTTTATTTTTATGATTACTTCACAGGCCTTGTTAAATGACCTTGAATCAGCTTCTTCATCCTGCATAAATCAGCTAGCACCTTCCTGAAAAATTCTAAAACCTGCAGATAAGAAACTTCAAAATGAAGAGCTTGGTTGTACGACTAATTGCTATCATAATCATTATTTCAAAGGAATTAAATAAAGTGATGGTGGGTGTGTCCAGAACCAAGGGTCACAATCTGAGGATTCACCATAGACCATTTAGGATGGAGGTGAGGAAACATTTCTATACCCCAAGAGTGGTGAGCCTGTGGAATTCATTACTACAGGAAATAGTTGATGCCAAAACACTGAATGGATTCAAGCGGTGGCTGGATATAGCACCTGGGGCAAATGGGACCGAAGGTAATGGGGAGAAAGTAGGATTAGGCTATCGAGTTGGACGAGTAGCCATGATCGCTCTGAATGGCAGAGGAGGCTCAAAGGGCTGAATGGCCTCCTCCTGCTCCTATCTTCTATGTTTTTATGTTTCTGTACACTCCCTTAGTTTTACACCAAGGGTACCAATGGAATGCTTGGTTTGGACAAGAAATACCGTGGCAAATACTGGTGAAGCCAAAAGCAAACTTTAGAAAGCACTCTCCTCTCCAGAAACCTGCCAGTAAAGCTACCACCATTAGATGTGAGCAGGATGAATACAGATGAATACAAAGCCCATAAAAAAACTCTAGACATGTGAATTTAACATTACTGAATCTACAGTTTATCCCAAAACATTGAGCACATGAACAGAAATTGAAAGTCATAAACCGTCTTTCCTCAATCTGTTGGTCTTGTGGAATTCTGCGCTACAATCTAATGAGCCAAAGACTGTAAACACCAGAAGTGCATCAACTTGGAGTTGCTTGAAAATGTAAATTAAGAATTAAAGCAGTGTTGCCTACATCCAAAAAGTTCCATTTACTTCTGAAATTCTGAGGTTCCATGTCTCTTTTTACCAGGATCCAGTATTATGACAATCCCTTGCCTTTGAAAGCAATTCATTAAAAATATTCAGTTTTCAAGAATAAAGTCTGCAATAAAATGACCAATTACAGTATATAAATAAACATATGAAAAGTTAGCAGCATTCATACCTGTTTCAGGTGAACTTAATGAAGCACTGTCCTGTGATAGGGTGGTCCAACTTGAATCTTCATCACTGGGGGCCATGTTCTGCATTTTACTCAAAGCAGAGTCAGTTTTCCCTCCCAGTCGGGGTGGATCTTTCTTTATTTCTGGACTGGAGGAGAGTGTGGCCATTTGGCAATCTTCAGGACTGGCAGACATGCTCTCGTCACTGGCCACATCATCATTCGTTGTACTTTTATCATGGGATAGGCCGGTGCTTTCCTCACAATCAATAGGATTGTTGCCATAATTTTGCTCTGACTCACGAGTGGATGACTCCAGATCTGCATAGTAATTCAGGAAGCTCTTACTCTTCCTCGGTTGTGATGACAAGGGCTCAGTGCAAGATGTGTCTTGCAAGTTTGGCTCCTTGCCCTCCAATTTTTCTGAGATTATATTTTTGACAACATTTGCACCGATATTCTTGTTCATGACCTGCTGGCTGTGTTCAGCTGCTTTCCGCAGCTGGTTTTCTCCGTTCTTTGCCAGTTTTGAGTTGGCGTTATTTACTGTCGCTGGCGATGCTGTGGTGTCTCCAAGGCCCATTGCAGCCTGGATATTAGTTAAGGCATATTTCTTCCTGCACTTTGGAGGGGTGTTGTTCTTGGTTTCTGCGTTCTTTATTTCAGAGTTGACCAATTTGTTGTGGGAGGAACGAAGGTTAAGTGTATTTGGTGGTGTAGCTGAACTGTTGCGATTCACTACATCTGTTTGGCTGTTGGTGGTTGCGAGGAACACTGACATAGTGTCCGCAATGGAGTCAGCTGCAGAAAGGAAAGGAAACCAAAATTAAGTTAATAAGATGCAAAGCTGCTTATACTAATTCCTTGGTATAACATTACTATATTGCATAAAGGTCACAATCTTGTAACTTGTGCTAGATTTGACCTGATCTCAGTCAAGGTAGCAATATACCTTCCTAACTGGCCTCAGTAAGCAAGGAAAACAATGGTCCAGAAACACATCTACCACAATCAATATTCAATAGTCCCTGATGTGGGCAGGTGTAAGGGTCCCTCACAAAATTTAGGGACTAGGCAGCTGAAGGCATAGCCACAGTTTGTGGAGCAAATAAAACCAGAGATGCTGGAGAGGCCAGACTTAGATGAGTCCAGATTTTTTTGGAGGGTTGAGAGGTTGAAGGAGATTACAGAGATAGGGAGGGACAATGCCTTGCAGGGATTTTTAAACAAAAGTGATCATTTCAAAATAAAGGTGTTTAACCAGAAACAAATGTGGTTTCGTGAGCACAGAGATAGGAACTTGGAGCAGAGTTTTGGATGACCTTTGTTCACAAATGGTAACAATCCAGTGTGGAGAGGTCTAGAGGTAAAAAAAAAGGCATGAATTCAAGGTTTCAGCAGTTGATGAGCTGAAGCGTGGTACAAAATCAGGCAATATTACAGACATGAAAACAGACAGCCTAAGTGACAGTACAGACATGTTGTTGGACATTCATCTCAGGTCACATATGATACAAAGCTTGCAAACAGAATGGATTTATTTTGCACAGTTGCTGGGGAGAGGAATGGAGTCTGTAGGTAAAGAACACAGTTTGAAGCAGAGCAAAAGGTAATGGCATAAATCCCCAACATTTAATTGGAAAAAATTTTCATATCATCATGTATGGTAAGCATTAAGGTAACATTTTAAAACAAAGAATTCTACACATTTGTAGTAAATTTCATTCCTAATTTGGACCCAAGGATAAAGTTTATTTTACTTCCCATCTGGTGTGTCTATGTTGGAGAATATTAACTGCTGTAATATTGAATACTAATTATGAAAATATTCCAATTTACCCTAAGATGCTGCATCAATTTCACCTTTATTAAAGAGAAGTTGAATACACAAAATATATCCTGCCTTTGAAAGATGACAATCCTCATGCTATTGTTATGCAATTCATCACCTCAACATTAAATTCCACAGTGCTTTATGTATGTATGTGACAGTGCTGGCAACACTCACTGGCTGGAATTGAAACCAGAATTATTGACCATCGGTATTATAATTTGTACAAGGAATTTTTGTTTTTGTTTTCCTTTGCAATCTAGACCAGTCAATACACCAAACAAGAGAATTATTGTAGCTGGAGTTGCAATGACAACAGGTAACAAAAATTTTTAAAAATATAAAAATATGCCAATAATGAAATTATTTTCAGCTTCTGATAATCAGAATATTTTACTGTTGTTCTCATTCATTGAATTATTGACTTTAATTTGTTCATAAACACTTGATTTAATTTGATTATCTAACTGATAAAACTTCCATCTTCAACTCATAATCCTTTAAATTTTTTGGGCAACTAATAAATTCCATCATTCTAACTTGTAAATTCAAAGAACAGTGTGATACTGGAGTACTTGAACAATTAAGTTGTTACGATAGAACAGCACATTCAATCTAGATACCAGTGTACAAATCTCTACTTTTTCAACTCCCTCTTAGATACCGTGATGGGAGCTTCAATAACGGGACCAAGTCGACAGCATACCTCTTAATTAATGCAGACAGTATAACATTGACAAAGAACAAAAAAAAAAAATTGCTGTCTCATCTCAATGGGAATACACTATTTGTATTCTTCCTATATGTGGTTTCAAAAAAAAAGCAACCACAGAAAATGGAAACTTTGAAAGTGAAAGAATGTAAACACAAAATAACAATAATGGAAGCAATGGAATAAGGAAAATTTTGACAGCAAGTGAAAAGCATGTCAAGATACTATTCAGTTAAAGTATGAATGCTTGTATTAATAACAAATATTCTTTGTGTTATAAAACCATTCCCACAAAGATCAGCATGTATCACGATTGCTGTCCCTTTGAGAGATTCGTTCAAGAATTCACAATCTAAAACATTTCTGTCAAATACTCTCAAAAGAAAAGAATCTTACTTTGACCTGGAAGCACTTCTGACAAGGATCACAGGGCTTCAACAATGAGGGTACTGGAGTATAGGTTATATGAAATCTAGAAAGAGGGATCATTCAATTAAACAAAAAAACAATCCAAAAAATACAGAAACAAAGGCATCAAAATAAGCACCAAATTGCAAGCTTCACAGCATCTGGGTATAACTCAAAAACGCATGCAGCTGAATACCTACTAACACCTAAAGATGTCAAGATTGATATTTCCATGCCCGAGCTTAGCAAATAATACAGCAGTGTGTGACCATATGATAGTTATATTTCAGTTGAAATGCTGGTTTCATGTATACTGTTACAACATGTAAATCCTGGGCGCTGCGTCTCTCCGGGAGATATTGAGAATTTGATGAGCAATCAAAAAATTGAGGAAGAAGTTCATAATAATGAACCACGTAATTACGCAAATCCTTCTGTAACACTATTAATGACTGCACCATCTACGATTTGATTAACCTCTTAACCATGAAGGAGATCATAATGCTTTATCAAAGCACAAAATAAATGATTCAATGACTTCCACAGAGCACAGCAAATCTGCACTTTCTCACTGAAACTCTCTGGAGCTCTAAATAGGCTTCTCATTCCAGAATATGGATTACCTTCACTTTGAAGATGTATTTCCCACTCTACGTTCAGGCCTTTACCTGCCCAAGGATGCATGCAACCGCAATGTTAAGACCATCTGTGTGCAATAATTATAACAATTGACAATCTTTCAAGTACCACATTACTGTTATTTTTCAGGTAATTACTCTTCTCTGTATTTCTGTGACAATTTCATTTTACAGATTAAAAAAAGGGACTTTCTTTTTCAAGTTTAATGTGCATAAAAATCCAATTTGTTTTACTTTTTTCAAATTTCAAATATAGATAAAGGAATATTTAAGATTCGAATCCCAAATTTATTATATCCAATGGGCTGCCAGAGCTACCCACCATTATGAAAACAAATTACTATCCCTACCATCTATGGGTGTTCTAATGGTGCTTCATAGATTTAATTAAATTTTATAAATGTTGTGAAGATGTAACACTCAAAAGATAGAGAAGTCTTATTTGGTGTTTTCCCTTAAGCATCTTATCAGATTTATGACATCATTGCAATTTGCAAAATCAGAATAATACAGATGCTAGAAATGGGAAATAAAAACAAAGTTTGAGAATACTCAGCATGTTTGACAACAACTGTGGAGGAGAAACTGAGTTAGCATTTCACATTGACAGTCTTTCAATAGGACATAACAGGTTCAAGGGAAAGAACGAAGGGGAGTTGGGAACAGGGAGAAAAACTGAAGGTCTGACAAGATAGAAGGCAGGAAAGAAATAATTGGCTAAAGGATTGATGGGACAAGTAAAGAAACAAAGAGGTGCCCAAAGAAGGTATGAATGGTAGCACCATAAACAACAACAATCCCAAAGAGCAAAGCAATGGAAGATGTTTGTGCAAGATCATTAAAGCAGTAACTAACAATACAAAATGAGCACCACCCATCAGGCTATAAATAGGACTGTGCTGGGAGAACAGAATCAGTTTCCAAGTGATTCTACTTAGCATTAATAGCATGTGGATAAAGTAATATAGTCCATTTACTCTTAAGCTTGGCTTGATGTTTCAGCTCAGATGTAATATCATTAGCTATTAAATAATATGTGATAAACTTATTTACTTTTCATCAAAAGTGAGTTCATCTTCTCCCTAAGTCATTGTGTAGGCATCTTTCCCCACATGGTATCAGTAGCTTGGACTAATGTCAGAAAAAGAATTGGTGGGCAGCAAATCCACTGAAGACATTCCAGAGAGAAGGAAAAAACGTATTGAACAAAAAGAAAGAGCTGCGGATACTGGAATTTTGAAACAAAAACAAAGTGCTGGAATAGCTCAGGTGTGCGGAGAGAGAAACAGATTTAATGTTTCACATCTTCCAAAAAAACTACCGAAACTATCACTCAGCCTACTATACAGATTTGAATTTTTACATTTGTCATAAATCAACGCACGTCACGTCTATTGTAGAAAAATGACTAAATTTTTCATAAAACTGAAAGAACTGCAGATGCTGCAAATCAGGAACAAAAACAGAAGCTGCTGGAAAAGCTCAGCAGGTCTGGTAGCATCTGTGAAGAAAAAATTCAGAGTTAACGTTTCAGGTCCAATGACCCATCCTCAGAACTGATGGTAGCTGGGAAAAAGTTGGTTTATTTACAGAATATAGGGAGGGGGGTGAGGTAGGGAGTAAACGATAGGATAAAGGATAGAGCCCGAAGAGAGAGAAGAGCAGCTGCATAGACAAAGGAGTTGATAATGATCTGGCTAGGAGGGTGAATAGTTGTTAATTGGGACTGTTAATAACTAACAGTCATGTGTAATGGCAGGCTAAGTGATAACAAGGCCAGGTGTGTGGCTAGGACATGGGAGAGTTCAGGCCCTAAAATTACTGAACTCGATAATGAGTCTGTAGAGCTGCAGGGTCTCCTAGCGGAAAATGAGGTGCTTACAATGAGCTTTGCTGGAACATTGCAGCAAGCTAGAGACAGATGTTGGCCAGAGAACAGGGTGGTGTGTTAAAGTGGCAGCTCAGGGTCCTTTTTGCGAGCAGAACGTAGATGTTCTTCCTGTAAAGACTACATCTCATTCTCTCAGTTCCTCCGTCTCCGTCTCTAATGCTCAGATGAGGCCAACTTCGACAAGGGAGCCTCTGAAATGTCCACCTTCTTCCTCAACCGAGGATTCCCCAGCTTCGTTGTCAACAGGGCCCTTGACCGGATCCGACCCATCTCCTGCACTTCTGCTCACAACAGCAATACGGTTCCCCTCATCCTCACCTACCACCTCACCAGCATTCACATACAGAAGATAGTCAAACGCCATTTACGCCACCTCCAGCAAAATGCCACCACCAGACACACATTCCCCTCCCCTCTCTTGTACGCCTTCCAGAGGGACCGTTCCCTTCAGGATACCCTGGTCCACTTGTCCTTCACTCCCAACACCCTCACACAGCCCCACGGCACCTTCCCCTGTAACCAGCGAAGGTGCAACACCTGCCTACTTACCTCCTCCCTCCCCAGTATTCAAGGGCCCAAACATACCTTCCAGGTGAAGCAACACTTCACCTGCACTTCCCAGAATCTAATCTACTGCATTCGCTGCTCACAATGTGGTCTCCTCTACGTTGGAAAAACGAAGCATAGATTGGGTGACCACTTTGCAGAACATCTATGTTCTGCTCACAAAAAGACCCTGAGCTATCTGTTGCCTGCCACTTCAACACAACACCCTGTTCCCTGGCCAACATTTGTCTCTGACTGCTGCAGCATTCCAGCGAAGCTCAACGCAACCCTATGGAATCAATATTGTGTTCAATAATTTTAGGGCCTCAACTCTCCCATGTCCCAGCCCCCTACCCCACACACCAGGCCTCGTTACCACACAGCTTGCCATTACACACCCCCTGTTGTTAGTCACTAACAGTCCCCATTAACAACTATTCACCCTCCCAACCAGATCGTTACCAACTCCTTTGTCCATCTAACTGTTCTTCTCTCTCTTTGGGCTCTATGCCATCATTTATTCCCTACTCTATGCTCCTCCCTACTTTCTACATAAAAACCAACATTTTCCCAGCTACCATCAGTTCTGAGGAAGGGTCATTGGACACGAAACGTTAACACTAAACTTTCCATTCCCATTTTGACCTCATCACTAAAAATCTTAAGTGAGTGTAAAGACAGTCAAACTTTCCTTTTCATAAAGATTAAACCACTTTTCAGCCCATTTAATCACAGACTTTATTCTGTATACTGTGATACAAAGTTAGAGGTTTTGGCTCTCTCTGGAAATGAACTTTTTTCTTAATATTTTCTAAATTACATAGATTTAATTTTGTAAAACCAGAGTGTGAATTTGGATACCTGTAATCAAAAACTAATCTTTCCTCACTTCTCTCGAACAGATGTTTATTTTTCCACAGCCCACTAGATCATCAATAATTGTAATCGCTTGTTTAACAAAAAGGAGAAACTGACTTCTATAAAACCTCAATTCCCCCGATTCAGGAAGAATAACTTAGTCAGTCTTGTCTGAAAGGAACTACATTTTGTTTAAATCGTAGGCACAGTTTCAGTAAAACTGTGTTAATGAGTTAATCTAATCCTTTTGTCTGTTTTTTTAAAAAGTGTTCTGGCCATTTTGCCTTTCTCAAACGACGGTACTGGGAGTGGAATGCAGAATGTCCAAGCGAACGCTGTCAGAAAGGCAGGATGGGCTTAATAACGTGCTTAATTCTCGCCGGTTTCTCATGTGTTTATATGTTACGAACGGCTTTTAAATGCTTGATACTGTGGAGATCCAACTATTTCGAAGATGTATGACTCCTCTGGGAAAATATGAAATGTCTGCTGGGCGGAAGCTGGACATCCGCCCTGGATTTCAGTCTGTAGCAGCAGCCAAACCTTTACTGTGTTCAAAATGCAATTTTCTCATCAGGCTTAATTTAGGAATTGGCATTTCTACTTCCTGTACTTTGTAACAGGAAGAAAGGTACATAAACTCTGTGGGAATATTAGTTAGGGAGGAAAAGGAGGTCAATTCACAAGCCAAGTTGCAATTTATTAATGAACCACTACATCCACCACTTAGTTCCGCGGTTGAAATTACACTGCTATATAAATGAAATGCTATGCTTTACATCTGTTCTCATCTAGTTTCACAAATGGGTGAAACGGAGCATGGGTGCAAACTCAGAATATTATGCATTATGTACTTAAAAAACAGCACATTTATAGTTCAAGTGTAGCAATTCCTTTAAAAGCTGGAGCACTATTAGCACTACAGTGTAGCAGGTTCAATCTCCAATCTCCTGAGTGAACTGCTACCATTTTCTTCTCTATGGCTTAAGTAGTTAGAACGGCCGAGCTATGGCAGCAAGTCAGACACTGTGTATACACCTAAAGTGGATCTATAGACTATCAGAACAGTAAAATACTAGGGAGAAAATGGCAAGATCCATATACAAAGGAGTCAAACTTTGTGACAAGTGGTATGTTGGACGTTCAATTTTACTATAGCTTTACCAATGAAAGATAATGTCACATTGGCAGGTGCAATGGTGTGAATCTTTACTCAGTTATTTCATACAGCTATACAATTGCTTAGCATGGAAGAGAGGCCTGCAGTCCACGGCATCTATGCTGCCTCTTTATGAGAGATATCAAAAGTGGAAACCATAATTGTGCTGTCTTCCTCCATCAAGGAGGAGAACACTGAATGGCAAAAGGGCTAAAATTGCATGATACTGACATGGTATGGCAGCAGTTACAGGCGTATGGAGTTTTACACAATGTTATCAGTGTGTCGTGTTTTGTAGAACTTTATAGCTTAAATATGGGGAGGTTCTAACATGACTAAAAGCAGTCATTTGCCTGGCTTGTTTTCCATAAAGTGCAGGCAGCACCAGTGATAGCATAAGCGCTTTTTCCCTGGCAGGTACATGTACAGTAGCAGCTGCTAGCTTACTGAGATCCATTTGATAGGGCACATCAAGAGGGTTGCAAGAAGAATGGCTCGTCAAATAAACCAGAAGTAAATCTGAAAAATTGTGCAATACCCCAAAGGGAAGAAATTGTTTTTCCAGAAGCATAATTGATAAACCATATTGCAAAATAACCTGTTATGTGGATCATCTCAAACCAATCCTTTCCCTTCCTTGACTATTCTATTTACTTTCCTAGAAACGGACTATCGACCAATATTCTTTATAAGCCCATCAAATACATTTCTTCAATAACAAGGTGTGGAGCTGGATGAACACAGGAGGCCAAGCAGCATCAGAGGAGCAGGAAAGCTGACATTTCAGGCCCAGACCCTTCTTCAGAAATGGGGAAGGGGAACGAGGTTCTGAAATAAATAGCGAGAGAGAGGGGGAGGCGGATAGAAGATGGATAGAGGAGAAGATAGGTGGAGAGGAGACAAACAGGTCAAAGAGGCGGGGATGGAGCCAGTAAAGGTGAGTGTAGGTGGGGAGTTAGGGAGGAGATAGGTCAGTCCAGGGAGGACGGACAGGTCAAGGCAGCGGGATGAGGTTAGTAGGTAGGAGATGGGGGTGGAGCTTGATGTGGGAGGAAGGACAGGTTAGGGAGGCAGGGTCAAGCTGGGCTGGTTTTGGGATGCGTTCGGGGGAGTGGAGAGTTCGAAGCTTGTGAAGTCCACATTGATACCTTTGGGCTGCAGGGTTCCCAAGCGGCATATGAGTTGCAGTTCCTGCAACCTTCGGGTGGCATCATTGTGGCATTACAAGAGGCCCAGGATGGACATGTCATCTGAGGAATGGGAGGGGGAGTTGAAATGGTTCGCGACTGGGAGGTGCAGTTGTTTGTTGCGAACTGAGCGCAGGTGTTCCGCAAAGCGGTCCCTAAGCCTCCGCTTGGTTTCCCCGATATAGAGGACGCCACAATGTGAACAGCAGATACAGTATACCACATTAGCAGATGTGCGGGTGAACATCTGCTTGATGTGGAAAGTCTGCTCCCAGGATGAGGCATTCAACTCCCGAACATCTCAGATGTCCTCATTTTTCAAGGACCACAACGCCCCCCCGCAGTGGTCGAGAACGCCCTCGACCGTGTCTCCCGCATTTCCCACAACTCATCCCTCACACCCCCTCCCCGCAATAACAACCAAAACAGAATCTCCCTCATCCTCACAGACCACGCCACCAACCTCCGGATCCAACGCATCATCCTCTGACACTTCCACCATCTGCAATCCGACCCCACCACCAAAGACATTTTGCCTCCCCACCCTTATCTGCTTTCCGGAGAAACCACTCTCTCCGTGACTCCCTTGTCCACTCCACACTCCCCTCCAGCCACACCACACCCGGCACTTTTCCCTGCAACCGCAGGAAGTGCTACACCTGCCCCTACACCTCCACCCTTACCCCCATCCCACGCCCCAAGAAGACCTTCCAAATCAAGCAGATGTTCACCTGCACATCTGCTAATGTGGTATACTGTATCCACTGTACCCGTTGTGGCCTCCTCTACATCGGGGAAACCAAGCGGAGCTTTGGGGGCCACTTTGCGGAACACCTATGCTCGGTTCGCACTAAACAACTGCACCTCCCAGTCGAGAACCATTTCAACTCCCCCTCCCATTCCTCAGACAACATGTCCATCCTGGGCCTCTTGCAGTGCCACAACGATGCCACCCAAAGGTTGCGGGAACAGCAACTCATATCCCACTTGGGAACCCTGCAGCCCAATGGTATCAATGTGGACTTCACAAGCTTCAAAATCTCCCCTCCCCCGAATGCATCCCAAAACCAGCCCAGCTTGTCCCCACCTCCCTAACCTGTCCTTCCTCCCACCTATCCACTCCTCCCACCTCAAGCCCCACCCTCATCTCCTACCTACTTGCCTCATCCCACCCCCTTGACCTGTCCGTCCTCCCTGGACTGACCTATCCCCTCCCTAATTCCCCACTTACACTCACCTTTACTGGCTCCATCCCCACCTCTTTGACCTGTCTGTCTCCTCTCCACCTATCTTGTCCTTTATCCATCTTCTATCCGCCTCCTGCTCTCTCCCTATTTATTTCAGGACCCCCTTCCCCTTCCCCATTTCTGAAGAAGGGTCTAGGCCCGAAACGTCAGCTTTCCTGCTCCTCTGATGCTGCTTGGCCAGTTGCGTTCATCCAGCTCTACACCTTGTTATCCTTCTAAACCCCTCCCATTCATATACCCATCCAAATGCTTTTTAAATGTTGTAATTGTACCAGCCTCCACCACTTCCTCTAGTAGTACATTCCATACAGGGTGCGACTGCCTCCTAAAACGAAGCATCCAGGTCATTCTCTCAGATAACAAGGTGTAGAGCTGGACGAACACAGCAGGCCAGGAAACATCAGATTCTCAGATTCTCCAGTTCCTACTATTTCCAAATACATTTCTTCACTCTGTTGCCTGTGGGGAATCCATTCTGTTCTCCCAATTTCTCAGGGGGAAATTTTACAGGGAGCTCTGAGGGACGTGGGCTCTGCCAAGACTCTAGCAGAATTGCATGAGAAGCCCAGTGAGGGTTACTGGTTCAATGGTCAATTAAATTAGCTTGTGCTACGTGAGATGGTTGGAAGAATCTTGTGTTAGCACAAGAGCAAACCTAGAAGGGGTTGAAAGGTAGATTTGAGTCTGTAGGTGACTGCTACATGGCTGTGCTTCCATCCTATAGTGCATGCCAGTTGCTAGTACCATTGGTACAGCTCATTTCTTTGCCATTTGTCTTTCCAAATAATTCTTTGTTTTGAAATTTCAGGGCTACCAAAGCGAAGGAAAAATAGAGGAGATTGAAATTTTTTTGCGATGAATCATCTGGTATGACAGATAAGAGGCTTGAGGCCTTATTTTATTGTTTCACATTTTCTTGACAACTCATCTTTTAAACAAATTGACAAAAGGACACTAATCCACCTCGCCCAGGAAGCAGTTACTTTCCAACCGGGTAGGATTCAGAATGAAACTAATTTCATTCATGAGAAGGCAATCTACTCATTGCTATTCCTTCTACTTTTATATTTGCATATATAGAAATTTCAGGCTCACCATTTATGTTTACCTACCTCCATGATTATTGTAAATTCACCTTTAATTTGTCAGCCAGCAAAAAGGGAATTTAACTACCTTTTACACATGATTGTACATAGTTAAAAGGGATCATTTTCATAGAATTCTCCCAGTGCAGGTAGAGGTTATTCGACCCATCAAGTCTGCACCGATCCTCCGAAGACTCTTTGGAAGCAGAACTTGGGAGAACAACATGGCACAAGGATTGAACCCTGGACATCCAGACAAGACTCTTTTGGTTGGAATCGTAGCTAAATTCCACCATTAATCGGGTAATAGCTAAGTGGAGTTGTGAGGCTTAATTTGCTTACTTGAGGGGTCTTATTTTGGTTGCAACATGCAATAAAGATATTGTTTCAGTATTTGGTGTGAGATTTCTTAATAAGTGGCCAAATTAAAGGCAGCTTGTGGCAATTTACATACAACACAGAGAACAGAAAGACAAGTTGAGACAGTATGGTAGTGAGCAAACAAGGGCAGGGATTACATGGTAGAATCTTATTATTCAACTGTCTATAACGCTAAGTAAAACGACACTCAATTTGGTTCTAGTTACATTTTTTAAATGCCAAACAATGAATAAAATTATGATTCAGCAAACACTTTCATGCAACCACCCACTGTCATTGTACAACTTTGAACACTAACAAATCCTCAACTCCTGTGTAGTTATCTTCAAAAATTCTTGCAAAATTTTTTTTTACTTTCGAAAACATCACAGCATTGCCTCTTCAATTTTGCTCATGTATCATTATTCATTATTTACTGTAACTATATTTGAGTTTACACCACTTGAAGTAAATTACCAGAGTTGTAAAATTTTGATAAAGATCAGTAAGTTTGTTTTTTTGTGTTATTTTAAAATTTATCAGTAATTGTTTTTATCAGAATGTTTTACAGCTTTGGTGAAATGGTGATAAATCAGAGGTATCACATTTTCGCTTGTAATTTAGTTTAATCTATTGCATATAGAAAAGGTTAATAAAAGATGCAGTAAGATTGATTAAGGAACTGAAAGGGGATTTATACATGGAGACATGACAGAGATATTAGATGAATGCTTTGCATCTGTTGACAGCGATACAGCGTCACTGGAAGGATTCCAAATTGACAAAGAGTAAGTGTTGGTGCTGAAAGTTGACAAGGCACCAAGACCAGGTGTGATGGATCCAAAAATATTTAGGGACTGGCGGTAAAAACTGCAGAGGCACTGGACATAACTTTTCAGTCTTCCCTAGAATCTGGAAAGGTGCCAGAGGACTGGAGAGTTGCAGACATTATGTCCTTGTTGAAAAAAAGTTGTGAGAAAAAGAGCAGCAATTACAAGGTTTGCCAGTCCACTGCCTGATCTGGAAGGTTTTACTTATGAATAAAGGTTGGATAAACTTGGATTGTTTTCACTAAAAAGGTGGAGGCTGAAGTGTGACCTGATAAGAGGTCTACAAAATCATAAGAGGCATCGATAGGGTGAATAGTCAGAGACTTTTTCCCAGGGTGGAAACGTCAACGAGAACAGGACACAGGTTCAAGGTGAGAGGGGTAGAGTTTAGGGGAGAAGTGCGGGGAAAGTTTTGCCCACAGAGGGTGGTGGGCACTCCCAATGAAGGTGGTGGAAGCAGGCACATTAGCAATGTCTAAGGCACATTTTGATAGACACATGAATGGGAGGTGAACAGAGGGACAGAAACCGCATATGGGCAATAAGTAGTCAGTCTAAATAAGGAATAGGAATCGGCACAGGCTTGGTGGGCTGAAAGGCCTGTTCCTATCCTGAATGTATCGCATTGTATGTACAGAGGAATCAGTTTACCTATCTTGGTGGAGAAACTTCGAGAAACAATTATTTTGATAAAAGTTAGTAGTCACGTGAGAAAAGATGCATCATTAGGAACAGCCAACACGGATTTCTAAAGGGTAATTGGAAGCTTTTGAAAAGGTAACAAAGAGTCAATCAGGGTGATGCAGTTGATGTGATGTACTTGGATTTTCAAAAGGTATTTGATGTAATGCCACACAACAGACTTGAGAAAGTGAGCGAGAGAGACTTGTAGCACATGGAATAAATGGGACAGCGGCAACATGGATCCAAAACTGACTGTGTAATTGGAAAGAGGGATGTGGTGAATGGATAATTCTTCAGGCTGGAGACAATTTTGTAATGGTGTTCCCTTGAGATAGGTGTGTGTGTGCAAGCGATAATTTTGAAGTTTGTCAGTGATACAAAATTTGGAAGTTTGTAAACAGCAAGGAGGCCTGCATAAAGTACAGACTAGTTGGAGGAGTACAGACAGGTGATAGATAAAGTTCAATATCGAAAAACGTTTGAGGTGGGGTGGCACAGTGGCACAGCAGTTAGCACTGCTGCCTCACAGTGCCGGGGACCTGGGTTCAATTCCACCCTCAGGCGGCTGTCTGTGTGGAGTTTGCACATTCTCCCCGTGTCTGCGTGGGTTTCCTTCGGGTGCTCCGGTTTCCTCCCACAGTCCAAAGATGTTCAGGTTAGGTGGATTGGTCATGCTAATTTCCCATAGTGTTCAGGGGTGTGTAGATTAGGGTTATAGGGGGATGGGTCTGGGTGGGATGCTCTGAGGTTCAGCGTGGACTTGTTGGACTGAAGGGCTTGTTTCCACACTGTGGGGATTCTATGACTGGAAGTTTGTAAACAGCAAGGAGGACTGCATAAAAGACAGACTAGTTGGAGGAGTACAGACAGGTGATAGATAAAGTTTAATATAGAAAAAGGTGTGAGGTGATTAAGTTTGTTACGAAGAACATGGATTGACAATTTTAAAAAAAGGTGCACAGGGACCTGGGTGTATATCAGATCACTGAAGGTTCCAGGACAGGTGGACAGAGCAATTAACAAAGCATACAGTTTCCTGCAAATAGACTGCAAGAGCAAGAAAGTTATACTGAACCTATACAGGATATTTGTCAGACCTCAGTTGGATTACTGTGTAAAGTTGCGGGTACCACGTAAAGACTTGAATGTATTGAAGAGAGTGCAGAACAATGTTTTCTGGGGTAAGAAACTTCAGTTGTGAGGATAGGTTGGAGATATTGGGACTGTTCTCCTTGGAGAGTAGATGGCCTTTGATAGGAGTTTTCAAAATTGAGAAAGATCTGGATTGAGCAAATATAGAAAAACTATTCCCACCTGTAAACAGATCAAGAACCTGAGGGCACAGATTTGTGAAGAAGTAAAGCAATAAAAAAAACTTTTTCACACAAGTGATTTGGATCTGAAATGAACTGCCTGAACATGTGGCAGAGGCAGGTTCGATTAAGGCATTCAAGACAGAATTGGATGCTGATTTTGTTCACATAAATGTGCAAAGATATGTCGAAAAGGCAGGAGAATGGCACTTAGTTATAAGGCTCATTCAGCAAGCCAGTGTAGACATAAGAGACCACATGGTGTCCTTCTACGCCATAACGCTGCTGTGACTCAGTGATTTGTGTAAATGTTGCTGTTTTATGTAGCAGTGTCTCCAGGGTATAAATATACATATTTTTAAAATCAACCTATTCCATACATGCTATGACACACCTCTCGACCAGGTGGAACGTGAACCTAGGCCTTCTGACTCAGTGATAAGGACACCACCACTGCCCTATATGGCACCTCAGGGGGACAAATATAACATAATATCTGCCAGACTTCCTTCACTTTCTGGTCTGGATTAACAGAGGTGATAGGGATATTGTCCCAGGTTCTCATAATTTGATGAGCCTTCCCGAAATAAGAGCTATTCAGGCACTGTACAGGCCAGGCCTCCCCTGTATCAAAGGCCGCAAGCAGAAGACCCCCAACCATCAGGAACTGCCAGTCAAAAGCAAACAACTCTTCTGTACTTGACACCACCAGCGAGGGGTGGTGGCTGGCCATTGTACACCTACCTAGGCTTCAAAGATCAAGGAGGGACTCAGGTAAGAGGTGAGTGATAGTGGGAGTGATACTTGAGGAATAGCGATGGTGAGGAGGGTAAGCAGCAAGGACATTGGTGGCTTTCAGCATGCCACCCCATCCTGATGCCAGGTTCCTCAAACACCAGCCACCAGCCACCAATCCTGATTGGGGGTGGGGAGGGGGGGGGAGATGGTGCGAGATTCTACCCTGTGTTTTCCACTCTCACTGGTATCATAATAGCACTCATCACCTTCTCTATCTGACAGCCTCCAATCAAGTGCTCCAAATTTCCCATTAAACCACTTTGATAAAAGATAGTTACTTGACTTATTACTCAAGTTACCGCCTCTCAAATTGTTAAAGCCCAATTGAGATCTCTAATAACACACTTCCACAACAAATACATCACTCTTCTGCCCAGATGTTTGTAATAATTAGTTTAGCTTGCTTTTTTAATGCTGTAGTGATAAGTAAGAACATTATGCTAGAAGAGAGCAATAGCATTGTGGTCATTTTACTGGACTAATAATCTAGGTACGTGCTTTCAAATTCCATCACAGCAGATAGTAGAGTTTAAACCAATTAATCTGCAATAAAAAGTTAGTCTCAGTAACAATATTCATGAAACTATTGTCATAAAACCACACAGTATTCACCAATATCTTTCAAGGAAGGAAATCTTTCAACTTGATCCAGTCTGGTCCATCTTTAACATCTCTCTGAAATAGCTCAGCACATTATTCAGTATCTATCTACCATCAAAAATTTAATAAAAATAAAACAGGGCAGATCTCCCTCCCATCAGCTTAGGCACTAGGAACAAGAAAGGCACAATTTATGATGGCTTCTCAAAGTCAGGCTGCTTATGCCAAAATAGAATGAGGGGTCCTACAGATTATTCAAACTGCTTGATGTAGTGATACTACTGGAACTTTGCCTTACAGCCAATGTCCCAGACAGACTCCTCAATCATCATCATCTACATGTCCTGACATGACACATCCACCAGAAGTGGCAGCGCAGTGACATCCAGTTAGGAAGCAATGGACCCTAGGACTGCTAAACATGGACATTGAATCCCATTAAATCTCACGGAATGAGATAAAACATGGGCTAGGAAGGTGCATGCTGACTGCTACCTACTGCTCTCCTTCAGCTGGTGAATTTGTTTCTCTGTATGCTGAATACCAATTCTAGGCAGCACTGAGGAAAGAAGCACACAGAACACAAGCTGGATGGGAGGACTTTAAAATCCGTCACCAAGAGTGCCTCAGGAGCATCCCTGTTAAATAAGGTGGCCAAGTCCGTAGGACATATTTGGCAGACTGCACCTGAATTAGGTAATGAGAGAAACAAGATGAAGGAAAAATGTTTTACCTGCCCTCATCCTCACCAATTTACCTGTCCAAGCAACCTCTGTCATAATAGTATTAAAAAAGGAAGGAACACAGCATGTTCCTTGTAGGAACACAGTCCTATCTTCACACTGAGGACACCCTTTCTTGCATTGTGTGGTACTAACACCATGCTGAATTGAACACATTTTGAATAGATCTGGTGGCTAAAAATAGTGCATGAATAATTACATTCAGCAGCAAGCTGCAACCTCTCATTATTTACCTTTCTCACTCAACCAACACCAAGATTGGGTCCAACGCTGGTTCACTGTAGAGTTTGGAAAAGCATGCAAGGAGCATACATAAATCAAGAATCCAACCTGAAGCCACAACACTGGACTGCATCTATTATAAATACCCAAAGCAGCACGCTCCTTACGGAGCAAAATGGGCCCAAAACTAATGGATCAGATCTCAACCCTGCAGTTCTGCCCCATCCAGCCATAGATGGTGCAGGCAATCTAACTAAATCCAGGAGGACACTCCACAAATATTCCCATCCTGAAATTGTTGAGGGAGCCCAGCACATCAAAGCAAAGGAGCTGAATTATAATTAAAGTAATTGAAACTCAAGGGGAAAGCTCCTTGGTGGCTTAAGTCATACCTTGCACAGAAAGATGTGGTTGTGCTTGTTGGAAACCAATCATGTCAGCTTCAGGACATCCTTCTTAATTAAGATGGCAGTGGTGGAGTAGGCAGCATCTGGGTTCTTAAGCCCAGGGTTCATCCATTCAGTTTGCTTTACCTTTTCTTCTTTTCTCATCTTCTTTCATTCTTTTTTAGTTTTTTGTTTGTTTTTATTAAACAACTTCTGGGGACAGCTCAGTTGTGGAGGCAGCGGCTGTGTCGGAGTGTGGAGTGTGGAGTGCGGCGTGCGGCGTGCGGCAGCAGCTGTGTCGGAGTGTGGAGTGCGGCGTGCGGCGTGCGGCAGCGGCTGTGTCAGAGTGCGGAGTGCGGAGTGCGGCGTGCGGCGTGCGGAGTGCGGCGTGTGGCAGCGGCGGTAGCCAGCAGGACTTTGACAGTTGGTGAAGGAGCTGCTGGCAAACCCAGATGGCGGTCAGCGGTGAGCGACACAGCCCAGCGTGGGGACAGCATGCCCTCATGGAGAGTGCGGTCCCAGAGTGGATCAAACTGCAGGCCCATGGCTATAGGAGGACTGTGATGTTTAACTTTTAATTGTATTTCTTTATTTTTCTACTTTGTACCTCGGTACTTCGTACCTAAGATGGTGCCGGAAGTGGCAACTTTGTACAATTTAGTACACCCAGACCTGAGTACAGGTGACAATAAACCTAACTCTTCTGAGGAAATTCTACAACTGGGATCTAGACCCAACCCTCCTCAGCTGCTTCATCAATAGCTTCACCTCAACCCTAAGGCCAGAAGTGGAATGCGGCCATAACTTACAAAAGGTTCCTTTGACAGAACCTTCCAAAACACCAATTTCTATCACCCAAAGGACAAGGACATCAATTACATGGGAACACCATCACCTTCAAGTTGTCCTCCAGGCTACTTGATGATCCTGACTTGGAACTATGCTGTTGTTCCTTCAATGTTGAGGGATTTCCTCCCTAACAGCATTGAGAGTCTACCTACCTGGCATGCAGTGGTGCAAGGCAGCAGCTCAACACCACCCTCTCCAGGCAACTGGGGATGGGCAATAAATGCTGGTCTCCAATAAAAATGCCTAAGCTGAAAAACAACCTGGGCCCATAGCTGAATTCCTCGTACTCCTGGGTGAGAGCATGATTGTCAATCAAAACTACTATTTAAAGAAACATGCCATTTGAAAGCACTGAAAAAAATCAGGGGCAGCAGAGAACAGACAATACAGCAATGCAGAATAAATAAAAGAAAGCTGAATAGCACATGCATAATTTTGCTAGTTAAAAGTTGGCATTCAACTTGCCAATTACCCTATTATTTCAGCAATGGAATTATCCCTGAAGCAAAAATAAAGCCATCAAGATAAATGCCAGTATTTTAGTGCCTTTCCTTATTCCATCTGTCCATAAAATGTAATTGCCAAAAAAAAAACCCATCTGCAATTCATTTGGCAGATGCGGATCAGGAAATTCTTTCATTTGCTAATATAAATCATCTTGAAGCTAAGTGCATGCCTGGTTGTTTGTGTTTTACTGATCAGTGTTTGGGTTCTGCCAGGGTCTCGCAGCTCCAGACCTTATTACAGCCTCAGTTCAAGCACTGACAAAGGGACAGAACTCCAAGGGAGAGGTGAAGGAGACTATCCTTGACATCAAACCAGTAATTGACTGATTATGATATCAAGGAGCCCTCCTAAACTGGAGTCAATGGGATTAGGACTACACTGTCCACTGGTTGGTCCACTGGTAAAAAGGAAGACGGTTTTGGTTGTTCATGGTCAATCATCTCAAATCCAGGACATCTCTGCAGCTTCCTCAGGGTAGTGTACTAGGCCCAACAATTTTCAGCTGCTTCATCAATAACCTTCCTTCCAACATAAGGTCAGAAGTGACTGCACAATGTTCAGCATAATCCACAACTCTTCAGATATTGAAGCAATCAATGGTCAAATGCAACAAGACCCTGGACAATATCCAGATATTGATGAAAAATGTTAAGTTACATTCATGCCACACAAATGCTAAGAAATTACCATCTTCAATAAGAGAGAATCGAACTTTTATCCCTTGGTATTCAATGACAACACCACACCAAATTACCTACTATCAAGAACCTGAGAAATACTATTGAGCAGAAACTGAACTTCACAAACTGTAAAAACTTGTTGCTACAACAGAACGTCAAAGAGTAGGAATTTTGCAGAAGTAAGTCAACTCCGGTCTCCCCAAAGCCTGTCCACCAGCTGCAAGGAAAAGTTAGGAGTATGATGGAATACTCCCCACCTGCCTGGGTATGTACAGCTCCAATAACACTGAAAAAGCTCAACACCATCCAAGACAAAACAGCAGCTTGATTAGCATGCCATCCAACACCCTTCACATTCATTCCCTCCTTCACTAAAGCTTCTTGACACAGAGAATACCATCTACAAGACGCACTGCACCAATTTCCCAAGACCACTAGTGTTGTGAAGGACAAGGGGAACAGAAACATGCGAATACCACTACCTGCATGTTACCATCCAAGCCACTCAATATCCTTACTTGGAAATATATCCCACTTCCATCAGTGTTGCTGGGTCAAACTCTTGGAATTCCCTCCCAAACGGCATTGGGGGTCTACTTACACTAAATGGGCTGCAGAGGTTCAAGAAGGCAGCTCACCACCATCTTCGCAAGGAAAGCTAGGAATGGACAATAAGCAAATGACACCCGCATGCCTTGAACAAATATTAAAAATGCATTAAGCGACTGAGCTGCAGACACAACTATTCGCTAAAATATGTTCCTCTAATAGTCTTCTATGCTTCCTACTGCAGAATCTCATACATGGGTACAAGGAGATGAAAGATGTTATGGAGAAAACAAGAGTTCATTTCTGATTTTAGGGAGGATCCTCACCTTGCATCGGGACCTCTTTGGGTTCAGTGGGAGGCAGCAGTAGACCCCTATCATCTGCAAAGGAGCTGTGCAGGCAACACAGACAGTCCTGCCAGTGCCAGTCAAAGTCACTTCCTCCCTCACTTTTTCTATTGTAGTTTCCTTCTGGTTTAACACAGGGATCTCAGCCTTCAAACAGTGCACTACCATCGATGTGTTTAACAAGTGACGACGCAACGCTTACCAGAGCCAGTGCTTCCAGCTGCTCAGCTCCAAGTTCACAACAGAATGCAGCTGCTGGTGCCTAACCTTTTTATGCATCTCTTACAGGGTCAATAACATCCACAACATAGAATCATCAGCCTGGATGGCTTTCTCAACCTCCACCACCCACTACTTTCAAGTATGTAAAGTCAACATGAGCTTGGTACCTCTCCACAGATCATCTTCCTCACCCACTCTTTTAACCAGGACCTTAGGGTATTTCGGAACAATATCATCCCATCAGGAATGATAGTCAACTATTCCCTGGGAAGGATGCTCCAGGACAGTAACCATCGTAAAACTACTTAGCTTCCATTCCTTAAGGCCATTATCCACAAATCTATCAGAGAAATTCTGAGGAGTTTTCCACTGGCTAGAAGTTTAACCATACCTTCTTTCCCCTTCATTTGACTTCAAAGAATTTCATTCAAAGCAAATATTTGCATAAACTTCAATGGTTTACACTCTGCAATGAATAAAGGCAGATGTTCTCGTAGGATTTTTCAGTAAATCAGAAGCAGTCTTTAGTCGTCTGCTGCAACAATTTTGCAGCTCCAGGAATGCAAACTCCCACAGTCGACTCTGCATGGGCAGCAGCCCGAAGTGAATATTTAATTATGTTCAACTGAGGAGTTCAGGAAAGAGCACCAGTGTGTCAACCGTTAGTCAGCTGTCCCAATAGACACTGACCCCATTAAGAATTCAATCAGAAGAGGGAGTAGTGACAATGCGCGAGCGAGAGAGACAGCAAGTGATCAAGAGTGAGAACGAAGGAAAAAACGAAATCAGTGGAAATGGGCTGTCTGGCTAAAGCAAGGTTAAAGGGTACATGGAGACTGTACAGGAATAACTGGCGACTAGGCGGAGCTCGCTGCTGTGGGTTTCCACCACAAATTGCATTGTCAGTCATCATGTGCCATTTGCTAGAAGCAACCTGCAAATAGACAATGCATGGGTCATTGCCCAGGATGGGTGGAGTTAGTGTCAGTTTAACGGGCAAAAGCGTGAGTTCCACTTCTGCTGGAAAGGGGGATGACAGAGGACAAAAGGTAGCAATCATGACTTTGCAGAATGCAGCTCCATTTCATTTACAATCATTAGATCGAGCAAGTGAAACGCATGACGGTACAAGTATTTGAGATTCAAACGCAGGCCAAAAGCAATGTGCATCATGTCTCTGGCCCTTGAAAAATGCACAATGATAACACAGAAATTGTTGCTGCCAACTTTAAAAGAGGGATTCTGGCCACATCCAATGCAGTATTTCTGCCACCTTCACAGAATATGCTGATTTATGATACTGTATGCAATGATAAGTTTCAGGTTGATGGGAGACTGGGATGGAAAGGGTTCAGGGAGAATACAACAAACCTCAGTGACTGCTCTGTGTTGTTCACTACCTCCAGATGATCTATACTGCAAACCAACTTCATAAGCTCCTCTTCCCTGTCTTCATCACCTTTACCTCCATGAAATGTGAGCTGCTCCTGACCTTCTTTAGCATCAAAATCATCTGTCATGCCAGTTCTTTACATTACCCTAACTTGCACTAGATTTAAAGATTGCATCTTCCCTTGTACTCTCTGTGATCTTTCTTCATATCCTCTGTCTGAAGTCTTTTTCCATTAAATTGCTCACCATTCATTGTCCTGTCCTGGCTCACATGATAACTGACATTGTTAAAAGATTAGGCCCGAAACGTCAAGTTTTCCTGCTCCTATGATGCTGCTTGACCTGCTGTGTTCATCCAGCCCCATGCTTGTTATCTCGGATTCTCCAGCATCTGCAGTACCTTTTATCTTTGTTAAAAGATTTTGTGTTCAGAAGCTGTTCCTCCCTATCTTCACAGAGGAAATTACAGAGAGGTGCAAAAACTATGTATTAGTCATAATGAAGGACTTGTCTCATCCTATTATGACCTGGGGCAGCAATAATGTAAAGGGAAGGAAGGGAGAAGAGTTTTTTTTTTTAAGTAGATTCAATAGTTTTTTCACATCTATAAATTTTCACTCCAAAGAAGTAGGGAATGTTGCTGGATCTGGTTCTAGGCAATGAGATGACTCAAATGCATCAAATTGTCTGCAGGGAAACATTTATTGGACAGTGATCCTGAGATTTAGTTTGCCTAGGGACATCAGTAAGGAGCAAACCAAGCTGAAAATAATTAATGGGGTGAGAACCAATTGTAATGGGGTAAGAATGGATTGGTTCAAGGCAAATGGGAATCAAAGCTTGAAAGACAAAGAGGAAATAGTTTGTGGACAGTCCACGTACATTCTCATGAGGGGGTATAGTGGGATAAAAGGCAAATCATCCTGATTGACGAAAGAGATAGAAAATATGGAGAAACAGAAAGTGGGGGGCATATGATATATGTCAGGTCGATAATACAAGTGAGAACCAGCTTGAATATAGCAAGTTCAGAGGTGAAGTGAAGAAACAAATCAGACCAGCAAAAACAGAATACAAGGGGAGACAGGTAGGTCTCGGAAAAAAAAAGTAACCTGTGGGTGTATAAACACTAAAAGCATGATGTTTTTTGAAACAAAAAACAGAACTGATTAGTGGACCAGAAAGGGATTTTCCACACAGAGGCAGAGGACATGTTTCAAGTACCGAATGACTTTTTTGTATGTGTTCACACCAAGGAAGATGTTGTGAAAGTCATAGTGAAAGGGTTACAGGCATTAGATGAGCTATGACTGCAGGAGGATGAAAGCTACAGAAGGGCTTAGAGTAGTTACAATTGAAAAGTCGCGAGAACTGGGTGAAATTAATCCAAGAACACAGAGCAGTGGGTAAGGATACAGATCTGGGAAGCCCCATCACTAAATACAAATTCTGAATATTTTATTCATTTGTTTCATGCTCCAAAATTCTTCAAACATTGCCCTTCATTATTATAAAAATTGACTGCTGAGTCAGAATGGTTAAAACCTTGTGCAACTATTTTAAATAGTACAGACGTGTGGCTGGAGCACAATGTACAGCATGGGAGTTAAAGCTTGTCTTGCTAAATCAGATTGGCATCAAAAATGACAAACTGCTTCAAATCAGGAAATCTAATGTTTGTTGGTGCATTGCTGCTGCAAATCAAAAAGACATCAGTATAGAAACACATAATTTAGTGAGTAAATGGGCAGTATAGTGAAGGTTCAGCCTTAAACCTGGCATTAGGTAAGAAAATTTCAGTAAGATAATTGATGTTAGCACCTCTGATTCGAAAGAAGGGATCAGTAATCCATAGTTCTTGAGCTTGATAGTTATCTGCGCTAGTCCTGCCACAAAATATTCATAGTATGGATGTTGGCTGAGATGCTACCATAAAAAGATCACAAAACAGCCTCATTTTACAATAATTTCAAGTATTTTTGAGAAGATTGACTGCAACGACAGTCAATTTGAATACATTGCCCACACATCGAGTCTCATCTGGCATACCAGGAGTTACCATTTTGGTCAGGAGCTTCTGATTCCTGTTGAAGACCTACAGCAAGCATCAAGATGTGACCCTTAACATCAGTATTTGGCAGAACCTGCAAGTGTAGTTGAAACATTAACCTCTTTGCAAACTCAGCATCTGTGTGTGCCTCTGTCACACAATTCACTGCATGCCAGTATCAATAAATTTGCCTGTGAAGTTTGGCCTGTATTTTAATGTGATAGTTCTCCTAGGAAATATAAGTAAAACATGCTTCTTTGAGATTAAATTCTAACTACAAAAGAAATTCAAAGAACATAATGACTGCAATTACACCATTGTGCTACTTTCTCACATCTAAAATCATTCAATTCTCCACTCCCTCTAACAATTACACGTCACAATCTTGAAATATAAATGATTCACTTCAGACATAGATTTTGCTTATCACGGTCATTAAAGAAAATTAAGTATCCTTCAATAACTGAAATCACACTGCAACAGAATATTCTAAATATTTACCACTAGATTATCCACAATTAAGCTAATGGAGGGAAAAAAGAAATGAACTGCTTTACCTATACTTACATAAGCTATTTGGACGATGATATGCCCCTGGGTATCGTCTGCCCATAATGACCAGTCAGCACATTACAGCATCTTAGAAGCACTGCTTAAGCAAATTTCAGGCCTGAAAAACAAAATTAATTTAAGGCTTACTACAAATCATTAGGGTCTCTCTGTTAAAATATTAATGAACTCTGTAACGCATGGGATAAATAAACCCATAGACAATTAGTTATGTCACTTCAAGCAGTCACTGAGTTATGATCCATGAAGCACTATACATCTTTGTGATAGCTGGTAAAAATAAAAGTGTGACAGTATTTTGACATTAAAACAATGAATTTAAACTTAAAATTCAATTGAAGCATTTTCCTCTAGCACAGCTGCACAGTTTATAGCAATTGTTACTTTCAAGTTAAATAACAGCAGGATATTATGACCGCAACGGGAAGAATATGTGAAATACCAACACTACTCCATGAGTTGTAATACTAACTAAACGTTTAAATTCAATCACCAAAAAGGCCAATTATTTCCCTTTTATACTACTGCCCAGAATAACAGAGACTTTCAGGAGGTTACTTCAATAAATTCAAAATAATTTATTTTTTAATCCAATACAAAAATACAAACTTTTAAAACAAGTGGCAAAACTGGTTAACCTCTAAGTTAGAATCCAGAATTAGAGTAATAACTCCTTTTGATCCCAAACACACACAAACAGACACGCGCACAAGGCAGCAACTCTATGGAGACAATATTTCAAAGCTAAAAGACAAAAGCTTCCTTATTGACCAATGATCTGTAAAGCAAAGGAATGAGGTTGATGAATTGTCATTGGTCCACCAAATGTCTTGGTGGAAAAATTGAACTGCTGACAGCCAGTAACCAATGGAAGATCTTTTCAACAAAGCTTCATTTGATTGGAAATGAAGCTGGATCCAGTCTTTGGATTGTGGTCACAATTCAGCATTTTAGGGTTTGCAAGGTAATCAAAATACAGAGTGGTGAATTTATCAGGTTCTCAAATTGCATTCAGGAGAAAGGGTGAAGGGGAAAAGACAGATCTGGTAGCCTTACTGCTGCTTTTATTTCCTATTATCTCTGACTCCCTAAGTGTTTAAAGCAGAAATTAAATCCACCCAGGCTTGCTAAGCAGTCATCATCTCAGAAGTCCCAGTCTCTTCACAAGACAGGTATCCCAGCAATTAAGGGCAATAAACCGTTTTTCTTCCAGAAAGTGTACAAACAGTTCAACATCTTCCAGTTTTTTTTCTATTAAACACAGTCCATAAATATCTATATGAATCTCAAGGAGCATTTGGTAACCCCATTGCAATCAAAACCAACATGCAGCAGGTAAAAAATTGTATTTCACAGGTCTTACAGACAAACTAGGAGCAGAAGTTGACCACCTGGCACCTCGTGCCCGTTTCTTCATTCAATATGATCATGATCATGGCTGATCTGTTTGTGTTTAAAATTCCACATTCCCATCTACCCTGATAACCTCAGTTCTCCTGCCTATTGAAAATCTATCAAAGCCTTAAAAAATATTCAATGCCCCATTTCCAAAGGTGTACAAACCTCTGGAAAATTCTCTTCACCTCTGCCCTAAATGAGCAATCCTTAATTTTAAAATCACGCTCCCTAGTTCTGGACTCAGCCATAAGAGAAAACACCTTTTCCACATCCATCTTGTCAAGACCTTTCAGGAGCTTTTATATTTAGTTTCAGTCACCCCTCATTCTTCTAAATGCTAGTGGAAACAAATCCAGTCTGACCAAACTTTCCTTGTTAGACTGATATTCTGCACATTCCAGGTATCAAGTTAGTAAACTGTGAACCACCTCCAACACATTTGCATTCACAAGGTAGGTTATGAAAATATTAAATATATTTCAAGCATCAATCAACACAGACTATAACATCTGATGAATAGGAATTAACTGCTGGAACAGGAAGGATATAGTAAAACTAGAACTAGAGTAAGCATCTCAAATAAAGGAGGTAGCAACACCATGTAGACAATGTCAAAGTCTTTCTGATTTTTCTAATTTTATAATTAAACCCAGCATCTTTAAAGCCAACAGATTCTATGCATTATTAATAAACTAAAATACTCTATTTCAAAGTGCTCCTGCTAATTTCCAATCAGTAACTCTAAGGTGAAAATTCTATTGTATGCTAGTTGCAAGAGCATTTATATTAAATTCTAAACTATGCTGGCAACATGCCTAAACTTCATTAGTCATCCTTAACAGGCCATTCTAGAAGCACCATTAATTAACAGCTTCCAGGTTTTTTCCTCCTCCTAAGTGCAGTTAATCACTGTGCACAGTGTTATTCCACAACCTGCAACTGGGTTATTTAATTACCTTAGTCCAATTATCAGCAAAAACATAGCACTAAACCAATTCGGTTAAGACACTAGTCATTCATAATTACAGGGGTGAAAAAGAGGGAGTGGATAGGTATTATTTCCATGATTCATTTCACTTCTGGACAAGGACACAAGAAGGTACCAGCTGCAATTTCAACCCAACGCTTCCACTGATTCTGTGACTTTCTAATGTCAGCTATGATCACAACAAAAGCTGTAATGCTTCAGAGAAGTACAGTCACCTTGCATTCTTTATCAACATGACACATGGTTTTTAAACAGTAGTTGTCGTAAATGAAAGGACAAAAGAAAGCAAGCCTAATCTTCCTAAATCCAATTCAAAACCAATTCAGTAATTCTTTCTAAAATGGAACTAATACCCCAAGGGTATGACCTGATTATTGAGCAGCATCAATAAATCACAATATGCCTTTACCCTCGAATTTGCAGGTCACATTTATCTCTCCTCCAGTAACCAGCTGCTTTCCTACCTTGACACTTTAGCTATGGATAACATCTTCGTCTATTGATCAAAACAACTGGTTCCTGTCAAGAGTTGGGAATTAAAATACACATGGACATAAAATATTTGATTGCAGCTCTCTAAGAATAGAAGGAAGAAGAAGCCATTCAGACCCTTGCTCCGGATCTGCTATTAAATTCGATCAACGTTGACGTGTACTTCAACCTCATTTACCCATTCTAACAAATACCTCTACTTAAAACTACTGAAGATAAGTTGGTGGAGGCATTTTACTTTTTGAGTTTTCCCAAGATACTTCAAAAATGAGTTAGAATCGTTTTCTCCTGGAGAATAAGAGTTAATCATAGTCCCAGGGGAGTGAGAAATGGAAAAACAATAGAAACTATGTTCTCTGAGGCATTTTGGATACACATAGTTTTGATTGCTCCATGTCCTTGTAAATTAAAGAACATTTTTGTGCAACTAACATTTGCTGTCTATTCTAATTAAAGAAAATAGCAGAATATTTATACAGAATAACAGCCTTTATTGAGCTGACAAATATGGACAGATGATAACATGTTCATGATGCATGTACATGCAGTTTTGATAATTTAAGATACTTTTTCAAGTTTATTATGTAACCTTATTACACTAAGGTTAACATCTTTCTTACTTGGGCCAACACTGCCACCACAAAACAACAGTGCTGTATTCAACAGTTCACTTTTCTGACTCCAGTACTTACTTTCTTTGTAGTTTGCTTCCCAACCTCAAAAATAAACAATATGAAATTGCCAAGATTTGATTATCCAAGAGATTTAAAGCAGCAAAAAAATGAAAGAAATATGACTTTAACTGAAGTCTTAACTTTTAAAAAGGATGTTAACAAATCAGTTGTTTAAAAAGGTAGAGATACCCTGCAAGTCATAATTCTTACAGGATGTAAGCAGTGGAATGAAATTCCAATTTCATAATTGGAATGTATTATCAAAACGATATTCTGAAGATTAACTGCTGTACAAGTATTTATTTTAGAACAAGCAGTTACCATTGTGACAAATATGCAATAAGGCAACCAATGTTGGTTTCTGAACAGTTAAATGACTGAGCAAATGAAAAAGAAATTGGAACTTTAGAAGTAATGATAGCACAGGGACTTAAAATCTTGCATGTGAGCCTCAAGGCAAATGGCACAGCTATAGTTTAAAACCAAAGGAAGACCCATAAATTAAGATCATCAACCTCAATCCAAATTTCACAAAACAGCTGATTCCCATCTGCTTTGCTTTACAGGTCTCCCTTCCCCCTCTCACATTTCCAAATAGGTCTCACAGTAACAATCTTGTAGTTGCTTAGAGGTAATGGAGAACTTGAGCATTGTTGAGAAGAGAGATGTACTGTTAAGGTTTTACACCTTGGCTAATTAATAGAAGTCAGAGTTGGGATAAGAAGAACATTTCAACTTGGCAACTTGTAAGTAATGGAATGCCACAGTGATCAGTGTTGGGGCCACAGTTATTTACACTATATATGACTATAAACACTATAAATGAGGAAACTGAAAGTACAGTCAGCAGGATTGCAGATGACACAAAAATGAGTAGGAAGACAAGTGGTGAAGATGACACAACCTGCACAGGGATATAGACAGGTTAAGCAAGTCAACAGAAGTTGGCAGATGGAATATAATGTGGGAAAATGTGACATTATGCACTTTAGTCAGAAGAATTAAGAAACTGAATGTTGTTTAAATGGGAAAAGAATGCAGAAAGCTATAGCATTGAAGGATTTGGGAACCCTCATGCATAAATCTCAAAAATTTAGCTAACAAGTTCAGCTGGTGATAGGAAAAGCAACTGAAATGTTGGCCTTTATTTCAAAATGAATGGAGAATAAAAATAAAGACTTTGCTAAAACTTTACAAGGCATCAGTCAGACCACAGCTAGAATACTGTGAATATTTCTGGGCCCCTTATCAAAGGAAAGACACACTGGCATTGGAGGCAGCCCAGAGAAGGTTCATGAGGTTCATTCTGCATTTAGTGGGATTTTCTATAAAGGAGAGGTTGAATAGATTGGGCCTATACTCTACTAAAGTCCAGTAGAATGCATGGCAATCTTACTGAATCATAAAGAGATTCTTAGAGGACCTGACAGGGTAGATGTGAAAACCTTGTTTCCCCTTGTAGGAGAGTCCAGGACCAGAGGACATAACCTCCGAGTAAGCAGTCACCCATTTAAGACAAGGATGAGGAGGAATTTCTTCTAAGGGTAGTGAATCTGTTGAAGTCTTTAGCTGTTGAGGCTGGGTGATTAAGTTTATTTGTTACTGAGATTATTGGGCTTTTAATCAGCAAGCAAATCAGGGCTTTGGAGTAAAGGCAGAAAAGTAGTTTTTATCTGATCTGATAATCATCAATCTCACAGCATGGCAAAGCAGACCTTCAAATGGAGCATCAATTTAGAATGGCTTCTGACTGGTTATTCAGTTGAAACTTGTTTGGATGAGTGGTTACCTTGAAGAATGCAGTAGGGAGCTATTCTTCCCCATGGTTTTATTTTTCTTAAAATATCATTCTTGGTCAAATACCTTTAGACTGCAGAGCTAGAACAGGTCCCTGTGAATGAATATATGTGTGCTCTACGAAGCACATCAGGTACATTATGAACCCAAATGATAATTTTAAATTAGTCATGCATGTAATTCCCACCCAGGATTGTAAATCATGTGCTGACCAACTGTGGCATTACTTCTAACATCAGATGTGATATTCTGAGTTAGTGACAATGAATTTAAGAATATCAGTCAAACTCACAATGTTCCTCACTTGTGATTGGTAGATGCTACACACAAACGACTTATGCAGGGATTTGTCCTTTGTAAGAAAAAAAGGAACACGTTGGGCATTGTGCATTTTGAATTAAAGAATGGGGAGACAATAGCTCCTTCACGCATTCTCCGTGGCAGCACCTTGACTAATCAGGGCCGACTTGCCAATCAATGACCAGCTGTTTCTCGTGCAGAATAAATGGCTATTAATTTTCAACGGGAGCATTCTTGCATTTGTCTTGATGATGTCAAAGTGAAAAGCTTTGACTGCATGTCTCTTTTTCTCAGCAAAATAATTGTCACAAAATCGGGATTCTTGACTAATCGCACATTTGGAAGGAAAGAAGTGTAATCAAAGTAGCTCAAATCCAGAGACTTCAAAGAATTATCCAAATTCCCCCGTGATTTTTTTTCCTTTCTGCTACTGTAATAAATATTTGATGGTTTAATATTAATGGCTGCAGTTAGCGTTCTGAGCAGAATTTGATTCCTAGTTCAGCATTGTTAAAAATTTTAATAAGAATTTCCACTGCTCAGTCACTGTGATAGTAAATGAGCAGTTATAATTGCAAGTTCCTTTATGTTTTACATTACATTCCATCACTTTCAATAAAAGCCCATAAAAAAGATAATATCACAGCATTAAGTACAAAGCCAGCTACAAAAATATTGGCTGCTCTCTGCAATGGCAAAATCAACTTTCAAGCAGTTCCAAAAGCTAATCAATTGTATATCCCGTGATGCACATCTTAAGGTTAAAACATTTCAACTGGTTCCATACATGAATTGAGGGGAAATGCTAGAATTTACAAGATGTGATAACAGAAGATTTGAAAAACATCAACTGATTTGGACAAAGCCAACAATGGGTTTATGGAAGAGAAATCATGCTTAAAAAATCTACTGGCATTTTTTTGAGGAGGCAACCAGCAGATCAGATAAGACAGAACCTGTGGATGTGGTGTTTTTGGATTTTCCAAAGGCTTTTGAATCCCTACAATGCAGAAAGAGGCCATTCAATCCATCGAGTCTGCACTGAGCCTCTGAACAGAACCCCACCCAGACCCAGCACCCCCACCCTATTCTCATAGCTAATCCACTTAGTCTGCACATCTTTGGACTCTGGATTAACAGCCCAGCGATAATACCATTATGCCATCGCCTCTATACGGCACAGAAATAGCCATGCTCATATTACATAGCAGAGGATATTTGAAGGGCTGAATGGCCAAATCCTGCTCCAAATCCATTTTCTGCAAGTGACTGCTTAAGCTTTTCTTTTATAGTTTCTGAGAGATGACACAAAGGACACAATGAAAAAGGTTCAACATATTTGAATATTTAACTAATATTTACAGCAGTTGATCTATATTAACATCCAAATGGACAGCCATGTAACCTTGCATCAGAAGCTTCCGGCAGCTAAAGGTTAAATTCTTGATGCTCTATGTGCTGACTCTAGATTTTTAATGCCCCATGATATGTTTGTTAATGCACAGAGTAGAAAAAAGAAATCAGACTTCTTTCACCAAGCAGATGAAAATATTCACAGCAACCCAAGAACTGGAGGATGAAGACCAAAGGTCATACAGAATGCAGCGTAAACAAGTGCAGTACAAAACAGAACTCAGACATACTATTCCATTCATGCACTGAAAAGGGGTTGAAATCCAAAGCCTCAGGAATTCTGAATAAGATGCATTTGGGCAGTCAGAACTCACCAACAACTTGCATTCATATGCATCTCCTCTATGATAAAAGAAAACCATTACAAATTATTTCACAATGGAATAAGGTGAAATAATTCATCAGTCAGAGCATTGATTAAAGGAGTTGGGGCATCATGTTATGGCTGTACAAGACATTGGTGAGGCCACATTTGGAGTACTGTGTACAATTCTGGTCATCCTGCTTTAGGAAGGATGGTATTAAATTGGAAAAGGTGCAAGAAGATTTACAAAGATGTTACCGAGACTGGAGGGTTTGAGTTACAAGGAGAGGTTGGATAGGCTGGGACGTTTTTCCCTGGAGGGTAGGAGTTTGAGGGGTGACCTAATGGAGGTTTATAAAATCATAAGAAGCATTCATAAGGTGAATAGCCAAAGTCTTTACTCCAGTATAGGGGAGTTCAAAGCTGCAGGTAACAGATTTAAGATGAGAGTGGAAAGATTTTAAAGAAACCTGAGGGGCAACTTTTTCCACAGAGGGTGGTGTGTGTCTGGAAAGATCTGCCAGAGGAAATGGTAGAGGTGAGTACAATTACAACATCTAAACGACATTTGGCCAGGTATATGGATAGTTAAGGTTTAGAGGACCAAACGTAGGCAAACAGGACTAGTTCAGTTTAGGAAACCCGGTCAGCATGGTTGAGTTGGGCCAAAGGGTCTGTTTCCGTGCTGTATGACTATATAAAAAGGTACAGCAAGTCCCAAAAGGAAATATTTGATGAGGGTGACTAGAGGCTCAGTCAAAGATATGGATTTTTAGTCAGCAGAGAAAGACTTTTTCCTTGGGGCTCCAGGGAAGGGCTTTAGGGAAGCAATCCCCATAAAGAGAAGGCTGTTTACAATGGGACAAAGGGACAAGTATACAAAAAGTTGAAAGAGCAGTGAGGTCAGGAGCTAAAATAAAAACAAAGGACTGCAGACGCTGGAACTTGGAAGCAAAAACTGATAGTACTGCAGCAAATCAGCAGGTCTGGCAGCATCTGTAGGGAGAAATACAGAGCTAGCAGGGTTCACAGAAGTCATAGAAATCAGGGGAGTGAAGCCACAAAGAGGTTTAAAAACAAATTTCGGAATTTAAAAGTTCAGGCATCAAGTGGGTCAGTGAGGACTGTAGTGACCTTCATTCTACGCATGCTTCAGCTCATCTGCTGCTGAACCACTCATCCATACCTCTGCTATCTCTAGATCTGGCCATTCCAATGCACTCCCTAGTTGGCCTCCCAAGTTCTACTGTCTGTAAACCTCAGGGTATCTAAAGTTCTGCTACACGAGTTCTACATCACATCAAATCCCATTCAGCTGTTACCTTTATGCTCCCTGACCTCTACTGACGCAGTGAGGCAACGCCTTCATCTCAAAATCCTCAACCTAGGTTTTAATTCACCCCATGGCTTCTTTTGTCACCATGTCTGTTAGCTGCCAGCCCCACAGCTCTCAGATTTTGGTTCTCCCCTAATTTCAGCCTCTTGAGCATCACCGATTTTAATCACTCCACGCACAAAGAAGGTGCCATTCTGCTCCCTAGGCTCTAATCTTTCGAATTCTCTCTGTCTTGATATCATTTCCCCCTTTAACAGATTCCTTAAAACCCACCTCTTTGAACAAGCTTTGAGTCACCTGCGGATTTTTTAAAAAATGTTGTGTTGGTGCAATAATTTTGTTTAATAATTCCCCCTTGTACCTGGAAGTCTTTTATGACATTAAGGTACTACATAAATACAAGTTGCCTTTATTGCCAATTCAGAAGGTACCTACAGTGCAAGTGACCCTAATACATCAATCACATGTGGAGATTACTAAATGAAATGGAAAAATCACTCTGATGCAATTATGGATAGGGTACAGAGATTTTATTCTTTTGATGCTGCAGCAGGGTTCCAGGAAGTGTATCTGATTCTATCTTTGCTCTGCACAGTGCTGACCTTGCTCAGAAGAAACATTTTTAAAGTCAGAATACAGAGGTAATCAAGAAATCTATTTGATCAAAAAAATACCCCATTGGCTGACTCATTCTTAACTGGAAAATGGTTTCATCCTGAGCAAAATACAATTAACATCCCAGAGGGACAACACTGCAGCAATAGGCAATGTCTCTAATACCAGTAAAAACAAGACTCATATAAACAGACATTTATTTGTCACAATGTTTAAGAATTACTTCTAAAAATGAAGAAAGTCAAGGATACTTTTTTACACAGAATGATGTTTTTCGCTTGAGAAAAGGAGTTGGGGTGGAGAGGTAAAGGAAAAACAGAAGAGCAATTATAACCACAGGAAGCAAAGGCTGGGTTTCCTACAGGATTTCCTTGTCAAAAACACCAACAGGTGAAGTTGTCTGTTTCTCTCTGCCGCTGTGCAGTAGCAACACAAATGGTGTTTGCCACTGACAGGATGCTGTCATCAAGCCAAGAAGTACCTTAATTATAGGAAACATTTACCCCCACGCCCCCACCCATTTTCACAGTTAAAAAACATGAAATATTTGCCAATTAAAGCAGAAAAGGCAACCAATCATGCCTGGAGCTAACAGTCATAGAGCTGTATGGCAACGAAACAACCCCTTCAGTCCAACTCGTCCATGCCAATCAGATACCCGAAATTAATTTAGTTTCATTTGCCAGCATTTGGCTCATATCCTTCTAAACCCTTCCTATTCATGTACTCATCCAAATGCCTATTAAATGTTGTAATTGTAGCCTCTGGCAGCTCATTCCATACATGCACCACCATCTCAGTGAATAAGTTGCCCCTTTAGGTTCCTTTTAAATCTTTCCACTCTTAATTTAACCCAATGCCTTCTGGTTTTGGACTCCCCTACCCTTCGGAAAAGGCCTTGGCTATGCACCCCATCCATGCCCCTCACGATTTTATAAACCTCTAAAAGGTCACCCCTCAGCCACCAACGCTTCAGGGAAAATAGCCCCAGCCTGTTCAGCCTCTCCCTATAGTTCAAGCCCTTCAACGCTGTCAACAGCCTTGTAAATCTTTCCTGAACCCTTTCAAGTTTCACAATATCTTTCCTATAGCAGGGAAACCAGAAATTTACACAGTATTCCAAGAGTGGCCTGACCATTCTCCTGTACAGCCGCAACACAGCCTCCCAACTCCTATACTCAATGCACTGACCAATAAAAGCAAGGGTACCAAACGCCTACTTCATCACTCCGTCTACTTGCCATTCCACTTTCAAGCAACTATGAACCTGCACTCCACTCTTTGTTCATCAACACTCTCCAGAACCGTACCATTAACAGCATAAAACCTGTACTGATTTGCCCTAGTGAAATGCAGCACCTCAGATTTATCTAAATTAAACTCCATCTGCCACTCCTCAGCCCATTAGCCCATCTGATCAAGGTCCCATTGTGCTCAGAGGTTACTTTCTTTGCTGTCCACTACACCACCAATCTTGGTCTCATCTACAAACTTACTAACCATGTCTCCTATATTCACATCTAAATCATTTATATAAATGGGAAAAAGCAGTGGACCCAGCACCGATTCCTGCTGCACCACTGGTCACAGGCCTCCAGTCTAAAAAGCAATGCTCCACCACCACCCTCCATCTCCTACCTTCAACGCAATTTTGTATCCAAATGGTTAGCTTTCCCTGGACTCCACGTGATCTAACCTTGCTAACCAGTCTACCATGTGGAACCTCGTCAAATGCCTTACTGAAGTCCATTTAGATCACGTACATCACTCTGCCTTCATTAACCCTCCTTGTCACTCCTTCGAAAAACTCAATCAAGTCAATGAGACATGATTTCCCACGCACAATGCCATGTTGACTATTCCTAATTAGTCCTTGCCTTTCCAAATACATGTAAATGCTGTGCCTCAGAATCCCCTCCAATAACTTACCCGCTACTGACATCAGGCTTACTAGCGCCCTGGCTTTTCCTTACCATATTTCTTAAATAATGGCACCACATTAGCCACCCTCCAGGCTTCCCGCACCTCACTCCTGACTATCGATGATACAAATATCTCAGCAAGGGGCCTAGCAATCATTTACTGAGCCTCCCACAAAGTTCTGCAGTACACCTGATCAGGTCCCAGCGATTTATCGAACTTGATGCGTTTTTAGACATCCAGCATGACCTGCTCTGTAATATGGACACTTTTCAAGATATCACTTTTTATTTCCCCAAATTCTCCAGCTTGCACAGTAAACACTAATGCGAAATACTCATGTAGTATCTCCTCCATCTCCTGTGTCCCCTTGTTCCACACATGAGCGATCTTGCTGATCTGTAAGGGGCCCTATTCTGCCCCTAGTTACTCTTTTGTCCTTAATGTATTTGTAGCCAACAACGTGACCAACAATTCTGTCCATTGCTTTTAATAGAGTAAAATATCTTGTACCAATTCAAATATTGCGGTGTCTAAGGAATCCATGCTCCCTTTATGTGCTATGAGTTTAGCTTTATCAGGGAGTTGAACATTATTGCAGTTAGGGAGAATGAAAAATGTAATCCCCTAAAACCGAAAAGAAGCCCTGAAGAAAATCTCAAAATGAGCCCTCAAGAATGAAAGCTTATCCTGACCACAAGTTCATTACTTTTATCAAGGAGGCTGGTTTTAACTCCTGATACCTCTCTCTCATCAGGTTGGCAGCAACAGTTTCCATGGAGATCGAGGAAAAGGCAGTGGTTCACAGTAGTCAGTCCTGATGAATTTTGCTTCCCAGATGCCATGATTTTGGAACTATCACTATTCTCAACCCAATATAAATAACACACTGTAATGGAGCTCTGAGGGCCACCGGACCTGAAATGTTAACTCTGATTCTTCTTCACAGATGCTGCCATGCCAGCTGAGTTTTTCCAGCAACTTCTGTTTTTGACAGTATAATGAATTTATTTGTGAAAGAAACAAGAAAATTCAAGAATATGCATCTCTTCAATTTAACACTCTTGAAATGGACTCAACTTGCAGTACCTACAGCAAATACTTTTCCACTCTACTTTTGCTAAGATGCAGACAGCTTGATTTGTTTTCATAGGGAAACCCTGTGCACTGGTATTTAGAAATCATTCTATTCTATTATACAGTGTATGTGTGTCTGTGTGCATAATATATATATATCTCATACACACACAAACACATACCTTGAGGTACAGATAGCTGCAGTCATTAACACTAAAGGAAACAATGATTTGGATAAGCAATGCAGGACCCTTGTTCCATGTTTATAGAGTCATAGAGGCCCTTCAGCCCAAACTGGTCCATGCTGACTATGACGCCCACTCAGCTAGTTCCAATTGCCCGCATTTGGTCCATATGCCTCTAAATCCTTCCCATCCATGTACTATCCAAATGTTTTTAAAATGTTGCTATTTTACCTGCCTCAACCACTTTCTCTGGAAGCCCGTTCCTTATACTCTGTGTGAACAGGTTGCCCCTCAGGTCCTTCTTAAATCTTCTCCCTCTCACCTTAAACCTATGCCCTCTGGTTTTCAATTCCCTATCCCTGGGAAAAAGACTATATGCATTCATCCTATCTATGCCCTTCATGACTTTATATACTTCAGTAAGGTGTATAAAATCATCCCTCATTCTCCGATGTTGCAAGGAACAAAGTCCTATCCTGGCCAACCTCTCCCCATAACTCAGGTCGACTAGTCCTGGCAACATCCCCGTAAAGCTGCTTTGCACACTTTCTAGTTTAACTATGTCTTTCCGATAACAAGGTGACCAAAACTGTGCACAATACTCCAAGTGCAGCCTCACCAAAGACTTATACAACTGTAACATAACATCCTAACTCCTACACTCAATGCCTTGACCAATGAAGGCCAGCATGCTAAATGCCCTCTTCACCACCCTGTGCTCCTGTGATACCACTTTCAACGAACTATGTACTTATTCTCCTTGGTCCCTCTGTTCCACAACACTCCGCAGGACCTTACCATTTACTGTATAAGCCCTACCTTGGTTTGACTTTTCAAAGTGCAACACCTCACACTTATCTGTATTGAATTGCATTTGCCAATCCTCAATCCACTCCCCCAGCTGATCAAGTTCCCTCTGTAATTTTTGATAACCTTCTTCACTATCAATGATACCTCCTAATTCTGTATTATCCGCAAACTTACTAATCATGCCTTGTACATTCACATTCAGATCAGTTACGTAATTAACAAATTACAAATGTCCCAACACCGACCCCTGTGGCATACCACTAGTCACAGGTCTCCAGACCGAGAAACAATCTACAACCATTACCCTCTGCTTCCTAACATCGAGCCAATTTTGAATCCAATTAGCTAGCTTTCCCTGGATCCCATGTGACCTAACTTTCATGACTAGCCTGTTGTGTGGAACGTTATCAAAGGCCTTACTAAAGTCCATACAGACAACATCCACTACCCTACCCTCCTCCATCCTCTTGGTTATCTCTTTGAAAATCTCAAAGATTTGTCAGACATGACTTCCCGCACACAAATCCATGCTGACTATCCCTAATCAGACCTTGACTAGCCAAATGTTGGTTGATCCTGTTCCTCAATATTCTTCCCAATAACTTGCCTACCACTGATGTCAGGTTCCCTGGCCTGTAGTTCCCTGGCTTGTCTTTGCTACCTTTCTTACACAATGGAACAACATTAGCCATCTTCCAGTCTTCTGGAACTTCACCAGTGGCTAAAGATGAAACAAGGGCCTCTGCAATTTCTTCCCTAGCCTCCCATAATGTCTGAGGATGGACTTGATCAGGCCCAAGGGATTTATCCACCTTTAATGTGCCTTAAGGTTGCAAACACCTCCCCACTGATAATCTGTATGCAGTCCAAAACATCCTCATTTGTTTCTCTTGTCTCCTTAGCATCCATGATTCTTTCCTCAGTGAACACGAAGGAGAAATATTCATTAAAAATCTCCATCTCCTGCGGCTCCACACATAGGTGACCATGCCGACTTAAGTGGACCTATTATTTCCCTAACCACCTTTTAATATAGCTATAAAACCTCTTGAGATTATCTTTAACCTTATCTGCCAGATCCACCTCATACCCACTTTTCTCTCTTCTGATTTCCCTTGAGTGGGCTCCTACACTTTTTATAGTCATCTAGGGATTCACTTGAGCCCAATAACTTAAACCCAACGTATGCCTTCTTTTTCCTGACCAGAGCCTCAATATCCCTTATCAGCCAGGGATCCCTAAACCTGACAGCTTTTCCTTTCACCCTAACGGGGACACAGTGTCCCTGGGCTCTTGATATCACATTTTTAAAAACTTCCCATTTGCCAGTTGTTTCTTTTCCTTCAAACAAACTCATACAATTGACTGCTGCTAGATCTTGCCTAATGGCCCCAAAATTGGCCCTGCTCCAGTTTAGCACCTTAACCTTTTGACCTGTCCTATCTTTTTCCATAACTACATATTGATTTAGGAAATTTTCTTGGACACATTTGACAAATTCCACCCCGTCCAGGCCTTTTACACTCTGGGTAGCCAAGTCAATGCGGGGGAAATTAAAATCTCCAACCAATACTACACTATTATTCCTACAGTTATCTGCAATCTCCCTACACATCTGTTCCTCTAGCACCCGCTGGCTATTTGAGGGTCTATAATACAATCCCAACACAGTGACCATCCCCTTCTTGTTTCTAAGTTCTCACCGTATGGCCTCATTTGATGACACCTTAAGAATATTCTCTCTAAGCAGTGTTGTTATGTCCTCCCTTGTCAAAAGGGCAACTCCCCCTCCTCACTTACTTGCACTTCTGTCACGCCTGTAGCTTCTGTATCCTGGAACACAGAGCTGCCAGTCCTGCCCTTCTCTCAGCTATGTTTCTGTTTTGGCAATAATATCCCAGTCCCCAGAGCCAAACCATCCTCTGAGCTCATCTACCTTACCTGACAGGCCTCATGCGTTGAAATAAATGCAATTTAAACCAGAAGTCTTTTCCCTTCGATTACTGTGCCCCTGGCTATCCTGAATAGTACACTCGCTCTCGATGGCTAATGTATTTTCCCCTGACTTCTTGATGGCCCTCTCTTATTCAGAATCCCACCCCCCTGCCAAACTAGTTTAAACCCTCCTAGGTAACTCGAGCAAATCTCCCCGTGAGGATATTGGACCCCTTCCAGTTGAACTGCAACCCGTCCCGTTTGCACAGGTCACCTCTACCCCAGAAGAGATCTCAGAGTTTCTCAGAGAATGATGTCAAATCAAATCTGAGTACTTACTCATGGTGCCGACTTTGCCTTCAAACAAGGCTGATATGGAAAAATAGTCATGTGTAAAAATGACTCTTCAATTTCTGAATGAGTTATGTGCCCATAGAAGCATTGAGATAGTGTGCACGTCAACACAGGTGAGACAGGCTGAATGGACTCTTACTGTGCTGCAAGGTTCCTTTAGCACCTTTCACAGCCTTGGTCAATCATGTACTTTTGAAATATGGTCAATGTTGAAATGTGGAAAATGCAGCAGCCAATTTGCACACAGCAAGACCCCATATCCAATGAGGTGATGGCTACATAATCCACTGTACTGGTGTTCACTGACGGATAAATATTGGCCAAGTCAGTCACCAGGAAAAAAACACCCCTGCTCTTTTAAACAGTTCCAATTGATCTTTTGCATTTGCTCAAGGCAGTAGATAGACTCACTGTTTAATATCTTATCCCTAAGTTAGAACGGAGACCATAATAGTTTACAGCTGCAAACTGAATGCTACAGGTCCAAATGGAGTCTGCCAAATCCAGACCACTAATAATCAAATTGATAGTGTCATGATTTTGTAGAAAAGTATGATTTATTATCATGTACTTATAGTAGGGAGGGGCTTTGACAACGTGCTTCAACCCCCAGTCTTCTGCATCTCACACTGATTATGTGGAGTAGTAGATTTCACAGAAACAGCTGCAGGAATGGGCAATTGTACATGTTCAGGCCTGAATATTATCTCACCAACTGCAAACACATTTTTGGTTTGTACAGGACAGTGAGAAAACAATGACAATGCTGGTTGGCCTGTATTTGGACTGAGCATGAATTCTTTATATTTCTCAATGTGCCATCTGTGTGGCCTTAAATAAAATTTCCAACTGTATGCATACTACTGATTCTTTTCAAGTTCTACCCAAACCATAGCATGCCTACGGTAGAATGGCAGGAGCAAGAGATACCATCTCATTTATATTGCACTAAGGATGCTAGTCAAGGCTGACTCCAGCATCAGCAAAGCGAATATATAGCATTAATCATGATTAAATAAACAGACATTCAGAATAATATCAATGGAAAACTGTGTACAGTCTATTTGAGATAACAAGCATGGGGCTGGATGATGCTGCTTGACCTGCTGTGTTCATCCAGCCCCATGCTTGTTATCTCGGATTCTCCAGCATCTGCAGTACCTTTTATCTCTGATACAATTTTAACCCCACTGCGAAGCCTCTTCTAAGGATGCCTACCCTGAAGAAGTTACCCTCCTCCCTCTGGACAAACCTCAGGGAATCTCTCTCCCACTGCAACTCTCTCATAATCTCCTCGGCCTTGAAACTGCTCGACGACGTCCTGAAGCAAACCAGGACTTGTCTGCCTCCTCTCCACCTATCCTCTCCTCTATCCATTCTCTATCCGCCTCCCCCTCTCTCCCTATTTATTTCAGAACTCTCTTCCCCTCCCCCCATTTCTGATGAAGGGTCTAGGCCCGAAACGTCAAGTTTTCCTGCTCCTATGATGCTGCTTGACCTGCTGTGTTCATCCAGCCCCATGCTTGTTATCTCGGATTCTCCAGCATCTGCAGTACCTTTTATCTCTGATACATTTTATTTGAGTTTTGAGTTACTTCTGCTATATCTAGAATGGTTGAATATATTTTGGATGTGCTGACAAACTATGATGTTATTCTGTCAATTACATTACAGTATATGTTGTGGTACATCTTTATCTCCTTTTTTTTGTGATGTGAATCAAGTTACACAGAGTCCAAGATTGCACATTCTTGAACATAACAACAGCATGGAACATAGTATCCGAGAAGCATCTCCGCCACCCTCAAATTCTAACTGCAAACATCCTCTTGAACAATATCAAAAATTAAAGGGGTTAATATTTCTTGTATAGTGCATAAAGATGATTGTTTTACATAATTAAATTTTAAAATTATCAACACGATAAAATGAGAAATTTGATTCAGTCAATGTGCCTTGTGTGTGCCCATAACACAAATTTCTAACTGTATACGTACCACTGATTTTTTTTTAGGTTGTATTCAAATCATACTGTACCAGAATTGAAATATAGCAGCAATCTCTACTCTAATAGTACACAGTCATCCAAGAAAAAGGTTGGGCCGATATGAAACCAAAAGCAGATCTTCATGAAGAAGCAGAAGTCATGGCTGAGGTGCTGAATATGTAGTTGGAGTCTTTACCATGGAAGCTGACGGAGCCAACGTAACAGTAACGGAGGCAGCAATCGAACTATCAGATGGATAAAATTGGACAAAGAGGTTCATGCAAAAAGGTTGGTAGTCCTAAAAGCAGAAAAATAATAATCTGCTTTGCATAGCTTCTTGAGGGACATAAAAGTTGAAATGTAGAAAGCTAAGGCATAATCTTTTAATCATCCGTGGACAGTCTTAGAAGGCTAAAACATTGCAAACATTATGCCCATGATTTTAAAGAGGGAGAGGGACAATATCAGTAACTTAAGATCAGTTAGTCGAATGTCAGTGGTGGGGAAATGTTTGAAGGCCATAGCCTAGATCATTGTTAATGAATCTTTAGAAAAGTGTGGGTTATTAAACGAAACTTAGCGCACACATGTTAAAGCCAAGGTCATCTACATGCAGAGCCACAAGAGATGGGCGAGATCCTAAATGAACATTTCTCATCAGTATTTACCATCACAATTTAAAGATACAGATGCTACAGAACTTGGAGAAATAAATAGTGATGTCTTGAAGAGCGTCCAAATTACAGAAGAGGTGGTGCGGTAAGTCCTAAAATGCATTAGATAAATCTCCAGGACCTGATGAAGTGCATCCAGGACTTTGTGGGAAGCTAAGGAGGAAATTGCAGGGTCCTTGGCAGAGATATTTCTATCATCAACAGCCACAGGTGAAGTGCCAATTGGAGGGTGGCTAATGTTGTGCCATTATTTAAGAAAGGCTGTAGGGTAATTCCTGGGAATTACAGACTGGTGAGCCTTAACTTCCATGGTGGATGAGTTGTTAGAGGGGATGCTGAGAGACTGGATCAACAGGTATTTGGAGAGGCAAGGACACATTTGGAATAGACAGCATGGCATAGACTGAATAGACTATGAATAGACACAGAATAGACTGCATGGGAAATCATGTCTTACGATTTTAATTGGGTTTTTTGAAAGGGTGACCAAGAAAGTAAATGAGAGCAGTGCAGATGTTGTTTACATGGACTTTAGTACTAGGCCTTTGACAAGGTACCATATGGTAGGTTGTAGACTAAGGTTAAATCTCAAGGGTTCCAGGGGAGCTAGCCACTGGAAACAAGATTGCCTTGGCAGTAGAAGACTGCCAAGGGTAGTGGTAGAGGGTTGTTTTTCAGACTGGAGGTCCGTGACCAGTGGTGTGCCACAGGGACTGGTGTTGGATCCACTGTTATTTGTCATTTATATAAATGATTTGGATGAGAATTTGGGAGGTATGGTTAGTAAGTTTGTGGATGATACCATAGTTGGAGGTGTAGTGGACAGTGAAGGTGGTCATCTGGAATTGCGGTGAGATTTTGATCAACTGGGTCAATGGACTGAGGAATGGCAGATGGAGTTTAATTTAGATAAATGCAAAGTGTTGCATTTTAGTAAGGCAAACCAGGGTAGGACTTACACAGTCAATGGTAGGACCCTGGAGAGTGTTATAGAACAAAGAGATCTAGGGGTACAGTTCATAGCTCCTTGAAAATGGAGTCACAGTTAGATAGGGCAGTGTAGAAGGCTTTAGGCATGCTAGCTTTCATTCGTCATAGCACTGAGTATAGAAGATGGGATATCTTGTTGCAGCTGTACAAGACATTGGTGAGGCTACATTTGGAGTACTGCATGCAGTTCTGGTTGCCCTACATGAGAAAGCATATTATTCAACTATAAGGAGTTCAGGATTTACTAGGATGCTACCTGGACTGGAAGATTTGAGTTACAAGGAGAGGTTGCATAGGCTGGGACTTTTTTTCCCTGCAGTGTAGGAGATTGAGGGGTGACCTTTTAGAATTGTATAAAATCATGAGAGGCTTAGATAAGATTGATAGCGGAGAGCTTTTCCCCATATTAGGGGAGTCTGAAACTAGAGGGCATAGCTTTAAGATCAGAGGCAAGAAATTCAAAAGGATCCAGAAGGGCAATTTTTTCACATGAAGGGTGGCGAATGTCTGGAACAGGCTGCCAGATGTAGTAGTGGAAGTGACTACAATTGCGTCATTTAAGAAACATTTAGACAAGTACATGGATGGGATAGGTATGGAGGGATATGGACCAAATGCAAGCAAATGGGAATGGTTTAAATTGTGAAAACTGGGCAGTATGGAAACATTGGGCTGAAGGGCCTATTTTCATGCTGTACATATCTATGACTCTATTATCTTAGTATGGTCATGTTGTAATGCAATAATTTATAAATGCAAATTAAGTGATCTGTTTTAAGGGTTAGGATGCAAAAATAAATCAAGATCCCAAAATTCCAACTGGATCTTGGGAAGCGCTACCAGGTTACCACCAACAAAGAGGTGGAAGGGCTCCTGTGGCACAGTGGTAGTGTCCGACCTCTGATCCAAAAAGGCTGGATTCAAGTCCCATCTGCTCCAGAGGCGTGTCATAATATATCTGAACAGGTTGATTAGAAAATAAAAAAAAACACAATTGGGCAGGATCAAAATATTGCAAATGTCAGGACTTGACATGGAGTTTAAATTTGAACAAATCCCCTGCCCCTAATCTTGAATATGTCCAGCAGTTCACAGTGTCAGTTAACAAGCAATGACCCAATTCAATTAGACCCTCCACCCGAGTGATATGAGGCAACAACAAAAAGGCAAACAGAAAATGTAGGCCAACAATCTTGGCATATTTTGTACAAAATTGTGCATGTCTCCAATTAAGGCTCCAATTCATTCTAGCAATTTATAATTAACTTTAGGATTTAAAGGAAAATAAAATCATTAGTCAAGCTGAGGTCAGTGGATGATATCCTTATCCCAAGACCAAATCACAGCATTCTAAACAATGATTAACAGTAAAGTCAAAAAAACCCAACAATAAATAATGCTATCAAATTGTAGCACAGTGCAAAACAGCAACAACTCTGGAACACAGTTGGATCTACTTAGGTGTTTGTCACATTTATGGTATACAATTACATCAGTCATAGGAGGATACCAGAGAACTGCTCTGCAGTTTTAAAACAAGAGGTACTTCTTAGTAAATCTGATTTTGGCAATAAAGAGGAATTGTGCCTTAAACACAGCCAACATCCTCTTGTAAGTGGGTCCAACTCTCTCCCCTATTGAAGTACAAGTTGACATTCCGCTTTTACTGCCTGTTGTGAATGTGCCAAATTAAACTGGTGCCACAGTCACAAACAAATGAGTGCTGGTTAATGGCACAGAATTGACTGCAATTTGCCAAAAACCATCAATCGTCGAAGTCAAGAACATGTCTCAACTGCTACCATTTCACATTGGCTGGCAGCATTTTGGAAGCCCAGTGCATGTGTCAGCATTTACTGCAAAAAAGCAGCAAGCACTTGGCTATTCTGCCAACAGCACATCTTCTACCAGTGTTTCTGTTAGTATGAAACTATTCTGTCCAAAGCAAAAGCTAGCTGTGAATTGAAAGACAAATAAGATATTCAGCTCTTACACAGTCTGAGCAGAAGAATCAAGCAGTGTGGCACACAAAAGGGGAAGTGGATGGCAATGAAAGGAAGCAGGAACAGGCAATAACTAGTCTTAGAATAGTGTGGAACATGGAACAGAGACAGTGAGCATATTTTAAAAGTAACCACATCACTGCCAAATGTTGTTCAGTTATATCCCTGTGAAACCTGGGATATCCTACTACATTAAAGCTGCAACATATATCAAAGTTGTTATTGTTGAGTTGGAAAATCATAGAAGAATGTGAGCACTATTTAGGCAGGAGTTGGGGAGAGGGGAAGACAGAGAGACAGAGATACAGACACAGGCACAGAGAAATTCAGCGAGAGAGAATGAGAGAGAGCGAGAGACTGAGTGACAGACACACACTGAGAGAGAGAGAGACAGTCAGAGAGGGAGAGAGACAGAGAGAGGGAGAGAGTGAGAGACACAGAATCACAGATGTTGTTGTGAACAAGCACAGGGGTCTTAAATATGGGCCAGACTGTACTGGGATTGACTTTACACAAGTGATTGTCTGTCAAAAATCTCATTTCTATTTTGCCTTTCCTTCTTTTAGAAAACATATTATCAAATGGTCAAATCAAAAAGCGGCAAAATCAGCGAGAATGCACAATTGTCAATGCACAATTCAATTTGTTACTGTGACCATGCTCCAACACCTACCCCCATATTCTCTCATTGGCTTATAACTAAAGTTTTATGCTTGACCTATAAATGTTAGTCCTCTACAGTTGTTTTTCTCCAACTGTACTGCTCTACTACTGATAAGTGCAAATCATAAACATAACAAGATCACTCCAAATCTGTCATAACTTTTCTAACACAATCACATTTTTCGTTTCTAAAAGACATCCTGATTAAAAAATGAACCAAGCTTCCTGCACCAAAGATCCAGTGATACACAAACACTAAAATAAATGATCTGTCTGACAAAATGTACAGAGAAAACTGCATGATACAATCTCTGTTGTGATACATGGCATTATCTATGTATACATCACATACCTGTAGCTTTGGCTTTATTTCAAGCTTGGTAGAAACTCAAATGAAAAAGCAAGCACATGTAAGTCAAGTGAAATTTCAACGATGAAGAACATTCTTGTAAATTAATGCTCCGGATCAAGGGAGATGCGTTCTCAGATAAAGTACAAGTTGCTGATGTGCAACAATTTCACTTCAAAATGTAAAAACAAATGCATGCTGTATCACGAAGTTACAGCAAATAGTTAACATAAAAAAATCAGTTATTATGTCCTACTTTCCTCATTTGTAAAGCAAATGAGACTCTAACGTTATAAACTAAACTAGATTTTCTTTGGTTCATCAATTTTAGCAAATAATCAAATATACAGCAGAGAACAGCAATTTATCCTCCAGTCCGTCTTTTTACTAGAATTAGCAAAGGGAAACACATTCCACACAAGTTAAATTTGAATTCATTTCCCACACCAGATGTCCAGATTTAGTACTGTACTCATTTAAAAAATCCTGATCCATTCATAAAATGGTTTCCTCTTTTTAAAAGCAAATACAGTTGCACATAAAATCCCAATCATTCATCACACACCTCTGGAGCAGTTAGGACTTGACCCAACACCAAATCACAATTTACAAGCACAGCCCAGGAGGGGCAATGCAATGACAACTAAAGTGGGGAAAGGGAGGGAGAGCGGGACCGGACAACTAAAGTGGAGTTGGAGGGGGAAATAATGGACTCCATCCCACTGCGGTGCACAACTCTCTGTGTTAAGGGTATTGGTGAACACCCGAGCATAAATATGGCTATGGAAGAGGTTGTCTCTTTAAGTGTCTAGTTATCCATTCCTTTATAATAGATTTTAGTATTTTCTTTCAAGCAAAGAGGCCTGTAATTCTCCGCTTTCTCGCTTTCCTTCATTTTTTAAATAACAGGGTTACATTTATAAGTCTCCAATCTGCAGGCACCATTCCAGGATCTACAGAATTTCCATCAGCATTTAAAGAAGGGTCTAGGCCCGAAACGTCAAGCTTTCCTGCTCCTCTGATGCTGCTTGGCCTGCTGTGTTCATCCAGCTCTACACCTTGTTATCTTGGATTCTCCAGCACCTGCAGTTCCTACTATCTCTTTATCTAAATGTGCTTTTTTGAAACCTAGCATATTTTTGGCAAGTGGTTGGGAGACACACATGAAAAGGTCATTGGCTAAGGAGTGTCTAAGTCAGCGTACTGTGAAATCTACAAGTATAACTTTGTTTTTGCCTTCCTCATTCAGCATTTCCTGTATCTCATGGCGTTGCCACAGAGGAAGTCGCTCCATTGTGTGAGATAACATTTCTGGGTAGAAAGGAAAGGCAGCTCTATTTTGATTTAGCCCCTTTGCTCTCTCCCTACCTCCCCCCTCACTTTTGATGGTTCCCAATGCTCAAAATGGGCTTTGCTTGTAAATATTTAATTGGCTACACAGACAATTTCCAGTGATAGTTAGTAGTTAAAAAGGAAAACAAAAACCAAACAAAAAGAAAGAAAACGGTGGTGGGATAGGCCAGGCACTCATGACAGCATTTCCGGGTATAAACATTAAAAAATAAAAAAGGAGGTTCCAAACCAGGCCATGTTCAAATCCCACCTCTTCCAGAGCTGTGTCACACTGTATCGGAACAGGTTGATTATAAATCACTAAAATTGACGTTCCATTAGGCCCTTGTGGCACAGTGGTAGTGTCCCTACCTCTAGGACTGGAGGCCTGGGCTCAAGTCTCATGAGCAGCATGGTGACTCAGTGCTGAGCAGCACACAGCACCAGAGACCTGGGTTCTATTTCACCCTCGGGCATTTGCCTTCCTAAATGTCCAACTGAACCTGCAAGGTGACCTGAAGAAAATCCTGACCTCGGACTCCCAAATCCCTTTGTGCTTCAGATTTTCAAAGCCTTCCCCATTTAGAAAATAACCTAAGCCGCTACTGCACGCTCCGTGTGGAGTTTGCACATTCTCCCCGTGTCTGCATGGTTTCCTCTGGGTGCTCTGGTTTCCTCCCACAGTGCAGGTTAGGTGAATTGGCCATACCAAATTGCCCATAGTCTCAAGGGATGTGCAGGGTAGGTGGATTAGCAATGAGGAATGTGGGGTTACAGGGATAGGGTAGAAGGGTAGGTCTGGATGAGATGCTCTTCAGAGGGTCAGTGTCGACTTGATGGGCCAAATGGCCTGCTTCCTCACTGTGGGATTACTATGATTCTATACCCCACCTGCACCAGGACGTGTGTAATAACATCTCTGAACATGTTGATTAAAAATACCTAAGATTGAAGTTCCATTATTAGAAACAATAGATCCATCATTCAGTGTCCTGAGGCACTACGATCATGCCTCATATAGGCATCAGGTTACCAGATTTGTCAAAGGTTGGACACACTCCTGATTTACAGCTTGCCTCCATATGTCAAGAGCCACACCTGTCTCCAGGGAATAGCAGTTAGCTGTCTGACTCCTGACTAGTTTCAGATTGGGTGAAATACTATCAGTGAATCTGAAGAGATTTATAAAGCTGACTTGAACCAGGAGTTTAAATTGCAACCTTACTTTTACCTAAAGTACCAAGCACAAATGTAAAACTAGACACATTTAGATATCAGCACTGCTGAGTTATACACAAGTGTGATCCCTGGTCAAATAAATTTCCTGACAGTATTTAATGTCCAGTTCACTTCAGGCATTGCAAACTAGAGGCCTGCCAACAATATCCTTCAATCTCACCCCACCTAAAACAACGCCTTCAGAGTAGGAAAACATAAACCTGGAAGGAAAAGATGATAATAATTTCATATTCTTGCTGAATTCCAGCGTCTCAATGATACAACATCGAGAAGAGAACAAGAACCTCCTCTGGGATCCTTGCTCCAGGGGAAACCATTAACGTAGTGCACCGGAAAAAGAAACAAAATCTGTATGTGGCGAGCAAGGAGATAAGATGAATAACAAACCCAACTGACCTTCGAATATTCCATCACTTTAGGAAGTCTTGTGATGTACGAAGGAGATACAAATATATTGTAACTGAACACTAATGATCTATACTCCACCGTTTCCAAGAAAATATCTGTATCTGGGAGTGGCGGCATGGCAATTTTTACAAGCTAAAATAAAACAAAGAACTGCGGATGCTGGGATCTGAAACTGATGGAGATAGAACAGTGTTAACGTCTTGAGTCCAGTGACTCTTCAAACATGGAGAGAGCTTAATGCAAGCTGGAGGAATGCCACCTCATCTTCCACCTAAGTACATTACAGCCCTCAGGACTCAATGCTAAGTTTAATAAGAACATGAACACCTTCATTCATGTACCTAACCCCACACTCCCAGGTCCTGTTCTATAATGGGTTGCTCCCAGCGCAGACAACCCATTTTCAACTATTCCCATTCGCACCCATTCAACATTTCTCTCTCTTCCAGCTTAGACCATAAGATTAAGGAGCAGAAACAGGCCATTCATATCCAGGCTGACAATGTTTCCCAACCCATTCTCCCGACTTCTCCCAAAACCCTTGATCCTCTTACTAATTAAGAACCTATCTATCTTTGTCCTAAATATGCTCAACAACTTGGTCACCACAGCCTTCTGCAGCATTGAGTACTATAGACGAACCGCTCACTGGCTGAAGAAATTCCTCTCTATCTCAGTTCTAAAGGGTCATCCCTTCATTCTGAGGCTGTGGCCTCAGGTCCTACTGTCTCCTACTAGCGGAAACATCATCTCCCCTTCCATTCTATCCAGGCCTCTCAGTATTCCGTAAGTTTCAATCAGATTCCCCCCACCACCCCAATCCTTCCCAAGTCCAGTGAGTATAGAGGCTTCAAATGATCATCATATGACAAGCCCTTCATCCGGGATCATTCTTGTAAACCTCCTCTGGACTCCATCCAATGCCAGCACACCTTTCCTTAGTTAAGGAGCGCTAAACTTCTCGCAATATTCCAAATGCGGTCTGACCAGAGCCTTATACAGCCTCAGCAGTACATTTCTGTCCTTGTATTCCAGCCCTATTGAAATGAATGTCAACACTGTTTTTTGCCTTCCTAACTGCCAAATAAACCTACAAGTTGACCTTGAGAAAATCATGAACTAGGATTCCCAAGTCCCTTTGTGCTTCCGATTTCCAAAGCCTTTCGCTGTTTAGAAAATAGTCTAAGCCTCTATTCTTTCTAACACAGTGCACAACCTCACACTTTCCCACATTGTATTCCATCTGCCACTTCTTTGCCCACACTCCTTCTTTACTGTTAATGTTGATCTCTCTCTGCAACTTCTTGGCAGCTGTAACACTGTTTCCTGGACTCTTATGTTGTACCATGACACACGTGAAAAGTACAATCTGCCTGTAGAACATGTAAGACAACGCTTTTCACTGTACCCTGGTAGACGTGATAGTAATAACTCAAATTAAGTCTCCTGGCCTGTACTTCTACAGCCACCACTTTGTCAACATGACCTGTCCCTCCACCTATCTTTATCCACTTAGCTTATCATCAGCTATCCCTTTGTCTGCTTCTCCTTTTCTATCTCGCTGTCTGAGTACCGTCTCCATCTATTTGTCTCAATCCTTTTCCGTCACCAGACACACACCACCCCCGCCCCCTGACATCAGCTGCAATAAATACCATTCCCCAGCTGCTTTCAGTTCTGATGAAGGATCACTGGACTCAAAACATTAACTGTTTTTCTCGCCACCAATGCTACCAGACTTCCTCCAGCACACTGCTTTAGTTTTAAAAGCTACTTGTTATCGTGCTGTTTTCCAAAATGATTTGGGAAATATGTTGTCCTGCAGCAGTGTACATGACGTAAATCCAATCATTCATGACTACATCATAGCCACAGTACCCAAAAGACAATGCATCATTCCACAGCACATGGCGAGATCTGGACATTTTTGCTTGATGTAAGCTTCAGGCGTTTTGTCCACATGAGGGGTTGTTTCGAATTTATGAGATCCACAAAATTAATCACAGTGACAGCAAGTTTGAGTAAACCCCAAATATCACAGACAAAATTGCTGAACTAGAATGGAAGAAATCAACTCAAATTACTGCCAGAAAGAAAAAAACCTGAGTGAAAGGATGTAAAGAGGATTATCAGATCAGCCATGATTTTGTTGAATGGGGGAACAGACTCAATGGACTGAATGGCCTATTTCTGCACCTGTATAATATGATCTTAAAACATAATGGCCACTGCTGCAATTAACACACATTTAGAATTAATAATGAATTGGGAACTCAATGATGATGTGAAGCATCTGAGAAATTTAAACAAAAGGAGTGGATGGATTTTCCATTGTTTTTGGAAGACTAGCAAAGAAGACATGGTCATCCTTTTAAAGCAAACAGACCAAGTTTAGACCTAATCAGTAGCTGGGAAATAAATGAGCATGACAGTAAAATCCACACAAATTAAGAAACTCAGCAAAAATCCAGCTGCAGTCAGTCCATCAGATCCACCAATATCAATTTCAAATTCTTCCCAAGTCGACATTTCAGGTTTACACCCTTCATCAGGAGTCCTGAGTCCTGAGTCCTGATGAAGGGTGTAAACCCGAAACATCGACTTCCATGCTCTTCTGATGCTGCCTGACCTGCTGTGTTCCTCCAGCTCCACACTGTATTGACTCTGACTCCAGCATCTGAGTTCTTGCTATCTGTAAGTTCCGTGAAACAGATGAAAGGCTAGCATTCAGTACCCTGCACATCTTGACACACAAATGATAATGACTGGAAAAGTCAAGCCCTTAACATCATACCCTGCTGATACAACAGGGAACAGGACGTTACAAGTGGATAGATAAAGGTGCTAACCACTCAAGTAGCTAGCCCTTAGTCAAGTCCAGGTACAGACAACATGAGTTGATGCTGTGACACATCAAGAGAGTAGGGCAGGGAGAAAGATGTACAAGAACTGTGAACAACCATTGGTTCACTGGCAGAAGGAAATTACCTGTGCAGAATCAATCTGCACAGCTTGTGCAAAACCAAACACTGGGAAAAGATGAGCAGAACAAAGAAAGGAGATGGTAAAGGAGTTACGAAAAACAGAGGAACAAGACACATGAGTAAAATAATAAATCAAAATGTCCATAACTTGGAAGAAGACAAAGTTGAAAACATGATAGACATAGAAATCATACAATGTGCTGTAAAGTCTGGATATGACAGTTTCCAGAGAAAAGAAATTCCCATTATCAATCATTCAGGCAAGCTGGTAATGAGAACAAAGCCCATATTAATAAACCGAAAATTGAAACTTGATACCAGAGCACCGAGAAACATCATCCCACTCAGACCTGACCAGATGAACTTCCCTAAAACGACCAAAGAAAATGATTAGCTAGAGAAAGCTGCTCTGAAACAGGGCAACGTCATGCTGACAGCCTGTGATGAAGGTTGATTTAACAGTTAGGGAATGATCTAAATCAGAGGGACACAGAGAAAAACACAGTAACTGCACATTCTCCATCATGGAAACATATGGCTGCTATCCTTGGGGTAAATATTTGTGAAGAGCGGCAGCTAATCTCAACAAACCATGAGATGAATGAGGCATCAATGACAGAACCCAAAAGTTGTTGATGAGGCAGAGGCTCCAAGGTCATAAAGTGGTTCTGAAATCAGTGAGCAGCTAAGAATGAAAAGGCAATGTCCAAATGAAAACCACACGTGAAGCAGAAGTATCAGAAACATCACGGCAACATCAACAGCAGCACTGACAAGGAATACTACATCAATATCATTAACAAGTGATAGAACGGCAGCAACATTTGTCCTATGTTGTGGTTCCAACCGCTGGTGGCTTGTGGTTGGGGTAAAGTTCCACCACCATTTGTCCCCCGAGTCTGTCTGGATGTGGTATGATATAGCTATGGGAAGGTGGGACTTGAACCTGGCCCTCTTCACCCAGACATTCCAACAGCTTCTACAAGGCCCTAAATAGTTATTTTAATTAACCTGTTCAAATATGTTATGACAAACCTCTGAGGCAGAAATCCTTCATACCTTCAAGCTCAGAAATTGGGACACTATCACTGCACCACAACAGCCAAATAACTTTGTCATTGCTCATCTGTGCTCTGTTTCGATTGTCAGGTGAGCTTAGGGCCTTCAGGTCATTTGTTTCTTGTAGTTATTTTAATCATACTGTTTGGACATATTATGGCACACCTCTAGCATGGGCAGAACTTGAACATGGACCTTCTGGCTCAGAGGCAGGGAAAGTACCACTGTGCCATGCCAACCCAACTACTGCCAGTCTTCAAGATATTTTCTAATCAGCATGTTCAGAGATGCTATAACACACCTCTGGAGCAAGTGGGGCTTGAACCTGCATCTCCTGGCTCAGAGGTAGGACCACGATCATTGCAATCCAAGGACCGTCCCCATCAATATTTAGTGTTGAGCCTAAGGGCCTAACTAATTTGCAACAACATAAGATAAACTATTATTGTGTCTTAATGAGAAAAAATACTTGACTTGTCTTATACAGGATGTAGCTTATTTCATGACGGTAATAGGTACAAGTTTCATAGTCATTCTAATAATGCCAAACTAGTCAATAAGGAGCCAGCAATGACATATTTATTTCTGTTGGAAGCTTGTACTGGATGGCTTTTCCTCTAACATCGTCAGATTGAGCGGAGCTTGTTGCAGCTTCAACGTTAACTTGTTTTGAACTGTTATCTTGTACAAGATTAAGCATAACTTTCACAACAATAGAAACACAAAGATAACATCGTGAGTGCAGTATAGCAACCCATGGCTAAAAGCAACGAGTACAATCAGTGCCAAGTCCACAAAATGAAGACACACACTTAATGAGCTGAACAATACTGTCAATAATGCGTGTTGAGAAAGAAAACAAGACATTAGAGTGTTTTAAGCTCTAAATTATGTTTTTAATCTACGAGGTTGATTGAATGCTTGTTTTCTTCAAGCATAGGAAGTAATATTATGTTGACATCTACAGACATTTTATGCAAAAAATGAGGTATGTTATATTATTGTATTAATCCAAAATGCTTCTTTGAAAATGATTATTTTGCAAATCTAGGAACCACGGCAGATTGGAGGGAGCACAGGCCAAGTCTTACAGCGGAACCAGCACAGGCAGTGTGGGGCCTTGTGCTCTGGGGCCTGCAGACACATCCTGTGAGCCCCAGAGCACCACGAGCAGTGAGCCCTGGAGCAGCACATGGGCTGTGAGCCCAGAGCAGCGCAGGCAAGGAGCCCAGAGCAGCAAACGGGAAGCAGCCCAGCAGCAGCACACAGGCACCGAGTCCTGGATGGAGACCTGTGTGAGGGGACCTTAGGGCTTACCTTAAAACACTGCAATGTTAACTCCTTATTATTTTCTTATTTTGAACTTATTTTCAACTCCTGTAATTAAGCAACCAATTCTATTCCTCTACTGTATCCAAGAATTGTAACTAGGTACTTGCACCTAAGATGTCACCATAATAAGGTAGACATTGTAAAACTTTTTCACTGTACTCGTACAATGGAGCACGCATGACAATAAAAGGATATTGTATATTGCACTGTATATTGTATACGGCAGTATTTGTAAGTGTATCCTATAAAGACAGTAAACAATGAAAACTTATATACTGTAAATGTGACCAACTTAGAAGCAGAAAATATGTAGTTGCACCCACTTTCTTGACAACTTCAGCTCATGGTTATCTTTTGTTAAAAGGCCTGGATGCAGTTTCAATTGTATGACAACACAAGACAGATGTGTTGGGCATTTACCTCTTAAACTCAATGAAATAAAATCCAAAATCAATTCCGATCAGACTACATATATTAATCACTGTCTAAAACACAATGTCAGTCAATGAATCTATTGATATATACAATTTATCACACGTGCCATTACGCACGCGCTTCAAGGACACACTACGTTGCAGGGGCTGCATAACACAAATCTCTGAAGCTTTCATCCATATTGCAGCCTGCATTATTAACCAAGTTAAAATGTACAGACTGTATTTATTTCCTGTTAAACAATCACTGTTGATCTTTCAATAACCTTGCAGTAATTAAATCACAAGCACTAATCTTTCATTGTGGAGGTCATCAGGCTGAAAAGAAATGGAGTGTGCTGCTTGTCAGTTGTCGCCATAGTAATGGATGCTGGTAAAAGACAAAGCTTTCTCTCAAAGAGCCCAATTAATGTTGGAATATAAAGACTGTAGAAAAGAACAAGTGCTTTCTCAGGAAATGATATCAAGGACATAACCTTACGATGTCACCTAGAAGATGGCTATTGAAATCATCATATAATATCCAGTTTCAGATTACACTAAAGTTCCTCAGTCAGATTTTAATTCCAAATATTAAAAACAATTCTAGATTTTAAAAAATGATAAGGAATTTATCACCAAGTGTGTACAGAGGTGGAAGGTGACAAGACCTGCCACCCTTGCATCTGATGAAATGCCACACCCCACCCACAATCAGGCATATCAAGGGTGGGTGCTGAGCCAGTATTTCAGGTAGATGAGTTGGCTGCAAGGCTAAGACAGCTAGGCTAAAAGCCCCTGGTGTTACAGGAAAACAGTGAAGGCTTCGTCCTGACGTAAAAGAAGACTAACATCAAATGCTGACTGAGATGTGGGCCTGCATGAAGCAGAAAATTTATGCCAAATGACGTTTGGAGGTATTCGGAGACAAGCCTGAGGGGTTTTGAATCCAATGAGATAGTTACCAATGAAATCAGTGACATACATGAAACTACCACCAAGTGTGAGGCAGCTTGAAGGCAGCACTGTTTTAGAATAGTCAATCCTTATTTAAGACCCAATTTTAGAATACTGTGTCGAATTCTGGTCTCCCTGCTAAAAGAAGGATGTTTTTAAACTTGAAAGGCTTCAGAAAAGATCGACAAGGATGTTGCCAGGGTTAGAGGGTTCGAGCTACGGGGAGAGACTGAACAGGCTGGGGCTTTTCCTCACTGGACAGTCAGATGCTGAGGAGTGACCCTATAGAGGTTTATCAAATCATGAAGGGCATGGATAGGGTGAATAGTCAAGGTTATTTCCTCCAGGGTAAGGGAGTCCAAAACTAGAGGGTATAGGTTTAAAGTGCGAAGGGAAAGATTTAAAAGGGACCTAAGGGGCAACTTTTTCACACAGAAGGTGGTGAGTGTATGGAATGAGCTTCCGCAGGAAATGGTGGAGCCTGGTACAGTTGCAACATTTAAAAGGCATCTGGATGAATACATGAATAGGAAGGGTTTTGGAGGAATATGGGCCAAACGCTGGCAAATGGGACTAGATCAATTTAGGATATCTCCTCGGCATAGACAAGTTGGACCAAAGGGTCTGTTTCCGTGCTGTACATCTCTATGACTCTATAACTCTTGGAAAACCATTGGCGAGTAAGATGAGAGGATTATCAAGTTTTTTGTTAAACCCGAAGGAGTTCACACATAAAAGATGTAAATGCATTGGAGAGAGTGCAAAAGGCATTTACAAACATGGTCAGATAACAAGGTGTACAGCTGGATGAACACAGCAGGCCAAGCAGCATCAGAGGAGCAGGAAGGCTGACGTTTCGGGCCTAGACCCACATGGTGCCAGGGATGAGAAATTTTGATTATGAGGAAAGATTAGAAAGGTCAGGATTACTCTTCTTGGAGAGGTGAAGGCTAAGGGAAGATCTGATAGAATATTTCAAAATCAAGCAGGACTGGATAGGTTATAGGGTGAAATACTGTTTTTGCTCATAAAAGGATCTCAAACAAGAGTGTACAGATTTGAAGTAATTTCTCAAGGAAAATAAATTTTACATAAGAAACACTCTTACAAACAATGAATGGTTTGGGTCTGGAATGCACTGCTCAGACATATGGTGGATGCAGGTTCCATTATGGCATTGAAGAGGGAATGAGGTGATTATGTGCATAGAAACAACGTGCAAGGGTTTGTGGAAAAGGCAGGAGATAGGCATCAAGTCACGATGCTCATTTGGAGAGCCAATGCTGACACGATGGGCTGAATGGCCTCTTTAGGCACCATAACGATTTTATGATTCTATGATATGACACAGTCTACATGAGCATCAACACAATCCTGTCAGAGATAAAAGGTACTGCAGATGCTGGAGAATCCGAGATAACAAGCATGGGGCTGGATGAACACAGCAGGTCAAGCAGCATCATCATCCCGCCCCCTTGACCTGTCCGTCCTCCCTGGACTGACCTATCTCCTCCCTACCCCACTACCTGCACTCACCTTTACTGGCTCCATCCCCGCCTCTTCGACTTGTCTGCCTCCTCTCCACCTATCCTCTCCTCTATCCATCCTCTATCCACCTCCCCCTCTCTCCCTATTTATTGCAGAACCCTCTTCCCCTCCCCCATTTCTGATGAAGGGTTTAGGCCCGAAACGTCAAGTTTTCCTGCTCCTATGATGCTGCTTGACCTGCTGTGTTCATCCAGCCCCATGCTTGTTATCTACAATCCTGTCAGGTCAGCCCACGCCGAGAGTGAACAGTGCTACCACGACCTGGCTATCTAGCATGGATTAACTTTGACCAATTCATTCCATTTTGGTCTCCAAAGCTTTACTGTAGGACAAGGAGAAGGACAAGGAGAAAATAAAAAGAGACAGCATATATGAACTGGCGGGTCTATTTATTCGGGGCACAGCTACAGTACTGCTCCCAGGAGGTTGCTGCTGTTGTCCCACCACACACCCTGCACATTAGTGGTCTGGATTTTCTATCTGGAAGTAATTTGCAGGCTTAATAACTAAATTAAGGCTTTGTCCGAACACCTGTAAATGATTCAGTGTCACATTGCTAGCAACTTGCAACATCCATTCACACCTCACAACTCCTTCGGCAAATGGTGTTCTCTGCTTCCCGAAGTTTCGGATCATTAGCCTCTTCCTCTTCCTCCTCCTGCTGCTCCAAAAGAAACAGCAAGCAATGTGACAATTTTCTAAGCAGTTGAAAAAGAAGAGTCTCCTGTTGGAAGCTAACTCAGTGCCCAAACTCCAATTTAAAAATTACTGTGTTGAATTGAAATTACACATGCAGAGCCAGACTTATAGAATCATAGAATAGTTACAGCACAGGAGGCCGTTTGGCCCCTTGAAATGAATGCCAGCATTTCGTAAGAACAATTTTGCGACTCCCATTGTCCTCCCTTTGCATGGAACCCTGCAAATGTTTTCTCTTCAGTATTTATCCAATTCTTTTCCAAAAGACACATTTGACTCTGCCTCCACCAAAATCTCAGGCAATACATTCCAGAACCTTTCAATCTTCAGCCAATCAAACAATTAGCTTAACTCGGTGTCTCCATGTTCTCAACCATTCCATGAACAGAGTAATTTCTCTCAGTTTGCTCCATCTGGACCCCTCATGACCTTGAATATCTTTTACAGGATGGACAGAAAATTTGTAGAATAACTTCAGCTTATACAATCTATCCATATATAGGCTCCGGGCCTAAAACTAAACATTGTTTACAATGGAGTGGAAGAATCTCTTGTCTTCAGGAAACAAGTTTAATTTTCCACATCACTCAAAACGACGAGCAACTTGTTTTTGCACTAGGCCTGTTTTAGTCAAACATACACTTTTTAATTACACATGCACTTGTTAATAAGGAAACCTCTGGTCTACATGCCTCTAAGGTTTACCAAATTATTTGCCTCCAGTGTGAAAAACCCAAATTTCTGTCGTCTTCCTTACCCGTTTTCACTACATCCTACACTTGCAATCTGAAATTTGTTTCAACCAAGCAAATCTGATGATGTGTTACTCTTGAAAAACTGAATCTCCATTTTTGTAACACAAAGTATTCTTGGTGTTCCACGGAACCTTTTGAAAAGTTGTCAGCAAATGTGGAAACCCATCTGCACAGAGAAAAGCCCCCAAAACAGTAAAAACCAAGTAATTTTCTTTCGGTCTACAAAGGAATTACTACTGATTTGATGCAAGGGGAACCCCTCGAACCCTCACCAAACAATATCAGATCATTTACGTCTACTCAAGAAAGTTTATCTATTTATGTTTCTTTTGAAAGAAGCCAGCCATGTACCACACTGACGTATCGGGCTAGAATACTTGCTCAGATTTTAGGAGTGCAACTTGAACACACTGCATTCTAGCTTCACCTGCAGCACATGGACTGCAGCAGTTCTAAAACCCAGCGCACCACCGCTTTCTCAAGGCAAATTAGGGACAAAAAACAAATGCTGGTGTTGCCAATGACACTTACATCCCATAGAAGAATATCTTAAAAAGGAAGAGCACCACAAATTGACTTGGCCTTCTGTTAAGATTAGAGAACAGCAGCAGAGTGCTATCCTACAAAGAAATAAATGAAATTTAATCAGTGCCCCTGTAAAAAAAAGAGATAAATACCAGTTTACAAAAAGGACTAATATGGAAGAGCAGGCGTTGATGATCAAATACTCCACATAACACAATGTTGTAGATCTGTGCTGCATCATCATCTGTGGTCAGAGTTCAGCATGCATTGATGCTAAGCTTAGATTAACATCCAACTTGCTCAGTTGATGAAACCTGGGAAGAAAATTCATTAAAGAAATCCCACCAAAACCATGTAAATACTCCTAACTGTACCAAAAGTCAAGTGGCAGTAAATTAGCATAACATTTTGCGAAAACGAAGGGATATTTCCACACAACAGTATATTCTCACTTAGAATAAATGACTAACTATGATAAAACATAGAAAGAATAAACTGAAAAGCAACACTAGAGCAGAATCCTATAGGGGCCTGAACAATGTGGGCTATGGTGGGAAATGTGGCAGAATTACGCAAGAAGTCCAGCAAAGCCCATCCTGTTGTTGGGAGCAACTCGCTGCACCTTTTAAGAAAGTTCTGGACGTCAAGGCGAGATTCTCGCCAGGGAGCAGCAAGGTGCCTATTAATAGGGACTCATTGCTTGTTAACAATCTTATTAACTGCAGATCCGACTTCATTAACATGCAGCTTCCTATCCAACCTTCCGCCGGGAGGAAACTCGATCTTGTGAACACAGACAACTAGCATTGAAAAGCTGTTGCAAGGACACTTTGTGCACAGAGTCAGGCAGGCACTCAGCCCATGGGCTGTGCCAGGTTACAGCTCAGGGCTGCTCACTTGCTCACTGTTCATGCTTTGCCATGACTGTTAGCCTGTAGATTTTGACTGAACAGCCAATGCACACTCAGTATTGCTACACTGACGTCCTCTTTGGCACAGACACAGACAAGCTGCTTGTCAGTAGGAATCTTGCATATGTGTGAGAGACCGACTGAGGAGTGAGGGGGGTGGGGGGCAGCTTACTGTATGGGCACCTTGTAACCAGATAGCTTCCACCAGGAGCTGTGTTCCCTGCCATCACTTCCCATTCTCCAGATGAGAAATGCAATTAGAAAGTGGCTGGGACAACACTTGGTGTAGGCCAAATCAGTTTGATAGGCAGTCAATGTCTGGTGGACATGAGGACACTGAAGGGGTGATTACAAACTGCAGCTACATTTATGTTAGAATCATTTCGTCACCAATTTACTGCATTCAGTGTGAACATGCTCAGGCTTAGGTCAAAGATGATTCACATCATGTCATTCGTGCTTGTATATTGAACATTGGCATTGATGCCAGAGGCAATGGCTTAAAAAACGTTAACAGGAGAAGCTCCTTCCATCCCTGTCCCCACCACTGGTCTAATTGGCTTCCCCACCTCACCCCCACCCTACGTTCCCCACCGCACCCCAATCTTCTCCCACCCTGCACAGATCATGGGAGGTCTTTTTAGGGCCAACACTCATTTTAATGTCATGCCTGTTCTGTGTATGTGATGTAGAGGGTTTGGAATCAAGCTCATGTATTGGCCCACTCATGCAACCAGTTCCAACACATAAATTAGTCTGTGGGGACAAATAAACTGGTATTTTCCATTCCTAAACACCATCCAGTCACTAACTGCTGGGGAGTATACATATGCAGACAGAAAACTAGATCCTGACAGGTCAGGTCAGGTCTGGGCAGCTGTAAATTCACTCCATGGTGAACAGCCTGTCAACATTCCCATTTGGCTAATACATCCTGAAAATCACAACCTCATCTCTTCTACTCCTGTCCACTCTGCAACCGCCCACCCAGAACTCCACTCACACACACACTCCTCCTATTAAAAAGGTCCAGGAGAAAATGGTGGAATTTTTCTTCTAATTACAGAAATAAAGGGGTAAGCATATTTCATAATTTGACATAGACCAAATGGGCCGTAATCTGTTGAGGTGAAAAGAAGTTCTCTTCCTCACTCAAATAAAAGGAAGTATTGGCATAACGTAGAATTCTGGGACCGCTGCTGAAATCACATCATGGTCTAGTTATGAAGCTGTTTTATAATTCATTGGTGAGCATTTAAATATAGCAGCTACAATGACTACCTTCGGGGCTATACTGCTTAATATTGCTAGTGAAGTCCAATTATAGCAACAACTGATCAATACACTGGTAGGAACAAAGCCAACAAAATTATATTACCCTGGATTACAATTTTTTTCATGTTTTGGTAATGCAATCAATTAAATTTTTAGGATAATACACTTAAGTTCTTTCCAGAGATTACTGCATTGGTAACAATGTGTTAAAAAATATAACCTCATCACTCCTGTTGAGTTACTGGAACTCATGGTCATTTTTCAGCAAACAGGGACAAATTACATCCTGTGCTTCTCAGAATGTGTGGTATCTCTGGTACGAACTCATGTCTACCTGCGGACAGTAACCAATAGCTTGAGGGAGAGAAGATAAATTATGTGGCCCCAATCGAATGTGGATTTGCTCACAAAGAATGAACTTCCACTTCTTAACCATAAAATTAATTTTCTCCTCCTCCAAGGTGAAAAATCAAAGCAGAACCTCTCAACTACTTTTAGAACCACCTTTATAAGGCTAAACGAGGAATTATATTCTTTGTATATATCTCAAGCACGATGATGAGTTTAAATATAGTTTTCACACAAGGCATATTATACAAACTGATATGAGTGTGACTCACAGTTGTGTTTGGAATTTCCAATGATTTCAAGAATATAGCTGCCAAGCCTCTAACAACCAAGGAACTGCAAACCCAGTGCTCACCCACTTTTGCCAAACATAAACCACAAATTGGTTTAAGTAGTGGTTCGCTGCGCTTTAGCAACTAGCATTGTGGCTGACTGGGACTTCAGATGTGGCTAAGTAAGCTTTTTAATTAGTAAACAATAAGTAATAATGGATACATTCAATGGGCACAGAACCTTGATAATATTACAACACTTGTGTATGTAGTTTAGCCTTTAGGGCATTTGTTGGTAAGATGAAAAGCAGACTGAATGTGTCTTTTTTAAGTGATTATGCATGCTTTTCATTCTTAGTTAGTGCTCATTGATTGTCTATAAATTAGCATGTAACATAGGGTAATGACTCCAGGCTTCAGTCTTATCTTCTGCTATGGGATATGACAAAAGACTGAACGCAAGGTACTGATGCTCATTAAGTCCCTGAAGAAATAGTTCCAATAGACCTACATGTGCAGTACTGAAGAAGTTCAAACTTCAGACTGCCAGGTTTATTCTGCTGGGAATGCTGCCAGATTGGAATGAGATGGCCACATCCAGGTGGATGTGGTCTGTTTATGTCATACTAATCCTGGATTTTACAGAGATTTAATTCAGACTTTTCCAAGCAGGTGTAAACCCCACTGAAGAGCACAGATCAATGTGAAGTTCATTACCAAAGCAATCCAGCGCCTACAGCATCCACCCCACACCACATTCCCCTCCTGGTCACGTTCACACCCCTTGGAATCTGTGGGCTGTATCCAGCTGGTCAGGAGGATCAGCAATATCTGGGGGAGCACAGAGATGGGGAATGAGAATTGTTCTGCCTGGGTTGGGGGGGGGGGGGGGGGGAAGGTGGGAGTGGTGAAGATTGTTTTCTTTTGGTTGCGATGATGGATATTGTGTAACGTTAGTCCATGAACAGAAGACTCACTTTAAAATAGGCACATCTGCATCCTATAACAAGAACATAACCTCAATGGAATTACATTCAGCCACTTGGCCTGCGAACTCTGTTGGTCACTGGATTCGAATTGGAACCAAAACAAGAAGGTGCAAAAGCTCCAGCGAAGTTGTAGTTTCAATTGCAGCAGGTAATTAATGGCAGGTGCTCCCACTTCACAACTGGCCAGAAAACTCTGGCCTACAGAAATAACAGCAACATACGAATGGACAAATTCAGAGAAGTAAGCCCCCCCATCCCTCCAGCCTGTTCCACCATTCAATAAATTCATAGCTGACTCAATTCCACATTCTTTTTATCCCTGATAGATTTTTGATGAACAAGGAGCTGAATGGCTATCTACCTCTGCCTTGAAGATATTCAAAAAAGAAGAACAAGCATTCCAAAGTCTGTCAACCTTCTGAGAGATATTTCTCTGCACCCATCTTAAATGTCAATACCATACTTTGAAACAGTGGCCCCTGGTTCAAAGTTCTCTCATAAGAGGAAGCATTCGCCCCATATCCGTCCTAACACATCTCTCAATATCTTGTACGTTCCAATAAATTCACCTCTTACTCTCCTAAATGCCTGGAAACTGCCTAGCTTGTCCAAACTTTCCTCAAGAGGGGCGGTACAGTGCTCAGTGGTTAGCACTGCTGCCTCACAGTGCCAGGGACCCGGGTTCAATTTCACCCTCGGATGACTGTCTATGTGGAATTTGCATGTTCTCTCTGTGTCTGTGTGGGTTTCCTCCGGGTGCTCTGGTTTCCTCCCATAGTCCAAAGTTGTGCAGGTTAGGTGGATCAGCCACACTGAAATTGTCCATAATGTTCAGGGATGTGTAAGCTATGCGGATTAACCATGGTAAATGTGCGGTTATGGGATATGGTAAGGGGCTGGGTCTGGGTGGAATGCTCTTCAAAGGGTCGATGGGGACGCGATGTGCTGAACAGCCTCCTCCTTCATTGTAGGGATTCTATGATAACACAATCCACTCATTCCAAGTATTAGTCGAGTAAACCTTCTCTGAACTGCTTCCAATGAATTCACATCCTTCCTTAAATAAGGAGGCCAATGCTGTACACAATACTCCAGGTGTGATCTCACAGTACCCTGAAACATAAACCCCCTGCTTTTGTATTTAATCCCCCTCATAATGAATGATAACATTCTATGAGGCTTTATAATTATGTGCTGTACTTACATGGCTGACCTTTTGCAAATCTTGCACTCAGACACCAGATCCCTCTTTATCTCAGAGTTCTGTAATCTCTCATTATAGGCTTTTTTCTAAATTCTTCCTGCCAAAGTAAACAATTTCATATCTCCCCACATTACACTTCAATAGCTCACTTCAATTTGCTCACTCACTGAATTGATCAATATCTTTTTGCAACCTCATAAACTCTTTGTTACTTACTTTCATCTTTGTGTCATCAGTAAATTTAGCAACCATACCAATCATTCCCTTCAACAAAATCATTCAGATAATTTTTGCAACACTGAGGTCTCAACACTGATGCTTATGGCACATCCACTCATTATATCTTGCCAACCAGAAAACGGTGCATTCGGGCCTACTGTTTTCTGTTAGCTAGGCAATCAATGCCAATATGTTACCCCTATACAATGAGCTTATAAACATGATGTGCTTTCACAAAATCATGTTGACATTGCCTCATTACCTTGAACTTTCACAAGTGTCCTGCTATAACATTTTTAATAATAATTTCAAGCAATTCTCCTGTAACAGTTATTAATATTACTGTCCTATAGTTTCCTGCTTTTCGATCTTTTTCTCTTATTGAGTAAAGAAGATATGCTTGCTATCTTCCAATCTGATGAACCTTCTCCAAATCTATAGAGAATAGAATAGAATAGAATATCCTTTATTGTCACATGTAATCAAGTACAGACACACATAGAGTCATAGAGATGTACAGCACATCCCCTCGGTCCAATTCATCCACGCCAGCCAGATATCCGAAATACGTGTAGTCCCATTTGCCAGCATTTGGCCCATATCTCTCTAAACCCTTCCTATTCATATACCCATCCAGATGCCTTTTGAATGTTGTAACTGTACCAGCCTCCTCCACTTCCTCTGGTAGCTCATTCCACACACATATCTCCCTCTGTGTGAAAAGGTTGCCCCTTGGGACCCTTTTAAAACTTTCCTCACTCACCTTAAACCTATGCCCCCTAGTTTTGGACTCCCCTATCATGAGGGAAAGACCTTGACTATTCACCCTATTCATACCCATCATGATTTTATAAGCCTCTATAAGGTCACCCCTCAGCCTCCGACCATCCAGGGAAAGTAGCCCCTGCCTACTCAGCCTCTCCCAATAGCTCAAACCCTTTAACCCTGGCAACATCCTTGTAAATCTCTGCTGAACCTTTTGAAATTTCACAGCATTCTTTCCTTAGCAGGGAGAGCAGAATTGCACACAGTGTTCCAAAAGTGGCCCAACTAATGTGCTGTACAGCTGCAACATGACCTCCCAACTCTTATACGCAGCGCACTGACCAATAAAGGGAAGCATATGAAACACCTTCTTCACTATCCTTTCTACCTGCGCCTCCACTTCCAAGGAACTATGAACCTGCACTCCAAGGTCTCTTTGTTCAACAACACTCCCCATGACCTTACCATTAAGTGTATAAGTCCTGCCTTGATTTGCCTTTCCAAAAATGTAGCACCTCACATTTATCTAAATTAAACTCCATCTGCCACTCCTTAGCCCATTGGCCCAACTGATCAAGATCCCGTTGTAGTCTGGCGTAACCTTCTTCGCTGTCCACTACACCTCCAATTTTAGTGTCATCTGCAAACTTACTAACCATACATCCCACGTTGTGTTTACAAGCCTTACAGCTTAATTACAGCACAAGCCTTTCATATATAGTTTCAACAAACGCTTTGAGGCAATCTAACTACATCACATTGAAGGTCTCTGTTTACAATATACTGCCTATAATGATTGGCAATGTCTCATTTCTCCCTAGTCTCTCTCACTACATGGAGATAAATTGACCAACTAGCCCCTTGAATGAGATTAGATGTAGAAAGGTTCTCAGGCAAATGACAGAAGCTATGAAACAAACATTCCTCCCATGACAACACCTGAATGGCTTATGCACTAATACTGGTTATTTAAAAGTAATGATGTGGGAATAGGCCTACGATGAGTGGAAGTCAGTGACTGTAGCTACAGTGAGGAGTTACAGATGACTGACCACTTGCTTCACAGATCACACTGTCTGAGACCCATAATGATACTGCCCTATCAAATGGGATATTTAGTCTTATACCTGGAAATAATTTGTCGATAGAATACAATGATCCTGAGAAGTTTTGGTTTTATGTCCTTTGATATAAATGGGACTGTATGTTTCTAAACGTTTTAACATTACAGAGGCTCTCACCAGGGGCAGGATAGGGGTGTAGTTACAGTGCTTACCACTGGATCCAGTGGCTTCAGGGGTCCTGGCCTCAGACAGAACTACCTACCTAATGCCCTGTGAATAGCGAAAGCTCCATTGTAGACCCTTTTGGATGGGGCCGGGTATTTATATGATTCTTTATTCTTGGTAGCATTGGACAAGTCAGATGCCAGACTGAAATCTGGCTTGATAGATCCTGCAGATTCAGGTTTAACAGTAAAACAAGCGTATTACACAAAATAAATGAAGATGGAATAGAATGAACAAAACTATTTGCATAAAATACAACTTTAAAGATTTTGACACATAGAGCAAAATACAATCCCACTGAATCCCAACAGCACTCCTTTACTGTACTCACACCAGACAGAACTCCCTTCTCTTTCACATCAGCAAGACTTAATTTAAACGGTGGCCTCAATTCTCCGTCTTGAGAATCAGACAGCCTCTTCCTGGAGCCTTCATTTAACTGATCTTAGTTAAATATCTGAACTGGAAAATATTGCCACAAAAAACTTTCATTTCAGGTGGTGATAGATTAGATTCATTTTTCAGTTTTGTTAATACCAACACAGAACTCCTCTTTACAATATCAGCTCTTGATTATACTTCAGTGATTCAAAGGCCAGCGTACATCTTTTCAACGAATATTTCTATCCATTTGTTGCACCTCAATACCTTTTTACAAATAAAAGGCAATTTACTTCCCTTAAAAGGGTTGATCACTATGACTCATGAAATAGTTTGATATTTTGGTCAAATTGTCCATCAGTATTGCACCACTTGAGGTATAAAATCAAATACACTTTCACAAGATCTATTTTTGATCACTTTTCATAATAAATCTTTAAAATGCTTAAAAAAAGTTAAAACAACTGCCCACTTCAATAAAATATAACAATTACAGCTATTAGTTTCTACACTTTATAAAATACGTTTGCTGTGAGCTATTTACACTTCAACAACTATTTTCCTCAGCAGTTTGTGGTTTGAAGTAAAAACTTGTTTTCAGGAATATACAACTGTCTAATACATTTTTCATCTGAAACCTTAACAATTAACAGCAAGCTTTAAACACTGCATTGAATTATTTCAGTGCATCTCCAAAATTAATTCAGATGGCTACAGCATATCATTAAAAAGAATCGTAACAGTTCACATTTTTCACTCGCGATTATTCTGCAACATTTGTATCAAGCTGCTCTGTGAATTCATTAACAGGAATTTCTGATCTAGTGCAGGAAACCAATCCAGATGGAATCTATAAAATCAAATTTCTGATCACAGTTCTAAATTTTAGAAGTGGATCATAATGATTTTAGCACACCTAAGTTCTATTTCAAAACATCTGCGCTGTAATAAGTTAACATTAACGCTAACCATACTTAATAGCTTCAGTGTGAATCTACATTTTAAGGCTATCAAAAATTATATGAAAATGCACTTCAATGTATTTTGAATAAGCAGCTGAACAGAGCTTTCAATATATTTTTTGACAAAAAATTTGGACAAGGAACTTTCCTCAATTTCTTCTCAGCTTTTGATCCAGTGAGTGTTCAACCCTTTACTGTAAATTGGATACTGCAGTCACTGTACACGAAAAATCCATAATGCACGAGGAACTCATCAGTAGTCAGGGCTTTAGAGCATCACTCTGAAATTCACACAAACGTTCCAGTGCCTGTCAGTTTTCCATAAAATACAAGATTACTTGATAATTACTTGAGCTGTTTAAACTTGGGTCTAGAACTGTCAATGCTATTTATGTTGTTGAACTACATTTTCCTTATGACAAATCACTTGGTTTATAGTTTTGTAACATTATTGCCACAAAAAATCTTCTAAATGGGACGATCTTCCCTTCCCCTACAAAGTGCAATCCTATTTATTTAGAAAAGGCACTCATTAAGAAAGTCAGTAATTAGTGAGCTGAATCAGAAATATTTAGTGTCAAATTAGAATCACAAACAATGGAAGAAATGAATGGCTGTATAATTACCAAGTGAACTGTGTACAAGTACAGCTAACAAAATTACTGTGGTTATAATTCACGCTTAAATTAAATCCCCTTTGTCATGGAAATTATTACTTTGCCTTAGTCTAGAGGTGAAACAATACAAGATACATTTATAGCACTGCACAAAGAGATCAAAACAGCTGGCGAAGCAGAAAAGTGGACAAGACAAATGCTAATGATATGAATTGCAACAAAGCCCTATCCAGACGGGCAAAGTACAAAGATCTAGAAAGTGGCAGATGTTCAAATTTTTAGCAGTAAACTAATTGTCAGGGTTGTTAACAAACAATATATTTTTAAAATTCCATTCAAGTTCAAATAACAGATTTTAGTTTCAAACCTCCACCTTCCTTCCCCATCATGAACATTCAATTACACACTGCTTACTTTAACTTATAACATAGTGACCGCAACAAATTAATCTGGTCAAGGAACTTCAAATAAGTCAAAGCGTAACTGCAGACCCTGGAAGGTTCAAGAGTTACCTTCAATTCTCCAACTGGTTTGCTGTTCTGTAACTCTTTTTCTGATGTTTATTTATATTTATCCTAAATGGAAGTTGACAGTTCCTGTAGAATCTTTGGAAACATAGAACAGCAGGTGAAATATGAACTGTAAGCTACTGTTATTACCAGTGGAACACAATCCCTTTGAGTGTTCAGGAGAGGAAAGATGAATAGTACTAAAAAGATGTTATCCACATCAGGCATAAGAGATAAAAGGTACTGCAGATGCTGGAGAATCCGAGATAACAAGCATGGGGCTGGATGAACACAGCAGGTCAAGCAGCATCATAGGAGCAGGAAAACTTGACGTTTCGGGCCTAGACTCTTC
>JAHRHZ010000049.1:22981544-22993312 GCA_024137785.1 Ginglymostoma cirratum
CAGGCTTCTTGTTTTAAAAATATTGAGTAACTGCTCCTATCATTTTTAATAACAATAGCAAGTTGGGTATGAGCAGATTGTTAAATCTATTCTCGTATTCAACTAATTCATCCATTCATATTCTTCACTTTCAGAAAACTGTCCTTACATCATCTTATTTGCTAACAGGAACCTAGCTCCATCGTGCAAAATTATTTCAGTGATAATTCTGCTGAACCTCAACAATGCTTAACTTTGGAAGCAGTTACAACGTGTATTTTTACTGCATCTTTAATGTAATAAAACTCCCAGGGTAATTATACAGGATATGACATATAGCCACAAATGGGGGATAGAACACAGAATATCTCAATTTGGATACATTCTTCCTTCAGTCTTCCTGCACCCAGCATCACTTCAGCAAAGGCTCCCACTGTTTAAATGACTAAATCCGACATTTTCATCCCAGCAGAATTTTTTGGGAAATTCTGAAAATCGGGTCTATACATCTACCACTAAACAAGGGAACCAGATTTGACACTACAATTGCAAGCAGCTGGTGCACAAACAACCATCTCAGAATCAGAACTAAAGCTGTGTCCGTATCAAAGAGTATCTTGACAAGAGTTGTTTTGGATCTGAACAACAGGGCTATGAAACATTTCAAACACTGGGCAGATGTCAGCGGCTGCAGCATCATTCCATCTATATAAGATGAACACAGCATATCCATTGGGGATGGAATAGATTCACTTTTGTCAATGGCAGAAGAGTCCAATTAGTGAGAGACAGTTCTACTGAAAGTGATGTGGTTATCAGGTCTCATTACGGACGGTAGTTTTTGCTGTTGGCTTTTGTTATAAAGTTACTGTGACCAATAGCAATATGAACATTCAAAATTTGCACTGATTGCATAATAAAGCTGGGGTTTTTGTGATCAAGTTTTTTTGGTACTATTCACAACACTATAACTGACATCTTTCAGCAGAGATCCAAAATAAATTTAAATATGTAGTTTAGCACAGTGTTCTCCAATCCACTCAACACCTGACACATGACACAATAAATATATTGTGAATTGTTCTTCAGTGGATGAGTGATTTTCAGTTAGACATTAGTGCCCTGTGGCAGCCTATTTGGCAGATGACGCGGTTCTACTCTCTATCAGTAAGTGGCAGACAGTCAGGAAACCACGTCTGAGTGAAATGCAGGCGAGTGAGGAGCTAATTAGGTTCATATGGGAATTTCACGCACAGAAGAAAGAGATGTTTCAACAATTTGGTGCTTCCTGCAACTTGTGAACAGTGTTGAATATTTGTCGGATTTTTAAGTATTAGCAAGGTTCATCAATAGTTGAAAGATTTATTAAGTTAAGGCCAAATGAAATGAAGTTAAGAAAGTGAAGTATAGATAAGACATGGCAGAGCAGCTCAGTGGGATGGAATAAATGCCCTGTAATATATAGGAACTAACGGGCATCGCTTAAGCAACAGCCGGAGTCACTGTGGCATATCTGTGAGGCTGATAGCTTTGTGGACAGCATAGAGAGGTGGACGTACTGCCGACAGGGAGCATGGTACAGAAAAGTGCCAGGAAGTCTAAGAGAACTGCAAGTGCAGCAGCAGTTCCCGGAGGTCCCACTCGCTACTTACTTATCTGCTTTGGGTACTGGTGATGCCACTGGGTTCCTTGGAGAAGTACATTCAGAATCAGGGTGGATCAGGAGGGAGAAGAACAGCCATGAAATGGGGTTCATTAGTCAGGGAAAAACAGGCAGTTGTTTCCAAATGTGTAAACATGACTCCAGGTTTGTTACCTCCCTGGTGCCAGGGGTCAGGGATGTCATGGAGCAGCTGAAAGACATTCTTCTGCAGGACGGTTAACAGCAGAGTTATGGTCCAAAGCCTTCAGTCAAAAAGTGCACAAGATTCTGAAAGCAGGATTGCAGGGAGCTAGGAAGGAGACTGAAATCAAACCTCTGAAACAGGACCACCCCTGGCCCCACATGCTAGCGAACACAGAAATAAGAGAGCTGAGCAACTGAACGTACGGCTAGGGAACTGGCATTGGAGTGATGGCATCAGATTTCTGAGGCATCAGGACCCCTTCTGGATAAAGTGGGATCTCGACAAGATGAATGGGCTACAGCTTGGCAGGACCAGGACTAATGTCCTCCTAAGATTCAACAATGATGGTGTTAAGGGTTTATACGAAGACTGCTGGTGATGGAAACCTGAGAGAAAGCTCCAACTGAAGGAGGCATAACTGGTTAAAGGAAAGAGAAATGTAGAAAGAAAAATAGAAGAAAGACAAAGCAGCGATAAGCATCAAATAAGATCAGAGAAGATAACAACATTAAAAAGGCTTAATTAAAAGGCACTCATCTGAATGCACACACAGCATTCACAAAAAGATTACAGAAGATTTAGATGTAGATATTGAGGTAAATGATAATGATTTAGTTGCCATTACAGAGATATGGCTATAGGGTGACCAAGATTAGGAACTAGAAATGCAAGGGTATCCGACATTTAGGAGAGAAAGGCAAAAAGGCAAAGGTGGTAAAGTAGCATTCATAATAAGAGAGGACATCTCTACATTAGTGAGAGAGAATATTCAAAGGAGCAAGATATAGAAACTGGAGAAACTCAGCAGGTCTGGTAGCATCTGTAGAGAGAAAGCAGAGTTAACTTTGAATCCAGTGATCCTTCTTCAGAACGGACTTGGACTTGGGGTCTAAACATTAACTCTGATTTCTTGCCACAGATGCTGCCAGACCTGCTGAGTTTCTTCAGCAATTTCTGTTTTTGTTTCAGATCTTCATCATCCACAGTACTTTGTTTCAAGATAAAGAGACAGTTTGGGTGGAGTGAAGGAGAAGCAAACATTGGTGGAAGTTGTTTATAGAACATGAAGCTTTGGTACTGATGTTGTAACACTATAAATCAGGAAATTACAGATTCATATAACGTGATAATACAGTCATACTGGATGACTTCAATTTACATATAGACTGGATTAACCAAATCAGCATTAATGCTGTGAAGGATGAATTCCTGGAGGGTATTCAAGATGGGTTTCTGCAACAGTATACTGTGGAGCCAACTACTGATGGAGCTATTTCAGATTTGGTGTTGTGCAATAGAAAAGGCTAATGAATATTTACGGTGCAAGAAGCTTTTTGAAAATAATGACCATCATACGACATGAAGTTTGAAAGTGACAGTTCATTCTGAACACAGGATCTTAAATCTGAGCAAAGAAATCTAGAAAGGAATGAGGAGTAAATTGGCTACAGTGGATTAGGAAAACACACGAAAAGATTTGATGGCACACAGACAATGGCTAGCATTTCAAGAAATACTACAAGGTGGATAACAGAAATATATTCCCCTGAGGTATAAATTCCCAAAAGGAAAGGCAAATTAACCACAGTTAAAGTAAGTAAAAGGCTGTATCAAATGAAATGAAATGAAATGGCTTAAAGAATGCCAGAAACAATTGTAAACCTGAGGATTGCAAGCAATTTGAGCGCCAGAAGGGCCAAGAAACCGATAAAATGAAAAGAGAATATGAATGCAATCTAGCAAGGAATATGAAAGTGGACTGTGAAAGCTTCTACTGATACATGAAAAGAAACAAAAAAAATCAGAAAGGATAAATGTGGGCCCATTGCAACTAAGGACACAACAATTTATTGTAGACAACAGGAAAATGACAAAGGATTTAAACATATGCAGGGCAGAAATTGATTTGGAGGCTAATGAGATTAAGGGATATATCGGGGGTATTGTTGCAAAGTGACTCTGAAATGGATGATCACCTGTGACCTAATTGAATGGTTGAGTTTGAAAACCTAAATGGTGTATCCTTGACTGACATTACCCACGTGTGCATCAAAGACACTTCTGCAGGAAAACCTATGGTTAAAATTATAAAACTGTCATCTGCTCCATTAAAGGTGTGGCGCACTGACGTCTACATCGCCGAGGCCAGGCGCCAACTCTCCGACACCTCCTCCTATTGCCCCCTTGATCATGACCCCACCCCCGACCACCAAACCATCGTCTCCCAAACCATCCACAACCTCATCATCTCAGGAGACCTCCCACCCACAGCCTCCAGCCTCATCGTTCCCCAACTCCGCACGGCCTGTTTCTATCTCCTTCCCAAAATCCACAAACCTGCCTGCTCTGGTCGACCCATTGTCTCCGCCAGCTCCTGCCCCACCGAACTTATCACCATCTATCTCGACTCCATTTTCTCCCCCTTGGTCCAGGAACTCCCTACCTACCACCCACGCCCTCCACCTCCTCCAGAACTTCCAATTCCCCGGTCCCCAACACCACATCTTTACCATGGACATCCAGTCCCTATACACCTGCATTCCCCATACAGATGGTCTAAAGGCCCTCTGCTTCTTCCTGTCCCGCAGGCCTGACCAGTACCCCTCCAGTGACACCCTCATCCGCTTGGCTGAGCTGGTCCTCACCCTCAACAAATTCTCTTTTAAATCCTCTCATTTTCTTCAGGTCAGAGGGGTGGCCACAGGAACCCAAATGGGCCCTAGTTATACCTGTGTCTTCGTGGGGTATGTGGAACATTCCTTGTTCCAGTCCTGTTCCAGCCCCCACCCACACTCCAATACATCAATGATATCATCGGTGCTGCTTCCCTCTTTCTTGGAAAAGTTAATTGATTTTCCTTCCAAATACCACCCTGCCCTCACTTCCACCTGGTCTATCTCGGACTCCTCCCTTCCATTCTTCAACATCTCTCTTTCCATTTCTGGGGCTAGACTGGCCACTAATATCCACTATAAACCCACTGACTCCTACAGCTACCTGGACTATACATCCTCACATCCTGCTTCCTATAAAGACTTCATTCCATTCTCTCAGTTCCTCCATCTCTGTCATATATGTTCAGGTGAGGCCAACTTCGACAAGGGAGCCTCTGAAATGTCCACCTTCTTCCTCAACCGAGGATTCCCCAGCTCCGTTGTCAACAGGGCCTCAACGGATCCGACCCATCTTCCGCACTTCCGCCCTCACCCCTTCTCTTCCCACCCGCAACAGCAATAGGGTTCCCCTTGTCTTATCTACCATGCCAACAGCATCCACATCCAGAAGATCATCAGACGCCATTTCCGCCACCTCCAGTAAGATACCACCACCAAACACATATTCCCCTCCCCTTCCGCAGGAACCGTTCCCTTGAGCCCCCCCCTCCCCAGTCCACTCTCCCTTGTCCTAGCATATAAACTGACGTTTTCCTAGCTACCATCAGTTCTGAGGAAGGGTCACCAGACCCGGAACTTTAACTCTGATTTTTTCCTTCACAGATGCTGCCAGACCTACTGAGCTTTTCCAGCAACTTCTGTTTTTGAACTCCTCAAGCCTGCCCTGCCATTCAATAGGATCGTGCTCCCCATCTTCCATAACTTGGGATTCCTTTATCAATCAAAAACCTCATTCTACCTTGAATAAATTCAGTGGCATAGCTGCCGCCTCTTTATGGGAAGAGAATGCCACATACTAACAACCTCAGAAAAAAATTCTCATACATCTTAGAAATGAGACCTCTTTAGGCTAAAACTGTGTTGTCTTTTCAAGTCTCCACCACATCTCAGCAAACACCCTTTGCAGTCCCCTCAGGATCTTTTATGTTTCAATAAGATTACTTCTTATTAATCTAAATTCCAATCGGCATAGACCTAACCTGTTCAAACTGTTTTCATATTCAGCAAGTCAGTTTAATTTTTGTTGTCCCCAATAAGGAGACACAGTACTGCAGTCCCAGCAGTGCCCTGTTCCATAGCAGCAGAACATCCCCAAGTTTGTATTCCGCTCATTAATATAGCAACTGTTACCAGTGTCAAAAGTGTCAGTAATTAGGGAACATAGATAGACAGTAATTGGCAAAATGAAGAGAATTTTTTTGTTTAAAGTTGAGCTTTAAATGATCAGGGATGCATTGCCTGGAAAGAAAGTCAAAGGTGTTTCAATAATTATTTTCAGAAGGGAATTTCATGAATTCCTGAAGGGTATTTTCAAGGCTAAATTCCAAAGGCCGAGAGAGTATGGTTCTCTCTTTCACACTCCAGCACAGGAATGACCGGCTGAATGGTCTCCATGATTTAGATTCTTGTCACTGGATTCAACATTCCCACCTGCTACATTTTCAATGCACAGGATGTACTGCAGCAATCATCCAGCTGAATCCATAGCAGCCTCATACCTCATGGCCTCTACCACTGAAACAACAGCAGCAAGAATACAACTACATCCATGCTCCTTTCCAAGTCACAGGACATTCTGACTCGGACTTATTTAACGGTCCCTGGTTCAAAAACCCAAGACTCATAACCTGTGGCTGCGGTGATGCATACTTGGACTGGAGATGATTTGTTTTTAAGCTAAGAATTTTATTAAATATTCACTTCAAATATTAATGCATTAAATTCTCTGAACTCACTGAAAATTTACTTTGGAAAACACAAATCAGGTCTTTTTTAAGTTTATACAACATGGAAGCCGTTAGACTACAGTGTGTTGTACTGCAGAGAGCCCAAACACAGAAAGGTGAAACTACACTAAGAGCTAAAATAAAAGAAACAACTGCAGTTGCTGGAAATCTAAAACACAAATAGAAATTGCTGGAGAAACTCAGCAGGACTGGCAGCATTTGTGGACGGAAAGCAAAGTTTCAGGTTCAGTGGCTCTTCTTCAGAAGGATTCTGCAGATTAGTCACTGGACCCAAAATATTAACTCTGCTCTCTTCCCACTATGTTATGTGCAGTGACTCCACTCTCTAGGAAGCATCCCCACACCTCTACAACCTTAAAAATAAAACTCAATGGTAACATGCCTTTCGATTTTTGAGTGACAATTTGCAAGGTACAGTTATTGCATTCCTTACAAACACAACGTCAGTTCAGAAACAGGCCCAATTACCACAGTGTTTTATTTCCACCACGTCTGTCTTTTGGCAATATCTCTTACCCACATCACCTTCAGTTCCTTTGGTCTTGCCTTTTATTAATCAAGGTATTAGACTCATTGCTGCAATTGTTGTAAAAATCCAAATCAGCCATATAGGGAGGACTGGAAACCAACTTCCACCTGGCAATCTCTTTCACAATTCTTAAAAGATTAAATATGCATTATATCACACTACATCACACTGTGGAGTATAAGCACCACTACAATGGCAGAATAACTCAATTGAAACACAGCCTTTCAAAATGTCAAATGCTACTGTTAATAGAATATGTGCACATAGCAAGCACCTCCTCTTCCTTTTTCGAATATACTAGAAATTTAACTACATATCTTTGCAAATATGTTTTATAAGTCAATCACTATAGCACCATTGCAAGACAAATGCAGTCAGTGCATATAACACAAACCATATTCAAGCTGAAAAATAATTCACCAGCAAGGCCCATTCCTTTGGGACAACAATACGGAAAGGGAAGTAACAAACTTTGTTGATGGCTTTTCATTTTCAGGAATTTGATCAAATACAGCAGTTTGGCAAAACTCTAAATTCTCAGTAGGAAACAGGCCAGTAATACTAGAAGCTCTTTAAAAGCTTGGTGCTCTGGTGCAATGTTTAGCATACATCTCCATAGTCACATGCTTCAGCACCACTTGATTTGTGTATATGGAAAGATTATGATCAGTTCTCATGAGGGTTGATCTTTGCAACATATCCTCCTGGGGAAAATGTTTTGCTGTTCAAATGTTTGCCAAGTCAGTTTTAATCATACCTATCTTGGGGAAATAAACAGAGAGAAAAAGGGAGAAATTGAGAACTCAAATACTACGCTTTGTTTGATTGTTCTGTTGTTAATTCATTAAAAATATCAGGAAAGAACTAAAAACCAATGAGTTCGGAAAAATATTAAAGGGAAAATAAATAATCAATCACTGTCCCTTTAGAGATTTGTAACATCTCAACATAGCCAAAATCTCATAGCCCACCAAATCTCTTCCTCTACCATTATCAAGCCAGGTCACCAAATTTTGCTTCGGAGTGAAGCAGGACATGTCAAAAGCAGCTGAGAAAAGAATAAAAATTTAGGTGTTAGCATGATTACACGGGTCAAACAGCAGCAGCAGCATATAATAGCCAAAGCTAAATGGTCTCACAACCAATCAAATTTAAGTTCTGAGATACCAGGGTGTAGAGCTGGATGAACACAGCAGGCCTCCTCCTCTGATGCTGCTTGGCCTGCTGTGTTCATCCAGCTCTACACCTTGGCATGTCAGATTCTCCAGCATCAGCAGTTCCTACTATCTCTGGAACAAACTTAACTTCTGCTGTCTTTAAATAGAGGTGGATAACTAAACAGTTAACAAGAGGAAGGAGCTCTATGAACATCTCCAATGCCAATAATAAGGGAACTCAGTATGCATTCAAAAGACAAGGCTAAAACACTCACAACCATTTCCAGCCAGCGTGCGGAGCGGGTGACGAATTATGGCCTCTTTCTGAGGTTGCCACCATCACAAATGCCAATTCTTAGCAATTTGTACTCACACAAAACAATATTAAGAAACAGCTGAACACACTGGATACAGCAAGAGGTTATGGGGTCTTGACAACACCGCACAGTGGGGAAGACCTGCTCTTGAGAAGTAAGCACTGTTAGTTAAATTACTCCAGTGCAGCTACAACATCAGCATCCACCAGTGAACATAGAAGACCGCCCCAGGTACGACCATCCAAAAGACGGGAGGGATCTAATCCAGCCTGTTACGTGCCATCAGCCTGTGTCCAATGTGATGCAAGGTCATCAAATGGCATTTACTCACCAGCGCTCAGCCAGGGTTCCATCAGGATCAACTAGCCCTGGATCTCACAACAGACACCCTTAGACCAAACATGGATACAAGAACAACGGTGAGATGCTCTTATCATTACTACAGCATTTAGTGGAGGGTGGCAGTAAGAAGCCCTTACAGAACTGAAGGGCATGGCAGTTAGCAGAAATCTTTCCATTGGATGGAGCCACATCAAGCAAAAAAGGAAGATGTCAAAACACTCTTAGCCCAGGATACCACCATGAGAGTTCCCCAAGGTGGTATGCTCAGCCCAAGCATCCTGAGCTGCTTCATGACCTTCCTTTCACCCGAAAGTCAAAAATGAGGATGCTCAATGACTGCAGACTGTTAACCTCCATTGGCAACTCCATATACAAGGTTTGCTACAGCAATTCACCAAGCCTTCTTCAATAATGCTTTCCAAGTTCATGATCTCTATTACCTTGAAGTACAAGGCCAACATCAAGTTCCAAGTCACGCTAAACCTTCATAAGGAAATATATTGCTATTCTTTCACAGTGACTGGGTCAAAATCCTAAAACCTCCTACAGAATATGTGGGTGTACCCTCACCACACACAGCAGGTCACCAACATCACCTTCTCAACAGCAATTAATGCTACCTTTGCCAGTGATACCCCAATCCCATGATTAAATGAAAGAATTTTAGCCCTACAAATAATCTCTTGCTCACAGCCAAATTTCTCTTGTTCATTTCATTGCCCCGTTTTTCTTTTGGCAGAAAGAGATTGTGGTCATGTTTTCCATTTAACAATATTGTAAAATTACTGACTGGCACATTCAAGGGTCTCCATGGAGACTTGCTCTAATAAAATGAAAAAGCAGAGAGATGGAAAAGAAAACAACAGTCAGAAGCAATTGAAATAAGGAAAGAAAATGGAAGAAATAGAAAATATTAGAAATAGACTATACAAGAACCCAAAAACTTAAGAAATAGCAGGCATGAGTAGAAGGGAAGATGTTCTGGACCTTGTCTGTCATTCAGTAAGATCATGGCTGATCAACTGCAGCCTCAGCTCCATTTTCCAGCCCAGCCCTCTAATCCTTCACTCACTCAGATTCACAGAGTCATACAGCATGGAAACAGACCCCTTCAGTCCAATTAGTCCATGTTGACTAGATATCTTAAACTGAAATACACACGTTTGCCAGCATTTGTTTCCTATCCCTTTAAACCCCTTCTATTCATGCACACATCCAGATGACTTTTGAATGTTGTTATTGTACTAGCATCCACCACTTCCTCTGACAGATCATTCCACACACGCACCACCCTCTGCGTGAAAAAGTTGCCCCTCACAACCTTTTAAATATTTCCCCTCTCACCTTAGACCTACACCCTGTAGTGTTGGGCTTCTCTACCCTGGGGAAAAGACTTTGGATATTCACCCTATACATGCCCCTTGTGATTTTATAAACCTCTATAAAGGTCATTCTTAAGCCCTCCAATGCTCGAGGGAAAATAGCCCCAGACTATTCAGCCTCTCTCTATAGTTCAAACCCTCAAATTCTGGCAACATCAACCTGAAATATATTCATTGACATCAACCCCTCTAGGAATTCTAAAGATTAACAACCCTCAGTACTAATACGTCTTTGTATCAGTCTTAAAAGGGAGATCTCATGTACTGACATTGTGTCCCCTACTCTAGGTTTCTCCACAAGGGAAAACATCCTCTCAGCATCTACCAGTCAAGCTCCTTCAGAATTTTACGTTCCAGTAAGATCATCTCTTATTTTTCTAAACTCTAATGAGTATAGACTCATTCTGATTAATCCTTGCTCCCAAGAAAAAAAAGCTTATGAACTTTCTCTGAACTTCCTCCAACGCAAGTACATTCCTCCTTAAGTAAGGAGATCAAAGCTGTATCCAAAACTCTACATTCTAACCATGGTGTCTTAGCAGTCATCAAATTCATATTTCAAAACATGAGTGTCCACTGTATCTATTTCTCTACCTGCTGTTTTGTGAGCATTTGCTTTCCACCAATTTAAAATATACTTGTTATTTTGAGAATTGGTTATACTATCGGGACACCATGATTCCCCAACAGGGAGCTCCTCTATGATAGAGATGTAAAAGAGAAACAAAAAAGTGAAGTGAATGGCAAGCTATATTGCTCTCTCTCAGCTCCACGATGGTGCCCAGGGTAAATTAGTGGAAGCTTTGGAAGTACTTCTCAATCCTATTTTGGGCATGTGGAAAAGCAGAGGTATATATACACAACTTAAACAAAATACACAAACTGGAAACAGGAACTAAATATGAAGAGATAAATATTTGTGTTGGGGGAAAGGGTCAATAGGTTCATCTCTTATTTAATCAGGCTCACTGTTTTCACCAGCTAAGTGCCATCTGCTCCTAGAATATTACATGTAAATGACTGCCAGCTGGCACACACTAGAGACCAAGAAGGATTTCTTTTTGTATTTTATTTCCTACATCAGTACTGCTGCAATCAACGATCCTACTATTGCAGATGCTGAATTTGCATTCCTCATACTATAGAGTTCTAAAGCCATCATGCTACATAGTGCTAGATAACAAGAATGGGGCTGGATGAACACAGCAGGTCAAGCAGCATCATAGGAGCAGGAAAACTTGACGTTTCAGGCCTAAACCCTTCATCAGAAAAGTGGGGAGGGGAAGAGGGTTCTGAAATAAATAGGGAGAGAGGGGGAGGCGGATAGAGGATGGATAGAGGAGAGGATAGGTGGAGAGGAGGCAGACAAGTCGAAGAGGCGGGGATGGAGCCAGTAAAGGTGAGTGTAGGTAGGGGGGGTAGGGAGGAGATAGGTCAGTCCAGGGAGGACGGACAGGTCAAGGGGCGGGATGATGTTAGTAGATAGGAGATGGGGGTGTGGCTTGAGGTGAGAGGGAAAACAGGTTAGGGAGGTGGAGATGAGCTGGGCTGGTTTTGGGATGCGGTTGGGGGA
>JAHRHZ010000049.1:22993712-23036384 GCA_024137785.1 Ginglymostoma cirratum
CTTGTTATCTCGGATTCTCCAGCATCTGCAGTATCTTTTATCTATGCTACATAGTGCTGATGGTTATCCTCCTCTGTGCTATCTTTCTGTCTCTGTCACTGGTAACTAAACAGATAGGACCCATGAGCGAAAGTCAGATCCACAGATGATTCCAACTCTAATCTCACCTTTGTGCTACGCGTCAACAAGTTTATCGGATCCATCTCTCTACCCGCTCAGAGCAGTGTTTAGGGTGACAACCATCTTGAACTTCTCACCATCCCCACGTCCACCATGCCCCAAATGCTGTGGAATGTATTCCTCCTGCATGCTATGTGACTCCCCTTTATACAAGCCACACACTGCCAGCTGTAGCTCAGGCTGAATGTTTGTGGCCGAGACTGACGCACAGTTTAGCACCGGGGGAGTGTTGCACAGTCAATGTGTCATCATTCAGGAGCAGCATCAAATCAAAGCACTGCCTGCCTTCCCAGGCTGACAATGTTCCCATGGCAATATTTTCAAGAAGAGGAGGGCAGTTATCATGGATGTCCTGGCCAATAATTGTCACAAAGACAAATTATCGATCTGTATCACACTGCTGTGTGTGGGAGTTTCATACAAATAGACTGGGTTACAATAGTTTGGAAAGCCTTTATCCTAAAGCCATGAAAGACCCGATGTAAAAGCAAATCTCTTTTTCTATCAGCAGGCAACAATATTTTGAGCTTTCTTCAGAGAATGTTCATCCAAAGTTCATAACTGGAAATGTGTCAGGAAGCAGAGTCAGAGTCAGAGGGCATCAATGTCAGAATAATCAAAAGAAATGGACCATCTTCAAGTCTCAGGCTATTCCTTAGCATTTATATTGCAATACTCAGTAATTCAGCACCACTCAAGAGGTGGCAATCACTGAGTACAGTACATGCAAACAAGCCAGGCATTTAAATTCAATTAAAGCCATGCAAATTACCACCAAGTATTTGTGGCAAATGAGTCAACTCAATTTTCTCACGTTAGCTAAATCAAAAGTGAAAGCCATTGATCTGAAGCAGCAATTTAAAACAGTAAATCAAAACTCCTTCAGGGGTTCATCATGTCTGGTCAGTAAATAGCACGACCATGCTCAAAAGAAGGTCTGAGGTTAGTACTTGTGATGCTACATATGGCTTCAGTGCCTTCGGTTAGGAAACGAGGATACTGAAGGTCCTGCTCCAGACTGCTATTCAGGAACCCCTGCTGTAAATGTGCATTGTGTGAAATTTGTGCAAAGAAAATAATTAGGTTATTTTTGTTTAAATTCATTCATGGGATGTGGGCATTGCTGGCATGGCCAGCATTTATTACCCATCCGTGAATGCACTTAAGAAGGTACTGGTAGTCAACTTGCTGTTGGGGAGAGAATTCTAGGTTTTTGCCCCAGCAACGGTGAAGAAATGGCAATATATTTCCAAGTCAGGAAGGTGAGTGACTTGGAGGGGAACTTGCAGATGGTGGTGTTCCCATGTATCTGCTGTCCTTGTCCTTCTAGACTATAGGGATCATGGATTTGGAAGCTGTAGGCTAAAGAGGGTTTGTGAATTACTGCAGTGCATCTTGTAGATTGTGCACATTGCTGCTACAGAGCATCAGTGTTGGAGGGAGTGACTGTTCATGGATGCGGGAAAATCAAACTGGATGTGTTGAAAATGTCAGGGGTCAATGGTTAGATTGTCTCTTACTAAACCCGGTCACTGCCTGATAATTGGTTGGGTTAACTTTCTCCTTTACGTGTACAGGATCTGGACAATCATGCACATTGTTGGGTAGATGCCAGCATTTAGCTGTATTAGAACAGCTTGGCAAGGGCTGCAGCAACTTTTGGAGCACCCATCTTCAGCGTTATTGCCGAAATGTCATCAAGACCCACAATCTTTGCAGCATCCAGAATCTCTGTTTCCTGACATCACGTGGAGTGAAATGAATTGGCTGACGACTGGCGTCTGTGATGCTGGGACTTCTGGAGGAGATTGGGGTGGATCGTGTACTCAGCAGTTTTGACTGAAGGTTGCTGCAAAAAAGTGCCGTATCTTTTGCACTGAATTGCTGTGCTGTTCCATCAATGAGGATGGGGATATTTGTGGAGCCTCCTCCTCCAGTGAGTTGTTTAATTGTCCACCACCATTCATAACCATTGATGTGGCAGCATTGCAGAGCCTAGATCTGATTCATTGGTTGTGGGATTGATTAGCTCTGTCTATCACTTGCTGCTTTTGCTGTTTGGCATACAAGTAGTTCTGTTTGATGGCTTCACCAGGTTGACCCCTCATTTTCAAGTATGCCTGGTGCTGCTCCTACATGCCTTTCTACACTCTCCATTGAACCAGGATTGATTCCCCTGGCTTAATGGTAATGGTTGAGTGGGGGATATGCCAGGCCACGAGGTTACAGATTGTTCTGGAGGACAATTCTACTGCTGTTGATGGCAACAGTGCCTTATGGATGCCCAGACTTGAGTTGCTAGATCTGTTCGAAGTCTGTCCCATTTAGCACGGTGATAGAGCCACACAACACAAGTGTAAAGTATTCTCAACGTGAAGGCGGGACTTCGTCTCCACAAGAACTGTGCGGTGTTCACTCTTACAGATATTGTCTAGTGCAGATGCACCTACACACAGCAGATTGGTGAGGATTAGGTCAGGCATGTTTTTCCCTTTTGTTGGCTCCCTCACCATCTGCCGCAGACCCAGTCTCGCAGCTATCTCCTTCAGGGCCTGACTAGCTCGATCAGTAATGCTGCTGCCGAGCCACTCTTTGGACATTGAAATCTACCAGCCAGAGTACATTGTGCGCCCTTCCCATCCGTAGTGCATTGTCCAAATGTTGCTCAACATGGAGGAGTACCGATTCATGGAAGGGAGTGGTGGTTGGTAAAATGGGTTAAATCGGCAGGAGAATTCATCATCCTTGGGCATGATGAAAAGACAGCAGCAGAAAGTGTCATTGTGGCGATACCAAAAAATACAACAGGGTGGAGCTGCTGCTCACTTCAAAGAATCAATGGAAAATCTTTTTGAACTCATCATCCTCAAGCTAATCCAGTTGGAAGAATAAGGCCTCTCTGTTGGACAATTATTACATCCTTGTGTGACAAAATGGTAAAAACAACAGATTTTTGCCATAATTAAACTTTTTTGTATTGTTTCAGATCTCTTCTCCTCCTCCGCCTCCTCCTCCTCCTCAAATAGTATCAAACAGTTTTACTTTCTTGGGATAGTACTTTTGCTGCCCGACCTGACAGCGCTTTGGCGAAAGATCAATGAAAATCTGAACTCAATGCTCCCTGGGATTTGCATTGAACACTCATTTGCTCTTTATTCTACAGCAAAATAGTAAGAAACTAATGGCAAATTCTGGTACAAATTTCCCAATAAAAATCTGCTCAGTTTGACAGTTGGCAATACCAGTTTATATAAATCTCATTAATGGATCACAGGTCTGCTCAATAGACTGTGGAGAAATCAATCGCTCGCTCTTAGGCTAAGCACAATCCAAGTAACTGTGTAAGACAACTGCCTTTGATGAGATTAGCCTCATCCTTCCTTGATTGCATCTCCTACATCACAGAGGGTATGCAGCTAGATTGCCATGAGTCTGACAAAAGAGCTGATGTTACTTCAGCTAAACAGCAACATGAATTGTTATAGTGCCTTTAATACTATATAGAAAAATGTCTCATTGCACTTCATAGGAACAAAGAAAGGTACATACATAACCATAAGGAGGAGGTAAAAAAAAGGGAAACAAGGCCCGTACCTTGGTCAAAAATAGCAGATTTAAGAAGAGTTTTGAAAAGTGACAATTCAGGGAGTTTAGGAAGGGAAATCCAGAAATGGTGTTTAAGCAGCTGGAAGCATGGTTAATGGTTGAGGAAAAGAAAGGGTTCTTGTGTTTATTCACTCATGAGACATGGACATTGCTGGCTAGGCCAGCATTTATTGCCCATCCCTAGTTGCCCTTGAGAAGGTGGTGGTGAGCTGCCTTCTTGAATCGCTGCAGTCCATGTGCTGTAAGTTGACCCATGATGCCGTTAGGGAGGGAATTCCAGGTTTTTGACTCAGCAACCGTGCAGGAACGGTGATATAGTTCCAAATCAGAATGGGGAGGTGAGCTTTGTTGGAGAGAGTAAATGTTTGTGGATGTGGCAAAAACAAGCAGGCTGCTTTGCCCTTGATGGTGTCAAGTTTATTGAATGTTATTGCAGCTGCACCCATCCGTGCAAGTGGGGAGTATTCCATCACACTCCTGACTTGTGCTTTGTAAATGGTGGACAGACTCTGGGGAGTCAGGTGGTGGATTGCTTGCTGCAGTATTCCTAGTTTCTGACTTTCTCTTACAGCTACTGTGTTTATGTGGCTAGTCCAGTTGAGTTTCTAGTCAACGGTAACCCCCAGCATGTTGATAGTGGGGTAAATTATTTGTGATAATACCACAGAATGTCAAGAGGACTTAGTTTGTCTCTTGCTGGAGATGGTTATAGCCTGACATTTGTGTGGCATGAATGTTACTTGACACTTGTCAGCCCAAGCCTGAATGTTGTCCAGATATTGCCACATTTGAATGTGGACTGCTTCAGCATCTGAGGAGTCATAAATCATGCTGGACATTGTGCAATCTTCAGCAAACATCTCCACTTCTGACCTTATGATGGAGGGAAGTTCATTGATGAAGCAGCTGAAGATGGCTGGGCCTAAGATAGCACCCTGAGGAACCCCTGCAGAGATTTTGATTTGATTTGATTTATTATTGTCACATGTACCTAGGTACAGTGAAAGTTTTGTTTTGCGTGCAGCTAGGCAGATCATACCATAAAAAGATCAGAGTGAAAGAACAGGACGAGGAATACAAAGTTACGGCCACTAAAAAAGTGCACAAAAAGCAAGATCAACATTAGATTTGAAATTTGAGAGATCCATTCAGAAGTCTAATAACAGTGGGGAAGATGATGTTCTTGAACCTGTTTGTACATGTGCTTAAGCTTTTGTATCTTAGCAGAAGAGGTTGAAAGAGATTACAATCAGGGGGGCAGGGGCCTTTGATGATCTTAGCTGCCTTTCCATGGCAGTGAGAAGTGTAGATGGGGTCAACAGATGAGAGGTTGGCTTGCATGACGGTCTGGGTTGTGTTCATAACGCTTTGTAGTTTCTTACGGTCTTGGACAGAGTAGTTGCCATACCAAGCCGCGACAGATCCAGATAGATGCAACACAGGAAGCGTTCTATGAAAGTTGGCAAGAGTCCTTATGAACATGCCAAATTTCCTTAGCCTCCTGAGGAAGAACAGGCATTGTTATGCCTTCTTGACTGCCCTGTTGATGCCCTGCAGCTGCAATGATTGAACACTAATGACCACAACCATCTTCCTATGAGCCCGGTATCACTCTAATCAGTGGACAGATTGTCCCTGATTCCCATCAATTGCGATTTTGCTAAAGCTCCTGGATGCCACACTCAGTCACATAGATAAAGTGAATAGCAAAAGTATCCCCCCACCCCCCACCACCCTTGGGTGGAATCCAAGACATGAGAGCATAGGTTTAAGGTGAGATGAGAGGGGTGAGATTTAAAAACAACCTAAGAGGTAACTTTTTCATGCAGAGGGTGGTGCATGTATGGAACAAGCTGCCAGAGGAAGTGGTGGAAGCTGGTACAACTGCAACATTTAAAAGGCATCTGGATGGGTACATGAATAGGAACGGTTTAGAGGGATAGGAGGCAAATGCTGGCAAATGGGACAAGGCCAGATTGGGATTTCTGGTTAGCACAGTCAAGTTGGGTCGAAGGGTCTGTTTCCATGCTGTATGACTCTACGACTCTGAATGCAGCTTTGATATCAAGTGTTGTCAGTCTCATCCCACGTCTGGAATTCAGCTCTTTGGTCCATGTTTGAACCAAGGCTGTAGTGAGGTCATGAGCTGAGTGGTGCTGTGGAACCCAAACTGGGCATCACTGAGCAGGTTCTGCTTGATAGCACTGTTAATGACACCTTCCATCACTTTACCGATGATCGAGAGTAGATTGACAGGGTGGTATCTGGTCGGGTTGGACTTGTCCTGCTTTTTGCGTACAGTCCACATTATTGGGTAGATGCCAGTGTTGTAATTGTAATGTAACAGCTTGTGGGGAGGAGCAGCAAGTTCTGGAGCACAAGTCTTTAATACTATCGCCAGAAAGTTGTCAGGGCCCATAGCCTTTGCAGTATCCAGTGTCTCCAACTGTTTCCTGACATCACGGAGTTAATTGAACTGACTGAAGATCGGCATATGTAATGCTGGGAACCACTGGAGGAGGCTGAGACGGATCATTTACTTGGCACTTGTGACTGAAGATTGCTGCGAAAAGTTGAGCCTTTTTGTTTTGCACTTATGTGCAAAACATCACTGAGGATGAGGATATTTGTGGAGCTGCCTCCTCCAGCATGGTGTTTAATTGTCTACCGCCATTCACGACTGGATGTGGCGGAGCTTAGATCTGATCTGTTGTTTATAGGATCACTTAGTTCTGTCTATCACTTGGTGCTTATGCTGTTTTGCACAAGTAGTCTTGTCTGGTAGCTTCACCAGGTTGACACCTCATTTTTAGGTATGCCTGGTGCTGTTCCTGGCATGCCCTCTGGCACTCTTCATTGAACCAGGGTTGATTCCCTGGCTTAATGGTAATGGTTGAGTGGGGGATATGGCAAGCCATGTGGTTACAGATTGTGCTGGAGTACAATTCTGCTGCTGTTGATGGCCCACAGTGACTCATGGATGCCCAGTGCTGAGTTACTAGATCTGTTTGAAGTCTGTCCCATTTAGCACAGGGATAGTGCCACACAACACAATGTAAGGTATTCTCAATTTGCGGGTGGGATTTTGTCTCCACAATGACTGTGTGCTGGTCACTCTTACCAATACCATCATGGACCGACGCATCTGCAGCTGGCAGATTGGTAAGAAGGAGGTCATGCATGTTTTGCCCTCTTGTTGGTTCCCTCACCACCTGCCACTGACCCAGCCTAGCAGCTACGCCCTTTAGGACCTGACCAGCTGGATCAGTGTGGTGCTGCCGAGCCACTCTGCATGGTGAATATTGTAACCCCCCATTCATAGACAAATCGGTTCAATTGAATCTCTTAATCAATGTAAAGTGTGTAGGAGCTTTCTTAAGAAAGAAATCAGGAAGGCAAAGAGGAGATATGAGATAGCATCAGCAGATAAGGTTAAGGATTATCTAGAGGTTCTACAAATACATTAAGAGCAAGACAGTAATTAGAGAGAGGGTTGGCCCTCTTAAAGATCAAGCATGTCGTTCTTGTGTTGAACCCCAGGAGGTGGGGGAGATACTAAATGAAAACTTCACGTCAGTTTTTACTGTGGAGGAAGAAATGGAGTCCAGAGAAGGCAGAGAAATAAACTTTGATGTCTTAAAAACGGTTCACATTACAGAAGAGGATGTTCAGGAGGTCTTAGAGGATATAAAGGTGGATAAATCTGCAGGATCTGATCTAATGTATCCCAGAAGGTTGTCAGAAGTAAAGGAGGAAATTCTGACATCTTTGCAGAAATATTTGCATCATCTCTAACTATGGGTGAGGCGCCTGATGACTGGAGGGTGGCTAATGTTGTACCTTTGTTTAAGAAAGGTTATGAGGAGAAACCGGGGTTCGATAGACCTGAGAGTCTGACTTCAGTTATGGGTAAATTGTTGGAGGTGATTATAAAAGATAGGATTTATGGACATTTAGAGAGGCAAAAATTAATTAGGGATAGTCAGCATGGTTTTGTGCAAGGTAAATTGTGTCTCACAAGCTTGATTGAGGTTTTTGAGGAAGATACCAAAAAGGTTGATGACGGCAGAGCAATAGATGTTGTTTATTTGGATTTTAGTAAAGCGCGTGACAAGGTTCCGGGTGGTAGACTAATTAGTAAAGTTGGGTCACATGAGATTCAGGGTGAGCTTGCCAATTGGATACATAATTGGCTTCACGCAGGAAACAGTAATGGTGGAGGATTGCTTTTTGGAATGGAGATCTGTGACCAGCGGTGTTCCACAGGGATCAGTTCTGGGTCCTCTTTTGTTTGTCATTTATATAAATGATTTGGATGAGAATATAGTAGGCATCGTTAATAAGTTTGCAGATAACACCAAAACTGGTGGCATAGTAGATAGTGAAGAAGGTTTTCTAAGATTACAAAGGGATCTTGATCAAATGGGTCAATGGACTGAAAATGGCAGATGGAATTCAATGTAGATAATTGCGAGGTATCACATTTTGGTACAACAAACAAGGGTAGGGCTTATACAATTAACGATAGGGCCTTGGGTAGTGTTGCAGAACAGATGGGCCTAGGGTTGCAGATACATAATTCTTTAAAGTTTGCATCACATACAGACAGGGTGGTTAAAAAGGTGATTGGCACGCTTGCCTTCATTGCTCAGTCCTTTGAGTATAGATTTGGGATGTTACGTTGAGGCTGTACAGGACATTGGTGAGGCCTCTTCTGAAATACTGCGTCAAGTTTTGGTCGCGCAGTTATAGAAAGGATACTATCAATCTGGAGAGGGTTCAGAAGACATTTGACAGGATGTTGCCGGATATGGAAGGTTTGAGTTATAAGGAGAGACTGGATAGGCTGCGACTTTTTTTTCAACGGAGCATAGGAGGTTGGGAGGTGACCTGATAGGAGTTTATATAATAATGACAGGTATAGTTAGAGTTAAAGATAGTTGGCTTTTCCCTCGGATGGGGAATTTCAAGACTCGGGAGCATATTTTTAAGGTGAGAAGAGAGAGCTTTAAAAAAGACATAAGGAAATTTTTTTTACACAGTAGGCGGTTCACGTGTGGAATGAATTTCCTGATGAAGTTGTGGATGCGGGTAAAATTACAATGTTTAAATGACATTTAGATGGACATATGAATAGGAAAGTTTGGAGGGATATGGGCCAGGAGCAGGCAGGTGAGACTAGATTAGTTTGGGATTATGTTTGGCATGGACTGGTTGGACCCAAGGGTCAGTTTCCATGCTGTATGACTCTATGACTCGATCATAGTGGCTGCAGCAGGATTCGAACTCTGGTCCACAGAACATTAGCTGAGTTTCTCTAGCAACACTGGATCATACCTCCCCCTTGAGTATACAAGAAGCCAGAATTGAAATAATAAAAGGACAGGAGCTCTGAAGGGTTGGAGATATTCCAGAGATCAGTGTTTTTTTTTCTTTATTTGTTCACAGGATGATGGTGTTGCTGACCAGGCAGCATTTATTACTCATCCCTAATTGCTCAGAGGGCAGTTAAGACTCAACCACATTGCTGTGGTTCTGGAGTCACATGTAGGCCAGACCAGGTCAGGATGGCAGTTTCCTTCCCCAAAGGACATTAGTGAACCAGATGGGTTTTTTCCCAACAATTGGCAATGGATTCATGGTCATCATTAGACTGTTAATTCCAGATATTTACTGAATTCAAATTCCACCATCTGCCACGGCAGGATTTGAACCCAGATCCCCAGAACACTAAATGGGTCTCTGGATTCACAGTCCAACGATAATACCACTAGGCCATTGCCTCCCCCTAGGTAGGTAAGTAGGGTAGGTAAGACAAGGCCTTACAGAGATTTGAATGAGAAATGAAAATTTTAATTTTAAGAAACTGGAAGCTAATGTACATCGAAGAGTGAAAAGCAATGAGTAGAAACAAGTGCAGGAAAAGGATGGAGAAGTAGCCCATGTCCAAATGCAGTAGATCTGGACAATATGCAGATTAGGACTTGCTAGTGGCAATTAACATTTGCACCACACAAATGCTAGACAATGACCATCTCCAATAGGGGAGAATCTAACCATTGTACCTTTGCATTCAATGTTATTACCATCCCCCTCAATGAATCCCTCACTGTCAACATTCTGGCAAATACCATCGAATAGAAACTGAAGTGGACTAGCCATATACCTACTGTGGCTACAAGAACAGGTCAGAAACTAGGAATACTGCAGCAAGTAACTCATCTCCTGACTCCCCAAAGCCTGGACCCCATCTCCAAGGCACAAGTCCGGAGGGATGGAATACTCCGCACTCATCTGATAAGTGCAGCTCCAACAACACGCAACAAGCTTGACACTGTCCAGGACAAAGAACCCACACAACTGGCAACATTGACAAACATCCACTCCCTTCATCTTTGCAGCTCAGTTGCACAGTGTGTACTATCTACAAGATGCACTGCAGAAATTCACCGCGGCTCCTGAGACGAACATTTAGGCCATTCAGCCCCTCAAGTCTGTCCACCATTCAACGAGACTATCGTTCATCTGTGGCCTAACTCCATATACCTGCCTTTGGCCCATATCTTTTAACAGCTTTACTCAACAAAAATCTCAGATTTAAAATGAACTGATCCAGCATCCATTGCCATTTGTGGAAGAGTTCCAAAAATCTATCACCCTAAGTGTGTAGAAGTGTTTCCTAACATCTCTCCTGAATGGCCTGAATTATGAGTATGCCACCTAGACTCCCCAGAACAATGGAAATAGTTTATCTTTATCTACCCTGTCTGTTCCTGTTAATATCTTGACGACTATGATCAGATCATCCCCTAACCTTCTAAATTCTAGAGGCAACAGGCCTAATTTGTATAATCACACATCATAACTTATCTGCTAAACTCCATGTACCATTCTTGTAAACCTATGTTATATTCCCTTCATGGACAATATATCCTAAGGTGCAGTGCCCAGATCTTCTGAAAGTGGGGTCTAACCAGGTTTTTGTGTAACCGCAGCATAACTCCTATATCACTGTACTCCAGTCCTCTACATAGAAAGGCCGGCATACCATTAGCTTTCTAGATTATTTTCTTCATCAGTTCATGACACTTTAAAAGATCTATGCACCTCAACCCCCAAGTCTCTTTGGATATCCACTGTATTTAACTTCAGACCATCTAGAAAGCACCCTGGTATATCTTTTCTTCAGTCCAAATGAATAACCTTACTTACTTACATTCAACTCCATCTGCCAGTTTTGCCCATTCATTTAGTCTATCCATATCCCTTAGAAATGTTATGCTATCATCTACACTGTCTGCATTGTCACCTAACTTGGTGTCATCGGCAAATTTGGATATATGGACTTTCTATGCCATTATCCAAGTTGTTAATAAAGAAAGTGAACAATTAAGGGTCTAACGGATGCTTTTGGGATACCACTAGTTACATCCTGCCAGTTTGAATACCTACACATTATCCCTACTTTCTGTTCCCTGCCACTCAATGAATCTCCCAGCCATGTTAGTAACTTGCCCAAGTTCTATGGGCTCCTAACTTAGTTAATAGTCTGTTATGTGAGACATTATCAAAGGCCTTCTGGAAGTCCATACAGACAATTTCTATAGACATTCCCCTGTTCACTACCCTAGTCACCTCTTCAAACGGTCAATGAGTTTTTCAGGCACTACCTACCTGTCATGAATTCACACTGACTCTGCAAATTTTCAGTGAATTAGAGAAAGTGCTCAGTTACCCTGTCCTTGATTAGAGACTCCAATAATTTCCCCACTACAGAAGTTAGGCTAACTGATCTGTAATTGCTTGACTTTCTTCTTTTGCCCCTTCTCAAAAATTCTAGCACACGTCACTCAAGAATTTTCTAGAATCCTATTCTGGATTCTAGAAAATTCTTGAGTGACGTGTGCAATTTTCCAATCCAGAGGGATGACTCCTGCATCTGGGGAACTCTGAAAGACTATAGCTAGGGCAGCTACGATATGCTCCCCTACTTCCTTTAACACCCTCGAAAGGAAACTGTCAGGTCCCGGGGATTTGTCTCTCTTTAATTCTATTAATTTTGTCATTACTGACATTACGCTCCTTTTATTCAGTGTCTGTCCTTGATCCATTATTAATTTCCTCAGGGCTTCTGGCAAGATAAAAACTGAAAGATCTGTGAATGCTGTAGATCAGGGACAAAAACATAAGTTGCTGGAAAAGCTCAGCAAGTCTGTCCCCACTAACAGCTATTCGCCCTCCTAGGCAGAACGTTATCAATTCCTTTGGCTATCAAACTGTTCTTCTCTTTCTCTGAGCTCTATCCCCACCTATCATTTACTCCTTACCGCTTCGCCCCATCCTATCTTCTGCTTAAACACCGACATTTTCCTAGCTACCTTCAGTTCTGAGGAAGGGTCACCAGATCCAAAACATTAACTCTGACTTTTCTTCACAGATGTTGCCAGACCTGCTGAGCTTTTCCAGCAACTTCGTTTTTGTTCTCCTCCCTTTCTTCTGTAAACACTGAGGCAAAGTAATTATTTAACATCACCAACAAAAACAGAAAATGCTGGAAAACCAAGTGTGGCAGCATCTGTGGAGAGAAAGCAGAGTTAACATTTCAGTTCTGATGACCCTTCTTCAGAACTAATGGTAGCTTGTAAAAGGTTGGCATACATGCTGACAATGGGGTGGGAGAAGGAGTAAATGACAGCTGCAGAGCAAGCACAGAGACGCAAACAATAGTTGAGCAGACAAAGGAATGGATAAAGGTCGGTCTGGGAGGATCAACAGCTGCCCATGGAGGCCATTAGTTGTTGACAATGGGTTGTTTATTGTAGCAGGCTATGAGATGACAAGGCCTTGTTTCGGGGGCGTGGGGTAAGGACATGGGAGAAGGTGCTCAGGCCCTGAAATTATTGAACTCGATATGAGTCCTTTAAATTGCAGGGGCCCCAAGTGGAAAATAAGATGCTGTTCTTCCAGCTTCAATAGACCCAAAAAGTTAACTCTTTACTCTCCACAGATGCTGCCAGGCCTGCTGAGTCTTTTCAGCAATTTCTGTTTTCGTTTCTGATTTCCAGCATCTGCAGTTTTTTTTAAATTATTCAACATATCTGCCATTTCATCATGGTCATTAACATCATCCCCACTTTTGCATGGGCAGCAAGCCACGGAACAGTGTGAGGGGAGTGAGTCCCAGGCAGAACTTACCTTGGAGTAGCCGAGTGCGGGTACGGATTGGATTGGATTGGACAGGATTCGATTGGACGCTTGGGGCAGAGCGGGGATGGCTGTTGGATTGGGGTCTGGCCCAGGCGGTCAGACCATGTGCACAGGCCCTGTACTGAGCTGCTGTAATGTAATGTTTATTTGAATTTTTTTTACCTGACTGTAATGTCAATTCTTTAACAATATCTTATTTCTAACATTTTTTAAAAACACTCTGTGAAATAATGCAACTACTTTTTGTTCCTCTGTTGCATCCAATATTTCTACCTCGGTACTTGTACCTAAGATGGTGCCATAAGAGGCAGTCATTGTAAAAGCTTTTTGCTGTACTTCTACAATGGAGTACACGTGACTATAAAGGACATTCTACTCCATTGTATTCAGATTTTAGTAGGCCAACATTGCTCTTGACCACCTGCTTCCCTTTTATGTAACCATAAAATTTCCTCTTATTGATGCTGATGTCCCTGACAAGTTTCCTTGCATAATGCCTTTCAGTAGCTCTTATAAGCTGCATTGTGACAATTTGTTGATCTCTGTACGTTTCCCATTCAGCAGGAGCTATGCTGTTTTTCGCATTTTTGTTCCATTAGTTTTATGTTATCCCTTATCTTTTTAGCTGTCCATCGCTTTTTATTCTGTGATGTGGAGAATCCCCCCCACCAAGGGGTACAAACTGTATTGTGTTAAATGTTCCTTTAAACATCCTCCACTGTTCTTCAGTTGTTTGCCCATAAGCAGATCTTCCCAGTTTATTATGGAAGGTCTTTGTCTCCTCTCGGTTACTTTAATCTAAAACTCTAATAGCTGATTTATGCTTTGTTTTCAAATACTAGTCAAAGTCGGATGTACAGCATGGGAACAGACCCTTTGGTCCAACTCGTCCGTGCTGATCAGATAACCTGGCTAAAGATACTCCCATTGGCTAGAATTTGACCCATATCCTTCTAAACCCTTCCCATTCACTTACCCATTCAAATGCTTTTTAAATGTTGTAATTGTACCAGCCTCCACCACTTCCTCTGGCAGCGCCATACAGAGTGCAACTGCCTCCTAAAACAAAGCATCCAGGTAATTCTCTCAGATAACAAGGTATAGAGCTGGATGAACACAGCAGGCCAGGCAGCATCAGAGGAGCAGGAAAGCTGACGTTTCGGGTCTGGACCCGTCTTCAAACATGGGGCATTTCAGCCATTTCTGAAGAAGCGTCTAGACTTGAAACGTCAGCTTTCCTGCTCCTCTGATGCTGCCTGGCCTGCTGTGTTCATCCAGCTCTACACCTTGTTATCTCAGATTCTCCAGCATTGGCAGTTCCTACTATCTCTCAGGTAATTCTCTCCCTCCCTGATGTGTCAGTGTTTGAAGCTCAGACTCCAGCTCATAAATTCAGAGCCAAAGTTCCACAAGCAACCAACACTTGCCACAATGGGTTCTATCAGCTCCCACATAATGCAGTTACAACTTAGCACCTCGTCTGGCATCTCTATTTTACTTGCTTAGTTCTTAATTTGATTTTTAAAAAATTCTTTTGGTTTGTTCCCCTTCTACCTTCTATCCGAGAGTAACTGACCATAGATAGCTACTAATTTGGCAATCAACCACCAAGGAATTTACGTTTTACCTGTGATGTCACTCCTTCATGCTGGGCCCCTGATCCCGGGCTTCAACTTATCCTGTTTAAAAAAAACCCTTACAAACTATGAACCCAAAAAGGCAAGCAAATAAAAAAGCACCTGTTCCCCCTGCACTGAACTCCCATGCTTCCTCCAAATTCCCCAAACTCTCATTTGGGCTATATATCACTCTGGATGTGATCTCTCCTTTCTTCCCAGGTGAAGCATGTTCCCCTCCAAGCCACTTGACGTTCCAAGTTGGAAGTATATAACTGTTCCTTCAGTGTCATCATGTTAAAATCCTGGAATGCTCACCCCAATGGCTTTACAGCAACAGCTAAACAAATAGACAGCCACAGTTCAAGGAGGCTTCAGTATGTGACTATTCACCGAACACTGAATTGGTGAACATCCCCACTTTGACCTTACAGAGGGAGTGCAATAAATGAAGCAGTGGAAGATGGTTGGGCCTAGGACCATACTACAAGTAACATCAACAAAGAGCTGAGATGACTGACTTCAAAAGGCACAACTACCTTCTCTGTGCCAGGTATGACTCCAATCAGTGCAGAGGTTTCCCCTCAAATTCCAACTGTTCCATTTTCGCGCAGACTCCCTGATGCCACATTCAGTCGAATGTGGCCTTGATATCAAGCACAGCCACTCTCAGCTCCCTTCTGGTCTTCAGCTTTTCTGTCCATGTTGAAACCAAGGCCATAATGAGCTCAGGAACAAAGTTGCCTTGGCAGAACCCAACCTGAGCAGGTTTGCTCAGCCCCTGCTTGGTAGCACTGTTGAGGACACCCCCCTTCACTATTCATAAGCACATGTAGAATGATGGGGCATTAGTTGGTTGGTAGAATTTGTTCCACTTTCGTTTACAGTTCATACCTGATCCAAATCATGCGTTTGCTTCAGTCTTCCTAATGTTTGGCCGGAAGTAATTGTAATTTGCCAAAACTAAAACAAACTTAATCTATTAGCACAGAAGCATTGGTGGATCAAAGACATGGTTGCAACATAGAACTAGATACCAGTGCAAATGCAGAACCTGATCCCATGCTTGTGAATGCAAAGAGTTTAGGAAGAAAGAGGAAGTCATGACAGACCCTTGGAGGACTACCAAGATCATGCTGTGTCATTAAGAAAAGAAGCAATTGTTAGTGATGCTCTGGCCTCTCTGTTTATGCTAGAAATACAAGCTGCAACAGTTAATTTATAATATAATGCATCAATTCAAAATGTCTGGACACAACTGCAGCTGGGAAGTTTCCCCATATTGTTTCCCAGCCTGTGAAATACTTTCGGAGTTACTGAGCTCTGTTTGGCAAGCTCCATCTCTTGGTCTTGGAGTCTGTGCCATTTAGTGACTCAGAGGAATGCACGGCTGTTAAATTTCTTCTGTGTGTGTTGGCACAGAGCTGTGCTGTGAATTTAATGCACAGTTCATCAGGAGGTGATTAAATTTGTTCTTGCGGTGTTACTCTGCAGATCACTTTGGCTAACCTTTCGCATACTTAGAATAAAAATAAGATGTTCTGGTAAACAAATCATCTTTTTTTTAAAAAAAGGGTTGTGATTAAAGAGATCAGCCAGTCAAGAAATTTGATAAAGCAGTCTGATAAAACCCAGAGATAAAAGGTACTGCAGATGCTGGAGAATCCGAGATATACAAGGTGTGGGGCTGGATGAACACAGCAGGTCAAGCAGCATCATAGGAGCAGGAAAACTTGACGTTTTGGGCCTAGACCCTTCATCAGAAATGGGGGAGGGGAAGAGGGTTCTGAAATAAATAGGGAGAAACGGGGAAGCGGATAGAAGATGGATAGAGGAGAGGACAGTGGAGAGGAGGCAGACAAGTCGAAGAGGCGGGGATGGAGCCAGTAAAGGTGGGTGTAGGTAGGGGGGTAGGGAGGAGATAGGTCAGTCCAGGGAGGACGGACAGGTCAAGGGGGCGGGATGATGTTAGTAGATAGGAGATGGGGGTGTGGCTTGAGGGGAGAGGAAAAACAGGTTAGGGAGGTGGAGATGAGCTGGGCTGGTTTTGGGATGCGGTTGGGGGAGGGGAGATTTTGAAGCTTGTGAAATCCACATTGATGCCATTGGGCTGCAGGGTTCCCAGGCTGAATATGATTTGCTGTTCCTGCAGCCTTCGGGTGGCATCACTGTGGCATTGCAGGAGGCCCAGGATGGACATGTCATCTGAGGAATGGGAGGGGGAGTTGAAATGGTTCGCGACTGGGAGGTGCAGTTGTTTGTTGCGAACTGAGCGCAGGTGTTCTGCAAAGCGGTCCCCAAGCCTCCGCTTGGTTTCCCCAATGTAGAGGAAGCTACAACGGGTACAGCGGATGCAGTATACCACATTGGCAGATGTGCAGGTGAACATCTGCCTGTTGTGGAAAGTCTTCTTGGGGCCTGGGATTGGGGTGAGGGAGGAGGTGTGGGGGCAGGTGTAGCACTTCCTGCGGTTGCAGGGAAAAGTGCCGGGTGTGGTGGGGCTGGAGGGGAGTGTGGAGCGGACAAGGGAGTCGCGGAGGGAGTGGTCCCTCCGGAAGGCAGATAAGGGTGGGGAGGGAAAAATGTCTTTGGTAGTGGGGTCTGATTGCAGATGGCGGAAGTGTCGGAGGATGATGCATTGGATCCGGAGGTTGGAGGGGTGGTATGTGAGGACGAGGGGGATTCTTTTTTGGTTATTATTGCGGGGACGGGGCGTGAGGGATGTGTTCCGGGAAATGCGGGAGACACGGTCGAGGGCGTTCTCGACCACTGAGGAGGAAAAGTTGCGGTCCTTGAAGAATGAGGACATTTGGGATGTACGGGAGTGGAATGTCTCATCCTGGGAGCAGATGCGGCGGAGGCGAAGGAATTGGGAATAGGGGATGGTATTTTTGCAGGAAGGTGGGTGGGAGGAGGTGTATTCCAGGTAGCTGTGGGAGTCAGTGGGCTTGAAATGGACATCGGTTTCTAGGTGGTTGCCCGAGATGGAGACAGAGAGGTCCAAGAAGGAGAGAGAAGTGTTGGAGATGGTCCAGGTGAACTTTAGGTTGGGGTGGAAGGTGTTGGTGAAGTGGATGAACTGTTCGAGCTCCTCGTGGGAGCACGAGGCTTCAAAATCTCCCCTCCCCCAACCGCATCCCAAAACCAGCCTACCTCATCTCCACCTCCCTGACCTGTTTTTCCTCTCACCTCAAGCCACACCCCCATCTCCTATCTACTAACATCATCCCGCCCCCTTGACCTGTCCGTCCTCCCTGGACTGACCTATCTCCTCCCTACCCCCTTACCTACACTCACCTTTACTGGCTCCATCCCCGCCTCTTCAACTTGTCTGCCTCCTCTCCACTGTCCTCTCCTCTATCCATCTTCTATCCGCTTCCCCCTCTCTCCCTATTTATTTCAGAACCCTCTTCCCCTCCCCCATTTCTGATGAAGGGTCTAGGCCCGAAACGTCAAGTTTTCCTGCTCCTATGATGCTGCTTGACCTGCTGTGTTCATCCAGCCCCATGCTTGATAAAACCCAGTATTATGTCCAGATTTCTCCTTCAGATGCTGGTCAGGCTGCTGTGTATTTTCAGCAATTTTTGTTTCACAGATCGTAATCTTTCCTCTCATACTATTAGGTGAAAGCCTGCATCTAACATCCTCTGATAGGTGAGAATACAGCACCAACAAGATCACTATTTATAATGACACTTCTTCAGTTGGTTCAGTAAATTGGATTATGTTTTGATGTTCAGCAGCAGTGTAAAAAATTGCATCTAGGAATGACGGATCTAATCACCTCCATTAAAATGCAGATTAAAACTCTCGTCACAACGGTAATTCTATAGTCTTGCAGTCCTCTGACTCACATGGGCAATACAGAGTTCATAACCGAAACCAGCCTGGTAGATATATTAGTGAGACATGGGTGAGCAATCAAATTCATCTGCATAATTCGAACTGTTGTAGAACAAGTTTTCTAAAACAGAGGGAGGCCTATGCAAATAAATAAATGACTGAAAAATGGTCCCAAGTGAATAATAAATGAAGGGACCCATATACAGATAAATCATCAAGTCCCATCTCCAAAATGTATATTTGAAGTGGGGAGCCAATTTTTTTTCCAGTGTGTGGGAAGAGCAGAAAAGAGAGGTAAGCCCAAGGTTGTTGCTTTGTACAAGATTGGACAGCTACATTTTACATGAATAATGTTTGGTCCATATGCTCCACGATCAAATGTCTTGTCAAAGCACATCATTGTGAACTACAAAAGCGAAAGAGGTTGACCAATGGTTGGCTCAACACAGCCTGCCAAGCAAACAGAGTACATCACAAATCAGCTCTGGCAATGCCATTTTAAATGGCATCTGTCCTCATCAGATTGGTTTCTCACAGCATCCAAGTCATTTGGAACTAAAAGTACTTTGCAATCCAAAATTAGCAATTGCAATAGGATGAGACTAAATTAAAAATGAGAGTGCTCAGTTTTTGTCCAGTTTCCTTGAATTTTAACCAACTGGGGCAAATGAAAAAGGTGCATCCTTGACTGATTTGAATTGATTTTGAAATTTATGTCCTGTTTGGATCAGTAACACCATGAGAATGGCAAATGTTATTAAAAGTAAAAAGGAGCAGCATGAAAATTGTAGGTGCCCCTGTCAATTAGTCACAAATTCTTTAGAAACTCAAGAATACTCATTAATTCCACCCAATGCAACATTCAAAGGAAACTAAAATAAGAAAAGACCAGAAAACAGGCAAGTTACAAATTAGACAGGAAATTATTTTACTGATAAAAGACATACAATGAGAACAAATCACTTCTACTTGCTGCATCAAAGTAACAAGATTCAAAGTCTGAGATTACAGTACTCAGACAAACGCAAAGGATTTGTTCACCCACATTCTATCTATGCCAGCCTCTATTCAGCCTTAGAACAGCTATAAGCTATTCTAGTTGATAGTTGATAGTCCTAAACATCAATTTCACATGTGGGAGACACAAGCTAGATGGAATCAGCAACATCAGCTGTGAACTAATATGTATCCTGATGGACAATAGCCCCAGCAGCTTGGCAACAGGTATCACTGAAAATAAGAACAACCTACAGTACCCGATAACACTATGCAACACATGTGGTAGAACCTGCCTCTCACAGCTTGCCCTTTTCAACAATTAGCAAATGTGGAGCTGCCCCTTCCCAAAGCATCTACTGCATGCCCATCATCTTACATAGATAGAAAGATGCTAATGACAATTGTCTTAAGTGAAACATCTTTATCACCAATACCTGGCCAGTCAACAGCTATTGCAATCTGATAAAGTACCCCACATAAATGATTACGTAAACCTCTGGTCATTTCCAGCATTTTCAGAGAACAGACTTTTCCCTGGAGTTATTTTGATTGACATGTTAAGATATGTTATTGCACACCTCCAGGACAAGTGGGACTTGAAACAGGACCTTCAGGCCCAAGGCAGGGACACTACCACTGCATCACAAGACCCACAAATTAGTCTTAATCAGTCTCATCAGATATGTCCTAACACAAATCCAGAACAGACCTGGTCTTAAAACCAGGTCTTCATATTCAGAGAAAAGACTAAAATTTCCCTCTCAATTAAGGTCTCCAGTCACAGAGCAACAATTTATTTAACAACTTTGATGTAAAGGGTCCCATAAACAACAATGAGCCACTGTATTTACTTATATAGTGATTAAAATTAAGAAAGTAATTATAATATCAACTGAATTGAATCATGCAAAAGCATTGAGTTATCAGATCATTTGACTGAAGCAATGTAAAGAAGACTGAAATAGAGATTATTGCTCAGATTGCAATTCTTCCATTGAATGAAGCCAACACACGAGCCATTCAATGCAGCTATGGCTGATGTCTGAAAGCACAAGACATTTTATCAACACAAATCTGTAGGGACAGCTCCAATTATTTTGTAGTTAATGATACCACTGCAGTAGATCAAAGATTTGAGGATAATGAACAATTACAACTTGTGTTCCACAATAAACTATTCCCAATTATAAGACCATCCTTCCTTAATGGTGAACCAGCAATTCAACTGGGTTTTTACTGTAATTTATCTCTGTGCCACCCTTATGCACCTATCCACTGCATATCAAAAGTCTTTTTTGTGCTTTATGCCACTCTAATGCTGTTCCTGATAACATGGTGCATTCCTCATCCAAAAACATGTCAGTTTTACAAGGATGCTGACATCAATTCAACATTATCATCTCTCTTAATCTTTTTACTGCCTTTAATTTATCATACGTGATTGCCTGGTATTCAGTATTTGACCAATAAAACTTCCCTCCAATTAAGTATTGAGAAAACCAAAGCAATTCAGCACAATTTTAACTTTTATGTCCTAACATCGCCATCAAGAGGAAATGTTGGTCAGGAAGCTTCAAACGATTTCACCGAGCCCAAAGGACATTTTTAAGGAGGCAGCCAATGTGCCCCTCCAGTTCAGAGCAGAGGACAAACTTCCACCACTGGAACAGCACATGCAGACTTATTAGCACTCAGACTGACAGCTTCACACTCAAGTGAGAGCTCCTGTTGCAAGTGGGAGCGCCAAGGGGTTGGGATTCCTTTAGGGTGGAGACTCCCAGTGAACCAAACTCGTTGTAATCTTTGTTTCAGAGATAGTAGGAACTGCAGATGCTGGAGAATCTGAGATAACAAGGGGATGAACACAGCAGGCCAAGCAGCATCAGAGGAGCAGGAAGGCTGACGTTTCGGGCCTAGACCATTCTTCAGAAATGGGGGTGGGGAAGGGGGTTCTGAAATAAATAGGGAGAGAGGGGGAGGTGGATAGAAGATGGATAGAGGAGAAGATAGGTGGAGAGGAGACAGACCGGTCAAAGAGGCAGGGATGGAGCCAGTAAAGGTGAGTGTAGGTGGGGAGGTAGGGAGGAGATAGGTCAGTCCAGGGAGGACGGACAGGTCAAGGGGACGGGATGAGATTAGTAGATAGGAAATGGGGGTGGGGCTTGAGGTGGGAGGAGGGGATAGGTAGGAGGAAGGACAGGTTAGGGAGGCAGGGACGGGCTGGGCTGGTTTTGGGATGTGGTGGGGGAGGGGAGATTTTGAAGCTTATGAAGTCCACATTGAAACCATTGGGCTGCAGGGTTCCCAGACGGAATATGGAGTTGCTGTTCCTGCGACCTTCGGGTAGCATCATTGTGGCACTGCAGGAAGCCCAGGATGGACATGTCGTCTGCAGAATGGGAGGGGGTGTTGAAATGGTTCTCGACTGGGAAGTGCAGTTGTTTAGTGCGAACCGAGCATAGGTGTTCTGCAAAGCGGTCCCCAAGCCTCCACTTAGTTTCGCCGATGTAGAGGAGGCCACAACGGGAACAGCGGATGCAGTATACCACATTGGCAGGTGTGCAGGTGAATATCTCACATCAAGCTTCAAAATCTCCCCTTCCCCGAACGCATCCCAAAACCAGCACAGCTTGTCCCCGCCTCCCTAACCTGTCCTTCCTCCCACCTATCCCCTCCTCCCACCTCAAGCCCCACCCCATCTCCTACCTACTAACCTCATCCCGCCCCCTTGACCTGTCCATCCTCCCGGGACTGACCTATCTCCTCCCTACCTCTCCACCTATACTCACCTTTACTGGCTCCATCCCTGCCTCTTTGACCGGTCTGTCTCCTCTCCACCTATCTTCTCCTCTATCCATCTTCTATCCGCCTCCCCCTCTCTCCCTATTTATTTCAGAACCCCCTTCCCCACCCCCATTTCTGAAGAATGGTCTAGGCCCGAAATGTCAGCCTTCCTGCTCCTCTGATGCTGCTTGGCCTGCTGTGTTCATCCAGCTCTACACCTTATTATCTCATTGTAATCTTTTTTATCTTCTTTAAAGAAGTGCCAAAGCTCGCAGGCCACTATCTTATAGTCCTCACTGGTCGGTCAGCAGCAACAGCTGTCACCTCAGTGCCATCGAGTGTTGGGGCCTCTCCAACCCCAACTGCAGCCAAGGAGACGCCTTCATCCCCTCGAAGTGTTCCGACCTCAGTTATCAACATTATCATGCCTTCATGTCAACTCTTTAAAGTAGCAAAAGGTGTCCCAAGATGTTTACAGCAACATTATCAAACTTCACGACACATGATATTTAGGAAAATGCCCAAAATACGAGATTCCAAGGAGAGTGTTCAAAGAGGGAAAAAGAAGAGGTGGAGAAACAGAGAGATTTAGGGAAGGAATGCAAGTGCCTAGGGCCATGGTAGCTGAAGGTGCAGCCACAAATAATGGAGCATTTAACATCAGATGTGCAAGACGGGTAGAACTACAGAAATGCAGGGAATTCAGATGCTTGTTGGGCTTAAGAAGATTAGAAAGACGGAAAGGTTATGACAAGAGTAATTTGAAAACAAGGATGAGAATTTTAAAACTGTAGTGTTACTTAAACAGAAGTCAATGTGTGTTTAAGAACAAGGGTAATAGGTGAAGAAGGCGGGCGTGAAGTCTATACAGGCAACAGAGCAGTGGATGAGCACAAGTTTGAAGGAGGATTGAAGCTGGGCTGCAAGCCAGGAGTGATTACTCAAGTCTAAAGTGAACAAAGGCATAGATGAGATCAGTTTCTGTTGCTCCTTAGTTTTTTTTTGGCATATGATCACATACTGGTGGAAAAGAACAGGGAGCTTTATTTATTTCATCTTCCTGTTAAATGATCAACAGGAATGACAAACAAACTGTTAGCCATATTAAGAGTTGAAAAAGGAATGTCAGCATTTGGACAAAAGATGCTCAAGCATTGATGGTTTTACACCAATTGTGTTTCACAGCAATAAATAGTGTAAATATCTCTGTAAACATACATAGTTTAAGAGGTTTTTCTGAAACCCTGTGTGTCAGTATGATTTAAAGCATGCAAAGGCAAATCCTTTAGGCATTTTCTGTCTGCACAGCTTTCAATCACCAGCACTAAAGGGAGCAGACAGAGAGGTCACCATGCCATAATGAAGCACTGACCTCTACCAACTGCAGTCTCAGATTTCATTAGCCTTTTCCTACACTTTAATATACTCACAGATCATTCTCATCTAAAATTGCAAGATATACCTCCAGAATAAAGTCTGTACTGTGCCCATGACTAAGTATATTCTAAAAAGGATACTGCACACATTTTACTTATCGGAAATGCTGACTGGGATTGGTAAGGAGATTATCACAGGAATAACAGATACATTTGAAGGAATCAAAGATTAAAAATATTAAATTTCCCAATCCAAAAGGAGGATCAGGAACAGCAAACCTTCAGAAGAACTCCTGGACGACTTTTTCCTGTATTTCGTTTTTCGCATAATCAAAATGAAAACAGGTCAAAATAAACACAGATCCGCTATATTCATTAAAAAAGTGTTTCCATACACTTTAGCTTTCATTGGAATTCAAGTTAACCAAACATTGGTCATAAAACAAAACATTAAGTAAAACAAACTCCGGAGTACCTCACAGGTGAAACAAGAGAGCAGAAAACAAATTCAAAGACCCAGCCCTATTAGCAGAAGTCATAAACCCTACTCCAGCACTATTATCACCAGTGTCGCCAAAGGCGGTCTTGAATGAAAGCAACAACTGAGGGAATCAAAGACTAAAATATTAAATTATCTTCCCCAATTTCCTTCTACATTCTGTCCCTCAGTGACACTGTCCAAAAGCACAGCGCTAAGTTTCACATTTGCACTGTAACACCCAGCTTCTACTTTGTTAACCACCTCTCTTTACTCAAGCACTGTCAGTAAATGCTTACTCAGCATCCAATATTAGGCGAGCAGAAATTCTCTCCAACTAAAGCCATTATCTTTAGCCTGATCACAAACTCTTCTCCCTTACTACACTTCATTCATCTTGCTAGCAATAATCTGAGGATAACTGTTCACAATCTTGATGTCTAATCTGACCCAGAGAAGAGACCCAACGCATTTGTGCAAATACCAAGACTGGCTAATTCAGCCTTTGTAATATTACTCATCTTCACCCATCTCACCTTATCTTCTACCGGTTCATTCTTGTGCTACCCAGGACTTGACTGTTCCCAAGCACTGCTGGCTGCTCTCAAAATTCAACCCCCCATAAACACGAGGTCATCTAAATCTCTGCTTCCTTCTTGTTACTTGCACCAAGTGTGTTCACCTAGCATCACTGTGCTCACAAACCTACACTGCCTTTTCAGTCAAACAATGTCTTCATTTTAAAATTCTCAAACTTGCTTTCAAATCCATGGTCTCACCCATCCCTATAACTAGAATCTTCTCCAGCACCACAGCCATTTAACATATCTGCTTTTATTTATTCAAACCTCTTGAACATTCCCATTGTCCATTATCAAATATAATAATCTGTCTCAAATATACATGCAACACATTACATACGCTGCAAACTGAAGTCATGACTAAAAGAAACGAAAGATTCAGTCGATCAGGCAGCAGGGGAGAAACATGTTCATATTTCAGGTCTAGATGAGGTGATTGGCATGAAATTTAAACTGTTCCTTTATATTAATAACTTGTCTTTTAAATGCTACAGTAACTATATGCATCTAAGGATATGCCACAATCAACACTTTGTTTTTATATAACGGTTGGTTAGCACTACATCCACAAGCATCCACTCCCTCCACCACTGATGCTCAGTAGCAGGAGTGTATAGTATCTACAAGACATACTGCACAAATTCACCAAAGATCCTCAGACAGCACCTTCCAAACCCACAACCACTTCCATCTAGAAGGACAAAGGAGCAGATACATGGTTTTAACACCACTGCAAGTTCCCCTCCAAGCCACTCACCATTGTGACTTGGAAATATATCACCGTTCCTTCAGTGTTGCTAGGTCAAAATCCTTGAAATCCCAGCATACGGCCATTGTAGGTCAAACCTCTGCACATGGACTGCAGCAGTTCAAAGTGGCAGCTCACAAGCAACTTATCTGGAGATCTAGGGACGGGTAATAAATGTTGGCTCAGCCAGTGGCACCAATGTCCCACAAATGCATTGTAAAAATTACCAATGATGAGAGAGAAAAACACAATGAACAAATAAAATCAAAGTACTGGAAATAGGCAGGTGCAACAGCATTTGTGGAGACAAAAATGTTTTCAGCATTTCTGTTTCCATTTTAGATTTCTAGCATCTGCAGTTTTCGCCTCTACAGATAGAAAGTACTTGGGATCTGGTGAAAGGACATTTGCTCAGTCTACGGCCATACAGTATACTGACCCTTTCAAATTACTCCACAGTGTTCCTTTTTACTAACAATGTTTATGTTTCTATTGCCAATTTCTAAGCAATTGCTGTCAGTTTACAGTAAAATCTGCAACCACCTCTCACATATTTGTCACTACTACTAAAATCACTTAAAATAAATCCCTCCACAGGATTCCGAGTTACTATGCAACCTTTGTTCTCAAAGCATTTATAAATTCTTCATTTTTAAGCAAAGATTTACACTTTGGTTGTGCATACTAAAATCCAATTTCTCACCAATTGTGAGAGAAAGTAATCTGCTTTTATTTTACTATGAACATATTAGTTCACATTTTTATAAGAACTAAGAGGGATTAAACATTATATCCTGACAATGACTGAGTTCGTTAATTGTTATTGCAAAGCATGCAAGAAAGTGATTTTACGACATTACGTAGAAGATATCATTGCAGAATTTAATCCAAAAGTATATCTGTTATGTAAGATACATTCAGAAAAAATAATCTTCATTTTTGATCTGCACAAGTGCTCTGTTCCTTACATATTAGAATACAATTGTGGGTGTTTTAATGAAATTGGCCACACAGCTCCAGAATTTTCCTGACACAATGTAAGGAATGTACCTCAGGCAACATGATCTTCACTGGTTAAGGGAGTAGAAAGGGGAAAATGCTGCTAACAGCTGGTGTAACAGACCTCTTTAAAAAACACAACCCTTACAAAAGGATGAAGAAACTAAGGGCCATATTTACACAGCTAAGGTGGGTAGCTGCAATTTTACAGGGGAAATTACGCCGCAGTCTTAGAAACAAATTGTACATAGATGATAAAAATTCATGAGTATCGAGTCAAATAGCCGCCTCAGTTTCCAGGAGATTTGCCCCAACTGTGTAGATACTGTTAGGCCCTCTGGCCTTCATTGCTCACTAACACTCCCATGGTCCTTTCCTGCTAACTCATGCTTTCTAGCCATTCATGCACCCTCCGTGCCAAGACATGCTCCCACCCATTCTCCATGGTTTCTTATATGCCATCTCATGCCACCTCTATTGCCACTCACCCAGTTTCTGCCATGGGCAGATCTCAGAGGTCATGGAGACAGGATTTCAATGTAATAAAGCTCTCACTTTCTACAGTTCAATTCAAACCTCACAAAGGCTTGTAACCCTTCAACAGCCTCTTTAAACTGTCAAAGTGTAAACTCAATCATCTGAGATCATTGTAGCTTTTGAAACTCAGCCTACTGTTCATCATATCAGAACAACAATTAGCACTTTTGGGAAATATGGAACAAAGAATTCTATTGAAATGGCATCACCATTTTTCTAGCCTCCAGCAAGCAAATTATCAAAAGTATCAACAGGCAGGTTCTTTTAACTCTCATTGACAGCTTCAGTCTTTTCAGGTTTAGAGAGCTTGTTTAAAGGGATTTGAAGAAAAACTTCTGATGAGATGACCTAAAGAGCTTTATCTGCCCTTCAAGAGTGTTTACATTTACTGTATCTCAGTGTTGGTGACCATAATTCAGTACGATTTAAAGTAGTTATAGTAAAGGTCAAAGATGGACTGGAAATAAAGGCTTTGAATTGGGCGAAGACTGATTTTAAGAAAGGTCAGGATCTGGTCAAAGTGGACTGGGAGCAGCTACTTGCAGGAAAATTCATATCAGAGCAGTAGGAGACATTCAAAAGGGTAACAGTGAAAGTGAAAGGTCAACATGTTTCTATAAAAGTGAAGGATGGATCCAACAAGAGAACCGTAGGTGTCAAGAGATGTACAGGATTGGATAAGAAAAACAAAAGGAAGCTTATGCTAGATAGCAAAGGTTCAAAACAGCAGATTTTTGTGACAAGTATAGAAAGTGCAGAGGGTTATGCAAAACTGAAACTGGGAGGGGAAAAAAAAAGACATGAAAAATACTGACAGGTAATACTAAGGAAAATCCTAAGGCATTTTGTAAGTATATGAGAGCAAGAGGGAAAAGAGTTGGGCCGAAGCATACTGCATCTGTATTTACTGTAGAGAAGGACAGTGTAGGAATAGAAATCAGCGAGGGCTACAGTGATATATTTGAACAAATTAGCATTGAGAGAGAAGAGGCATTTGTGACTGCAGCAGGCTTAAAAGTGGAGAAATCCCCAGGGCCAGAGAAGATGCATCCCTGCCTATGATGGGGCACACAGGAGGAGACTGCAGAGGCTCTGCTGTTTATTATTATCCAAATCTTCTCTGGCCACAGGATGGGCTGAAGGCGGATAAAATGGTACTATTATTCAAGGAGGATGGAATGGGTAAACCAGGAAACTACAGGCCAGTGAATCTGACATCTGCAGTACAGAAACTATTGGAAAAATTTGGAGAGACAGAATTAGTCAAGAACAGTCAGCATGGTTTTGTAAATGGGGTCATGTCTAACAAATTTGATTGAATTCTCTGTAGGTGACTAGATGTGAAAATGAGGGCAGTACAATGGGCATAGTGAACAGAGACTTCGGTAATGACTTTGACAAGGCCTAGCATAGGAGGGTGGTTAAGAAACTAAGGGCCATTGGGATCCAAGACAATTTATCAAATTGGTTCCAAAATTGGCTCAGTGGCAGGAAGCAGAAGATAATAGTCAATATGTTTGTGTGACTGGAAGTTTGTGTCCATTGGCGTAGCAGAGGTTTCGGTGCTGGGTCTCTTGCTTTTTTATTGGGTACATTAGTGATCAAGACATGAATGTGAGAGGTATTATCCCTAAGTCTACAGATGACATGGAAATTGATGGTGTGTTAAATGTTGAGGAGGAAAGCCTTAGACTACATGATTATACAGACAAGCTGATCAGACATATTGAACAGAGGTATATGAAATTTTATCCTGAAAAGTGTGAGGTGATACATTCTGGGTGGACTAACAGGACAAAGGTGTCCACACGCAAGGAACTACAAAAGATCAGAGGGGAATTGGTGTGCATGTGCTTAGATAATTGAAGGCAGCAGGATAGGTAGATAAAGGTGACAGAGAGAAATAAGGGATACTTGTCTTTATTGGGTTTTAAGGAGCTGTATAAAATGTTAATTAGGCCACAGCTAAGGTCTGGTCTTTAATCCTGGTCAACACACGATAGGGAGGATGTGATTGCATAGAGAAGATGCAGAAAAAATTCACTAGAATGTGGCCTGGGTTTGAACAATTCAGTTCTGAAGACAGACTACATCGGGTGAGATAACAAGGTGTAGAGCTGGATGAACACAGCAGGCCAAGCAGCATCAGAAGAGCAGGAAGGGTGACGTTTCAGGCCTAGACCCTTCTTCAAAAATCGGGTGAGGTTGTTTTCCTTAGAACAGACAGTCTGATGTGGGACTTGATTGAGTTGTACAAAGTTTGAGGGGCATATATACGGTAGGTAGGGAGAAACGTTTCTCCTTCGAGGGATCAATAATCAGAGGGCACAGTTTGAAAGTGAAAAGCAGGAGGGTTTGAGGAAAGATCTTTTCACCCAGAACGTGCGTTGGGTATCGAACTTGCTGCCTAAAAAAAAGTTGGTAGAGGTGGGAACCCTCCAGACGTTTAAGAACGATTTAGATGAAAGACCAGAGCTTAAGGTTAAGGGCTAAGTGCTGAGAAATGGGATGAAAATAGATAGATGTTTTTTGACTGCACGGACACGATGGGGCAAAGGGCCTGTTCCTGCGCTGTAAAAACGATGACTCTCTGCCAGTGTGAGATAATCAGGGTATGAACTCACACTGGGTTCAAATCGCCCCGCTGAGCTGCGGTTTCCCGTCCGTGACCGCCACACGCTCCCTTCCCGCCGGCAAAAACAACGTGGATGTGTCTAGAAATGCATCTTTCCAGACTCCACGGTGTCAAAATCCGGTCCGAAGTATCAGTTTTGAGCCTGGATGGAATTCCATACACACCAGCAACATCTGGAGCAGTCAGGACGCGAGAGCCGCAGAAGATATTTCAGGCAATCCACGAGTATATTAAACAAATTGAACTTCAACATATATTTGCATTCTTCTGACAGCACTGACCGTTATAAAGAGACAGTAAAAACTCCTAGAGAACTGATCAGTGCTGTTGTAAAAATATTCAGCGCACAGTATGCTAAAACAATCTACATTAAAAAATACATGTTGGCGAGAAATGAGGCGACGATGAAAATACAACACATGCCTGACTTCCATAACTAACAACATCGACATTTCAAAGGAATCATCTCAAACTACAACCGACATTGGGCACCGTTACGACCCGGCTTTATCGGAAAATGAAGCAGATGTAGCTTTGTAATTGGTGAAATGAAGGGCCAGCTCGTTTGATTACAATAAAAGGAAGAGAGAGACCAGACCACGTCCCCGACACAAACCGAACATCAGAAAGACTGGAAATCGAATAGCGCCCGGTCCTACCTTCTTCTTCAGGGGCAAAAAGTCAATTAACGAGCTGCAGACCCAAAGACAGGTGATCCGTTATTTGGACGGTAACATAAAACCATCAATCCCGCAGGGGGATCCACAAAAGAGGTACAGTCACAAATCATCAGGTTGCAGATGGAGAACGGAGCGAATTGCGAGCACAGACGAGCGAGACAGAGACAAGGTCTACTGGCTGCGTTCTCCACTGGTCCCTGATAGAATGTAAACATTTAGCTCATTGGCTTCTACACTACTATTTAAACTGATTCATGGATCGAGCCCGCTCCAGTCCACAGATCCCAGGCAAAAACAAAACCCTTCGCAATCTGCCCAAAACAAACCGAGTGTGCCGACGTAGTATGAACAAACAGACAACCTCGCCTTTCCCTTTAAAGGAAGCTTAACAATCGACCTCCTGATGTCTAACTTTCATAAAAATGGCCCCGTCTCCAATATTACAGCGAGCTCTGCGAGGCTGAAGCTACTCGGTGGTTTAAGGTTGAAGGTGTTGCGATTCTCAATGGTATCGAAGCCCAACATCCCCAACTCCCTGTCCTTTTCGCTCTGCTGCCCTGACACCTCACCAGATCTAACGGAGCCTTTTTTTTAAATCCGCTCTCCAACTGAGTCAGCGTTGCGGAATCTCGCTCTCGATGAGCTATCTCCGGATATTTTTTTCTCCCCCCTATCTGTCTGATTGCTATCAATGCAGTAATTAAAGTGGCGCAGTACCGCTGGGTTTTCTTGAACACCTTCCACACTGCAACACTAACGTTTCACCTGATCGCTGCACTCCTGGCTTTCCTCAGCGAAGGTTGCTGCGTTCACCCACCCACCCCCCAATCCCGTGCCCATCCCCTTCCTTTCAGCATCTCGTATTATTTTTAACGCCGCGGCGGTGGTTATTTTCCATTCACACTGTTCCCGTTTCCTCCTTCCCCGGATCCCCACCTTTCTGTCAGATCGGAGCTAGTATGCCGACCTGAAAAGTCGCGGTCACTCGGGCTCTCTGTGGTGTTTTGCCGCAATCCCTTTCGCCGGTTGTCCTCCGCCGATACTATTCCGTGGAAAGCGCGGCGGGGCGATGTCCGGACACCCCCCCCATCAGAAGCAGCAGCAGCAGCAGCGCCCAGCGCCGATGTCACTCATTCACTCAGTCAGTCCGGCCCGGACACGCCCCCGTGCGGACTGGCCCCGCCTCTTTCACCCCCCCACCACAGACAAGTCCCACCCGCTCCAGGCAACGACGCCACGCCCAGTCCCCGCCTACCGCCCCGCCCTGTTCCATGGCAGCGCCCAGTCCCCGCCCCGCCCTATGGCCACGCCCTGCCCTCGCCCCCTGCGCCACGCCCAGACCCCGGCTGGTCCCCCGGACCACGCCCAATTCCCCGCCCCGACACGCGCTGCGCACAGTCCCCGCCCATTGCCCCGCCCCAGCCGCGCGCTCCCATTCCCCTGGGCACCGAACCTTCCTCCGGCGCGCAGTCAATCCTTCGCATTCCATTCTCGTCCTCCAAAGCAAAATTCCCGGAAGAAATCCTCCTCCTCCCCACCAATGCGCAATTCGGCGGAAGTGATACTTTTCCCTGGGATTGTGGAAACAGTGGGAAAGACTTCCACACGGGAATAGGGGAGAGCCAGAGAGAGAGCTGGGTCATTCAAGAAACGTGGAAATATTAACGCCAGCTCTCTGTGGGTTACAATTACCAGGAGGTCGTCTGGTCGAACAGCATTTCTGATGAAGGGTCTAGGCCCGAAACGTCAAGCTTTCCTGCACCTATGATGCTGCTTGGCCTGCTGTGTTCATCCAGCTCCACACCTTGTTATCTCGGATTCTCCAGCATCTGCAGTACCTATTATCTCTGGCATATGACAGACATCTGGGTCAGGTGGGACTTGAACCCAGGACTTCTAGCCCAGAGGTAGGGACACTGCCACTGCTTCACAAGAGTCCTCTCACCACCAAGACTTTGGATAAGTTCGAAATTGAAATCACTAGCTCCGATTTGAAACAATCACAGCGCTTTGTTAATAAATGTGCAGCTGGAAAAGCACAGCCCCTCAGACAAGCATCCAAGGGGCCGGAAAGTCAATGTTTTGGGCCAAAACCCATCTCAGGACTGGGGAGGGGAGTCCAAAAGTAAATAGAGGGGCTGGGGGGAGTGTAGGTGGAATGGAGATAGGTGGTTATTGTGGTTGGTCAGTGGGAAGGGTGAAGTGGGTAGGTGAATAAGAACAAAAATAGAAGTTGCTGGAAAAGCTCAGTGGGTCTGGCAGCATGTATGAAGAAAAAATCAGAGTTGAAGTTTTAGGTCTGGTGACCCTTCTTCGGAGCTGATGGTAGCTGGGAAAACATTGGTTTATGACATTTTTGGGGGAAAAGAGATTTTGAAGCTGGTGCAGTCAATATTCAGGCCATTGGGCTGTAAGATGCCAAGGTAAAATATCAGGTGTTGTTACTCCAGTTTACATTTGGCCTCAATCTGACAGTGGGGGAGGCCAAGGATGGACATGTCACCAGGGGAGTGGGAGGGGGAGTTAAAGTGGATGGCAACCCGAAGGTCGGGTTTGTTGCACCTATATCGTCTAACCTCATCTGCTTGCTCCCAATGTGGTCTCCTCTATATCGGGGAGACCAAACACAGACTTGGGGATCAGTTTGCAGAGCATCTGTACTCTGCACACACCAACCAGCCCGATCTTCCAGTTGCCATCCAGTTTAACTCCTCCTCCTATTCCCCCAGTGATATGTCCACCCTTGGCCTCCTCCACTGTCTGAGCGAGGCCAAACATAAACTGGAGGAACAACGCCTCATATTTTGCCTTTACAGCCCAATGGTCTGAATTTTGACTTCAGCATCTTCAAAATCTCTCCTCCGCCAATTTATCCACTGCACCCTACCCACTGACCAACCACAATAAACCCCTACCTGCATCACCAGTTTCAAAATCTCTCCACCCCAACCTGCCAATCTTCCTACTCATATATTCGCATCATCCTTCCTGCTGACCAACCACAATAACCCCCTACCTGCATCTACCTATCTCCATCTCACCTACCTTCCCCAAGCCCCACACTCTATTTATTTCTGGTCTCTCCTCCCCAGTCCTGACAAAGGGTTTCGGCCTGAAACATTGACTTTCCTGCTCCTCAGATGCTGTCTGACTGGTGGTGCTTTTCCAGCTCACATTTATTGACTCTGAGGGGAGATCTTATAGAAACATATAAGATTATGAAGGGAATAGATAAGGTGGAGGCAGGAAGGTTGTTTCCACTGCAGGTGAAATTAGGACTAGAGGGCATCGCCTCAAAATAAAGGGAAGCAGATGTAGGACTGACGTCAGGAGGAACTTCTTCACCTAAAGGGTTGTGAATCTGTGGAATTCCCTGCCCAGTGAGGCAGTTAAGGCTACCTCGCCGAATGTTTTTAAGGCAGGGCTAGATAAATTTTTGAACAGTAAAGGAATTAAGGGTTATGGTGAGTGGGTGGGTAAGTGGAGCTGAGTCTCAAAAAGATCAGCCATGATCTCATTAAATAGCGGGGCAGGCTTGAGGGGCCAGATAGCCTACTCCTGCTCCTCGATCTTATGGTCTTATGACTCTAGCTTCCAGCATCTGCAGTCCTTACTGTCTCCACAGCGCTTTGTTAACTGATTTTTATTGTGAACAATTTATAGTATTTTCATCTTGTAAATGTTCTTTGGTCCTTATTATACTGAAATAGAAATGCCAAGAAAGGAAGTGGATTAAAAAAATTTGCATCAAAAGCTAAAATTGTATGGTTAGACCAGACAGTGGGATCAGAGACTCAATCATTGGGCTGAAATGTTAAGCTTTATCTCAGCAGGTCTGAGTTCCACAGAGGTCGGTATTGGGACCACAACTATTGAATGATGGTAACAGATCTGTAAGCTCCACACTGTCAGGAAAGAGAGATCACATCCAGAGTGAGATACAGCCCCAGTGAGAATATAGCTTGAGGTATCTGGAAGCAGCTTGGGAATTCAGTGCAGAGGGGAAGAGGCATTTTTGCTTGGGTTTTTTTTGGCTCCTAGTTTGTAAGGTTTTATTTAACGGGATAAATTGAAGCCCAGGATCAGGGGCCTCAAGCAAAAGGGAGATATCGTAGGTGTACCCATCTGTTGTATGTTACTTTCATATTAAAGGTAAATAGGGGAAATATTTACAGGCTGTATGAACATTTTAAAAATAAATTAAGAACTAAGTAGTTAAAATAGAAATGGCCAGGCCAGAGCAGTGTGTTGTAACTGCATGATGCAGCAGTTGGTAGACCCCTTTGTGGTTCATAGTGATCACATCTATAGCAAGTACTGGTTGCTTGAGGAACTCTGGCTCAGAGCTGGAGTCTGAGCTTCATTGCTGCGAAACAAAAGGGAGGGGGAAGAGTTACCTGGATGCTACGTTTCAGAGGGCAATTACACCCCTAGGTCAGTGACTCTGAATTCAAAGTCTTTTCACCGAGTAGAGGAGTTCAAAAGTAGAGGGCATAGGTTTAAGGTGTCAGAGTGGGTGCAGAGGAGCTTCACAAGAATAATCCTTGGATGAAGGGTTTGTGATGTGAGGAGCGATTGATGACTCTGGGTCTATGCCCAACGGAGTTTTGAAAGATGAGGGAGGATCTGATTGAAACATACAGAATACTGAGAGGCCTGGCTAGAGTGGATGTGGAGATGCTTCCACTAGCAGGAAAGATGAGAACCCGAGGGCACAGCCTCAGAGTGAAGGGATGACCGCTTAGAGCTGAGATGAAGAGGAATTTCGTCAGCCAGAGGGTAGATAATCTGTGGAATTCATTGCTGCATAAGGTTGTGGAGGCCAACTCATTGAGTATATTGAAGACAGAAATAGATAGGTTCTTGATGGGTGAGGGCATCAAGAGTTACAGAGAGAAGGCAGGAGAATGGGGTTGACAAATATATCAGCTATGATCGAATGGCGGAACAGAATCGATGGTCCAAACAGCCTAATTCCACCCTTATGTCTTACAGTCTAAAAAGGAGGAAATTATGTTTCAACCTCTCTGAACTTGGCAGTCAACTGTCAGTCATCATTAACTGGTACATTCTACATAGCAAAACCTCTACCAGAGTCCTCTTGCCAATCAGTCAGCTCTGTCTTCTCATACAGTAAAATGTTGTTGTCCCTCCACATTGGTGTTTCTTGCAAATTGTTAAAAAAAAACTCTGTAATCAACATTTTTCAACATCCTTCATGTTTTCATTAGCTGGATGTCCTTTATCACCTGATTAAACTTCTGTCTGGGAGCTTGACCCTCACCCATTCAGGCTCCTTTTTTTTTCCAACTTTTTACTGGCTTGGAGCAGACCACTCCACACCTCTGTCTCAACTTCTCTTTATTAAAAAAAAGGACAAAATACACCTCTTAAAGGCATAGAATTGTCACAATTCTCCAAAATGTTTTGAAATGGTAGGTAATTGTTAGTGTCCTTGGCGATGGTAATGTAGAGTTGTTTTTATAACCAGTTACTGTCTAGTGGCTACCACAAGTTTGTTTGATTTGATTTGATTTGATTCAATGGTATGTATACCTAAGTACAGTGAAAAGCTTTGTTTGCAATAAGTATAGGCAGTTTGTAGTAAGCAAGGACATACAGATCACAAGGTGAAAAACACTTGGACAGAATAAGGCATACAGGTTACACTGCACAGGACATACACAAGGCAAGATCGATATTAACAAGATCAGCACTATTTGTAGTTAGAGAGTCCATGCATCAAACTAATAATGGCAGGGAAGAAACTGTTATTGAACCTCCTGGTGTTCAAGCTTCTGTATCATATGCCTGACAAAAGAAGTTGTAGGAGAGCGTTACCAGGGTGGAATGGGTCTTTGATGATGTTGGCAGCCTTTCAGTAGCAACGAGACATGTAAATGGAATCTGTGGATGGGAGGTTGGCTTCCGTGATGGTCTGGGTTGTACACACAACCTTCTGTAGTTTCTTACGGTCCTGGACAGAGCAGTTGCCATGCCAGGCCGTTATGCAACCAGACAGTATGCTTTCCCTGGTGCATCTGTAAAAGTTGATGAGGGTCCTTATTGGACATGATGAGCTGCCTGAGGAACAAGAGGCATTGTTGTGCCTTCTTGACCGTTGCATCTATATGGGAAGGCCAGACAGGTTGTCGGTTATCGTCTCTCCAACGAACTTGACACTCTCAAGCTCTGCTCCATTGATGTAGATGGGAGCATATTCTCCTTTCTTTCTGAAGTCAATTAACAGTTCTTTAGTTTTGCTGACATTGAGAGAAAGGTTGTTATCATTGCACTACGTCACCAAGCCCCCTATCACCTTTCTGTGTTCTGACTCATTGTTGTTTGATATCCATCCAACCATGATGGTGTTCATTTGAAATTTGGAAACACAGGGAGTACAGCAGGGGGCTGAGAACTCATCCTTGCAGGACGCCAGTTTTGAGGGTTATCGTGGCGGAGTGCAATTGTCTACCTTCACTGATTGCAGTCTATGGAGCAGGAAGCTAAGGATCCAGTTCCAGACAGTGGAGCCGAGACCTAGGTCTCATAGTTTTCAGATCAGTCTGGAGGGGATTATGGTGTTGAACATGGAGCTGTAGTCAATGAGCAGGAGCCTGATGTAAGTGTCCTTGTTGTCCAGATGGTTCCAAGAATGAGTGCAGGGCTATGGGAAATGGCATCTGCTGTGGACCTGTTATGTTGGTAGGCAAATTGCAGGAGATCAAGACAGCTTGGGAGATTAGAGTTTGCGGTCCATGACCAGCCTCCCGAAGTACTGGTCTCATTTGAAAATGATTGAATAGCCGGGGAATAAATTAAGTAATCTGATAAGAAGAGTGTTTGGATAACATGAAGTCTAAAGGTGTCATAAGGTAAATTTAATCTTTAATTAAAAGAGCATAACTGAACAAGTCATCTCTGAACATGTTGATTAGAAACCATCTATAATTGAACACGTTAATTAGAATTATGTTTATTATAACAACGTTTAAAAACACATTTATTGTAGTAATACATCTCAAGGTGCTTCATAGGTACATTAGCAAATGAACAGGGATGTCTGGGCAGATGAGAAAGAGGTAGGTTTAAGGAGTATGTGAATTAGGGAAAAACAGAGATCAACTTAGGTGAGAAAGTTTCAGTAAGGAATTCTAGAACATGCAGCCTGAACAGCTGAAGGACGGTTTGCCAATGGCGGAAGTTACACTTTAAATAGTAAGGTCAGTTTAAAAAAATCTTAGCAACAGGCAGACTTCCTTCTAAGGCAGACAAACAGGAAGCTGGAAGAACACATCAAGTCAGGCAGCATCTGGAGGAAAGGAGAAGTCAATGTTTTGAGTATGTCTCTTCTTCAGGACTGGATGTGGGGGTAGGGGGAGCTGCAGATAAAGAGGGAGGGGAGGGGTGGTAGCGGAATGGTGGTGACAAGTGGATACCAGTAATAGGTATGACCTGGTTGGTCAATGGAACGGATGATGCTGGCTGGAAGGGAGAGTCAGAAGTTGGAATGGAAGGGAGGAGGTGGGGCGGGAAAGGGAACCGGGGAATGGGTGGGAAGGTTATTTGAAATTGGAGAGAATCCATTCCACCTTCCGACCCTCCCTTCCAACCATCAACCGGATTCATCCCTCCCACCGACCAACCACGTCTTACCTACTACCAGAGTCCACCTATCACCGCCATTGCGCTATCCCATTCCCCTCCGTCTTTATCTGCAGCTTCCCCTACCCCCCCACATCCAGTCCTGAAGAAGGGTAATACCCGAAACATTGACTGCTCCTTTCCTCCAGATGCTGCTCAGCTTGCTATGTTCTTCCAGCTTCCTGTTTACCTACCTTGGATTCCACATTTGCAGTTTTTTTGTCTCAGACTTCCTCTTAACATCTGCTAGGAAGGATTTTTCAAACTGTAACACTCCATTCATTGTATGATCATATCATGTACACACTGCTATTAGAAAATTATTTCTGGATTTCATGTTAGAGTGTTTAATGTTATACATGAAATGGTAAAGTTTCTTTCTTGAACTTCAATTGAAGGGCCTCTCACACTTACTTTTTTTTCTCGGCTGTAGAGAGATCGGTGTTTCCAGGAGCCAGTTTTTGCTTATCAATCTGATTCTGTGACTGCAACCTATTGGTGGAACATGTAGCAGTCATGGTGAATCTGCAGTGTTAAGGGAATAACTGGTGGCTATATCAAAACTCTTTTGTTGTCTCCTGTTGAACTCTGTAAGCTTGAGCTCATCCAAATCTCTGCTGCCTGTATCCTAACTGATACCAGAACTAAAAAAATCTGTTTATTCATATGTTTCTCACTGACCTATGTTGATTCCTCATTCAGCAACATTCCAATTTTAAGTTTATCATCCTTGTGATCAAATCCCTCCATAAGCTCACCTATCTGACTTCCTCCAGTCATATAACCCTCTGGAACCCCTGTATTTCTACAATGCTCAACCCTTGCATGTTTGTAATTTTTAAATTGCTCCACAAATTGGGGCATGCCTAAACTCTAAGCTCTGGAAATCCCCCCCTCCAGCTCTCTCCTCTTATGCTGTTTTGTAAACCAATTCTTTTTTGATCAAGCTCTTACCTGCACTAGTATCTCTGGCCTGATGTCAAAGTTTTTTTATTATGCTGCCATGAAGCAACTTTGGAAATTTTTGTTAAGTACAACATCCAATTGCAAGTCGTTGTTTTCTAATCTGTACTCATTGATGGCCTGTCCCTTTTGACCCTCAAGTTCACCCCTGGTCTTCGTAACCTTCTTTTGTTTTATTCATCTGTGGCTTGCACCACCTGAGCATCTCAATGAGAAAATGGACAGACTATCCATTGGACAGACAGTGTCGTTGTTAGAATGGCAACACTCTTCTTCAGTTTATTTTCCCAGCAAAATTTGTTTAAATAGATTTCTTTTTGTTCACTTTCAAATCAAGCTATTATTTTTAGCAGCACAATATTTTTGCAGTTTATATCGCTGGAGAAAATTAATACTATTGTTTCTCAAGGAAACTAAGTGCAATTTCCTCTTCCTCCAATGAAGCTAAGCAATATATCCTTATCTTTATTTAAAGATGAATACTGACCAAATTATGTTGACGAAAGTGTACATGTGGATCTTGTGATTGCTTTATTAATGGAAGCAAGTTACTTGCCAAGCCTACTGATTTGTTTTCATTCATCTGAATTAACTATTAACCTGCTGAAAGCAAAATTAAGTACACAAAAATGAAGGACAAACCATGAGATAATATTTGTTCATGTAAAAGAAATATGGTGCTTTAACTTACCTCTGAAATACATTTCCAAATTTGGTTAGTTGGAAATAATTGTTTTCTGTTTATGTGAAAATGAACCCAGTGTCACCATTCATAATCCAGTTCTAAAGGACCACTCTCTCCATGACTCCCTTGTCGGCTCCACACTCCCCTCCAGCCCCACCACACCCGGCACTTTTCCCTGCAACCGCAGTAAGTGCTACACCTGCCCCCACACCTCCTACCTCACCCCCATCCCAGGCCCCAAGAAGACTTTCCACATCAAGCAGATGTTCACCTGCACATCTGCCAATGTGGTATACTGCATCCGCTGTACCCGTTGTGGCTGCCTCTACATCGGGGAAACCAAGCGGAGGCTTGGGGACCGCTTTGCAGAACACCTGCGCTTGGTTCGCAAGAAACAACTGCACCTCCCAGTCGCGAACCATTTCAGCTCCCCCTCCCATTCCTCAGACGACATGTCCATCCTGGGCCTCCTGCAGTGTCACAACAATGCCACCCGAAGGCTGAAGGAACAGCAACTCATATTCAGCCTGGGAACCTTGCAGCCCAATGGAATCAATGTGGACTTCACAAGCTTCAAAATCTCCCCTCCCCCAACCGCATCCCAAAACCAGCCCAGCTCGTCCCCACCTCCCTAGCCTGTCCTTCCTCTCACCTATCCCCTCCTCCCACCTCAAGCCACACCCCCATTTCCTACCTACTAACCTCATCCCGCCCCCTTGACATGTCCGTCCTCCCTGGACTGACCTATCTCCTCCCTACCTCCCCACCTATACTCGCCTTTACTGGCTCCATCCCCGCCTCTTTGACTTGTCTGTCTCCTCTCCACCTATCCTATCCTCTCCTCTCTCCATCTTCTATCCACCTCCCCCTCTCTCCCTATTTATTTCAGAACCCTCTTCCCCTCCCCCATTTCTGATGAAGGGTCTAGGCCCGAAACATCAAGCTTTCCTGCTCCTCTGATGCTGCTTGGCCTGCTGTGTTCATCCAGCTCCACACCTTGTTATCTCGGATTCTCCAGCATCTGCAGTTTCTACTATCTCTGATAAAAATATGCCCCCTAGTTTTATGCTAAGGTGAGAGGAGAAAGATTTAAAAGGGTGGTTTGTATGTGGAATAATCTGCTAAAGGAAGTGGTAATTGCAAGTATAGTTACAACATTTAAAAGACATTCGGATAGGTACATGAACAGGAAAGGTTTAGAGGGAAAAGGGCCAAACGCAGGTGAGTGTTCTGCTAAGACTGTGGTGTTGAACTTTTTAACTTATTTCTTTACTGTTTTTGTAACTAAGATTTTGTACCTAGATACTTTGTACCTAAGATGCCACCGTGTGTGGTGACATTGTATACTTTTCAGTGTATCCTTATACCCCGTACTTGAGTACATGTGACAATAAAACCTAAACCTAAATCTAACGTGGGACTAGTTTAGTTTGGGAAACTTGGTTGGCATGGATGAGTTGGACCGAAGTGTCAGTTTCCGTGCTGTATGATGCTATAAAACAACTCGTAATTCATTCAAGGATACAGTAAGTCTTGGGTTTAACCCCTTCATCTTTGGGAGCAGTGGGTGGCACAGTGGCTCAGTGGTTATCACCTGACAGCGCCAGGCACCCAGTTTCGATTCTGATTTCAAGCGACTGCCTATGTGAACTTTTTACCTTCTCCCCGTGTCTGTATGGGTATCTGCTTAGATAGGCAGCTTAGGTGGATTGGCCATGCTAAATTGCCCATAGTGTCCAGGAATGGGCAGGCTGGGTGGATTAGCCATGGGCAATGGGTAATGGTAGGACTGTGTGGGACGCTCTTCAGAGGGTCAGTGCAGACTCAATCAGCTGAAAGGCCTCCATCTGCACTGCAGGGATTCTATGATTCTAGACTCGCTAATCAAAAAACAGACTTAAACATCCTTTCGAGGGAGAAAACATCAAATAGTTTAGATTAATGGAATGATAATATTTGGTTTATGATAGATGTAACAGTCATAAACAACTTGCTTGAGCATTTTCAATCAAATTGAGTTGAAGTGGCTTGACTGCATCTGAACGTCAATCCCTACTTAAGTGCAAATGCAGTGAATTCATTGTAAATTATAACTGTTGCCAATGAGTTAAAAGTTTGTCCTCACCAGTGAATTATAAATAGCAATTACAGATTCCCCTGTTACAACCTCTATTTTTGACACAGGAAATGTACAAGTCCTACATTTCATGTCATCTGACAACATAATCCGTATACTGCTGCTTAACAGACATGTTCACTGTGCACATATATAAACACATATCATAAGTGAAAATGCAGCAAATGACTCTTGGTTAAGAGAGTAATAAATTTTTTAAAAAATTAATATAAGGTTTAGCGATGATACAAGTAGTAAACTTTGCCTCCTGGCAATGATGGTCTTTTTCTTTAGATTGGATTTTCTTTTTGCCAGTGTTTTTTTCCCCCTTCCTGAGTGAGTGAGTGTGAATGCATACACACAAATATAGCTAGTATTTTTCTGTACCGAAATTTACTGATTACAAGAGAGAAATGTATAACTCGAGGAAAAAAAATGGTCTCCTGCATTCTAATCTTTTCCATTGTTGTTGTCTCAGCCTGTGTTTTTGTGTCTTGAATTAGGTGTTTCTTTGTCGCGTGCCTTTCATCACAATGCTTTTAACTGTGGTTACATTCACTTGTACAGGTCAGAAATTCACCTTCACCTCCTGCTTTAGCCTGAGTCTCTCTCATGTGCTTTTTCTGTGCACAAACATTAAGTGGAGAGCTGTTTTCACTGATAATTGTATCAGAGACAAAAGGTACTGCAGATGCTGGAGAATCCGAGATAACAAGCATGGGGCTGGATGAACACAGCAGGTCAAGCAGCATCATAGGAGCAGGAAAACTTGACGTTTCGGGCCTAAACCCTTCATCAGAAATGGGGGAGGGGAAGAGGGTTCTGAAATAAATAGGGAGAGAGGGGGAGGCGGATAGAGGATGGATAGAGGAGAGGATAGGTGGAGAGGAGGCAGAGAAGTCGAAGAGGCGGGGATGGAGCCAGTAAAGGTGGGTATAGGTAGGGGGGTAGGGAGGAGATAGATCAGTCCAGGGAGGACGGACAGGTCAAGGGGG
>JAHRHZ010000049.1:23044382-23133246 GCA_024137785.1 Ginglymostoma cirratum
CTAGGATGGACATGTCATCTGAGGAATGGGAGGGGGAGTTGAAATGGTTCGCGACTGGGAGGTGCAGTTGTTTGTTGCGAACTGAGCGCAGGTGTTCTGCAAAGCAGTCCCCAAGCCTCCGCTTGGTTTCCCCGATGTAGAGGAAGCCACAACGGGTACAGCGGATGCAGTATACCACATTGGCCGATGTGCAGGTGAACCTCTGCCTGTTGTGGAAAGTCTTCTTGGGGCCTGGGATTGGGGTGAGGGAGGAGGTGTGGGGGCAGGTGTAGCACTTCCTGCGGTTGCAGGGAAAAGTGCTGGGTGTGGTGGGGCTGAAGGGGAATGTGGAGCGGACAAGGGAGTCGCGGAGGGAGTGGTCCCTCCAGAAGGCAGATAAGGGTGGGGAGGGAAAAATGTCTTTGGTGGTGGCGTCTGATTGCAGATGGTGGAAGTGTCGGAGGATGATGCGTTGGATCCGGAGGTTGGTGGGGTGGTATGTAAGGACGAGGGGGATTCTTTTTTGGTTATTATTGCGGGGACGGGGCGTGAGGGATGTGTTCCGGGAAATGCGGGAGACACGGTCGAGGGCGTTCTCGACCACTGTGGGGGGGAAGTTGCGGTCCTTGAAGAATGAGGACATTTGAGATGTTGGGGAGTGGAATGTCTCATCCTGGGAGCAGATGCGGCAGAGGCGAATGAATTGGGAATAGGGGATGGTATTTTTGCAGGAAGGTGGGTGGGAGAAGGTGTATTCCAGGTAGCTGTGGGAGTCAGTGGGCTTGAAATGGACATCGGTTTCTAGGTGGTTACCCGAGATGGAGACAGAGATGTCCAGGAAGGAGAGAGAAGTGTTGGAGATGGTCCAGATGAACTTCAGGTTGGGGTGGAAGGTGTTGATGAAGTGGATGAACTGTTCGAGCTCCTCGTGGGAGCGCGAGGCAGCGCCGATGCAGTCATCAATGTAACGGAGGAAGAGGTGGGGTTTAGGGCCAGTGTAGGTACGGAAGAGGGATTGTTCCACGTAACCTACAAAGAGGCAGGCATAGCTTGGGCCCATGCGGGTACCCATGGCCACCCCCTTTGTCTGTAGGAAGTGGGCGGAATTGAAAGAGAAGTTGTTGAGGGTGAGGACGAGTTCGGCTAAGCGGATGAGGGTGTCGGTGGAGGGGGATTGGTCAGTTCTGCGGGACAGGAAGAAGCGGAGGGCCTTTAGGCCATCAGCATGGGGAATACAGGTGTATAGGGACTGTACGTCCATAGTAAAAATGAGGTGTTGGGGACCGGGGAATTGGAAGTTCTGGAGGAGGTGGAGGGCGTGGATGGTGTCACGGACGTAGGTAGGGAGTTCCTGGACCAAGGGGGTGAAAATGGAGTCTAGGTAGGTGGAGATGAGTTCGGTGGGGCAGGAGCAGGCAGAGACAATGTGTCTCTCACCTATCCCCTCCTCCCACCTCAAGCCACACCCCCATCTCCTATCTACTAACATCATCCCACCCCCTTGACCTGTCTGTCCTCCCTGGACTGACCTATCTCCTCCCTACTCCCCTACCTACACTCACCTTTACTGGCTCCATCCCCGCCTCTTCGACTTGTCTGCCTCCTCTCCACCTATCCTCTCCTCTATCTATCTTCTATCCGCCTCCCCCTCTCTCCCTATTTATTTCAGAACCCTCTTCCCCTCCCCCATTTCTGATGAAGGGTCTAGGCCCGAAACGTCAAGCTTTCCTGCTCCTATGATGCTGCTTGGCCTGCTGTGTTCATCCAGCCCCACACCTTGTTATCTTGGATTCTCCAGCATCTGCAGTACCTTTTATCTCTGAAGTAATCAATTAAGTTCCAGGAAAACACAACGAATGGAATTACACATCCTTCAGAAAGTTCTGTGTATACATGCTGGCTACTGTTAGATTAACGTTTGGATATGTTTCTATGTTAGGAAATTTATCAACAAGCATACGGCTTAATTCTCTCTCTGCACCTTCTTGACAGCTGTATGTTGCACTCTGATCTGGTGCCCTGATGCAATTATATAGTATGACCTTCTACAAAGCATGTATAGCCAACTTTTCACCGTTCCTTGGTACACATAACAGTAATAAATCAAACAATCAAACAAATTCTATGGTCATATCATTTATACTTATATTCCCTGTCCTTCCTAATATACTGTACACAGTTCAAAAGCATATTCATTTGAAATAAGCTTAACACTTTACATCATTTTAAATAGCTTTGAGTACTATGCCTTTCTACAATAAACAACCCAATTTCACTTAACCTTTGGTGGAAGCTAAGAGCCTTGAAGGACTTTATTATTCAACATGTGAGGGGAGCAAAACTATAGCATTACTTATTTTTAATTTGATTGCCCAGGGAATGCACTGAAACAGTCTTTTTCTGGCACACATCAAATGTCCTTACACTATAAAATCCAAGTCCCTTCCCTACTCAGCAGCCTAGAGTATGGTCTTGCATGATGTAAAAGAGTCACCATAGTCCCAGAGGACCACTCTTTCATCAGACAGAGATGATTGGTGGTGATTTGACCTGAGAATCATTGTGCCTCCGACGAGGGGACAGTGGAGAGGGAGAGTCCTTTATGATAACCTCAGCCGATGCAGGATTGAACCTGCGCTGTTGGCGTATCTCTGTATTGCAAAGCAGCAAACTGACCTCCTTGCATGCTGTATACAAGCCTGGAGATGTCAAATTTATCTGTACTATATATCAGATAAGATCAATAGGATTTTATATATTTTGATCAGAAAATGTCAAATATGGGTGGGAGAAGACCAGAGGAAAAAGATAAAGCAGCGAGATTAATCGAACAAATGGGCAATGCAAACACAGTGAACCCAAACTCACAATCATTGATACTGGGCCAAAAAACTCAAGGAAAGGGAAACTTTTGAACATGTATAAAATTACACAATGTTTGTCAACTAATTGGACAACTAAGCTTTGCAGGACAGATCTCTGAATCACAACATTCATACACATCTACATTGCAAATCAACACCAATTAGTGGGATTTGAAACGGTCAAAACATTTTACACTTACTTTTCAGAATATTCCAAACTCAGGTGGCTTTCCATTTTTTGATGTACTGATCCTTGTGGTATACTGTTGGACGTGGGCCTCCAGTCACTCAAACAGTCTTTTACTGCTACTTTTTGTGTTCTATTACTAAGCCAGTTCTGATCAATTTCACCAAGTTTCCCTCAATTCCATGTGCTTTAACCTTCTCAATCACTCTCCATACAGCCCCTTGTCAAAGGCTTTGCTGAAATCCAGATAAACTACATCAATTGAACTTCCCTTACCCTCAAACTTGATCACATTTTCAAAAAATTCTAACAAATTTGTTAGGCATGACCTCCCTCTGACAAAGCCACACTGATTATTCCTAATTAAACCATGCCTTTCCATGTGGGTTCAGAATTTTCTCCAACAGTTTTTCTATCACTGACGTGAGACTTACTGGTCTATAATTTTCTGGTTCATCTCTGCCACACCTCTTAAAATGCGGAACCACATTAGCCGTCCTCCAGTCCTCTGGCACTTCCCCCTGTGGCTAGACAGGAATTCAAAATTTGCATCAAGATTCCCTACAGTTTCCTGCCTCACCTCCCACAGCAGCCTAGGATCCAATTCATCCAGGCCAGGGGATTTGTCTGTTTTTAAGCCTGACAGAGCCTCCAATACCTCCCTATTTCCTGTGTGAAATTGTGCGAGTACCTCACAGTCCCTTTTCCTGAATTCCATACCTACGTTCCCTTTTTCCAGAGTAAAGACCGAAGAGAAATATTCATTCAACACCCCACCAATATCCTTCACTCACAGGTTTCCCCCTTGGTCACTAAAGGGCCCTACTTTTTCCCTGGTTAACCTCTTCCATTTAATGTATTTATAAAATACCTTAGGATTCTCCCTAACCCTGTCTCATGCCCCCTTTTTGCTCTTCTAATTGCTTTTTTAAGCTCTCTCCTGCATTTCCTCTATTCCTCCAGGGCCACAGCTGAATTGCTTCCCTTGGACTTGCTAGAAGCCTAGAAGCCCTACTCTTCTTCTTTTTTGAGTCCTGAATTGTCTTAAACACCCACGATTCTCTGAACTTATTGCCCCTACATTTCCCTCTAAAGGATACATTTTGGACCTACACTCTCCCTAGCCCCTTTTGGAACGCCCTCCCCCACCACCCCTTCTCAATGCTTTGCTGTAGATTTAACTGCTAGGAGCTGTTCCCAGTCAATTGTGGCCAGATCCTCCTTTATTTTAATAAAATCTGCCTTCCCCCCCAGTTGAAAACTGTCCTTTTCAGGCCATCTTTTTGCTTGTTCGGAACAAATTTGAACTGTACTGTGTGGTGGTTGCTATTATCTAAATGATTACCCGCTACCACATCAAACATTTGTCTGGCTTCTTTCCCCAGAATGAGATCTAGCACTGTGCCATCCCTTGTTGGACCTTCTATGTATTGATACCAAAGCCTCCCCTGGATACATTTCAAGAAGATGGTGGAAATTGAATTCAATGAAAATCTGGAAATTAAGAGTCTAATGATGACCAAGAAACCATTAATTGTGTTAACCCATCTATTTCACTAGTGTCCTTTAGCGAAGGAAACTGCTATGCTTGCCTTGTCTTGCCTATATGAGACTCCCAATCCACAGCAATGTGGTTCACTCTCAATTGCCCACTGGGCAATTTGGGATGGTCAATTAATACTGGTCTGACCAGTGATACCCATCTCTATGAATGAATAAGAAAAATCTCTTGATTCCCCCGCTGATCAACAATCCATCTATGTCAGCCTTAAATATACACAACTCCACCACCCACAGCTCTATATGGCATGGAGTTCCAAAGACTCTCAACTTTCTGAGATAAGAAATTCCTTCTCATCTCAGTCTCAAATTCGTGCCCTTTTAATCTGAGACTATGCCCTCTGGTCCTAGATTCTCACACAAGGGGAAACATCCTCTCAGCATCTACCCTGTCAAGCCCCATAAAAATCTTAAAATGAGATCACCTATCATTCTTTTAAATTCCAGTGAATAGAGTGCCAATGTGTTCAACCATCTTCAGGAGTTCCTCAGAGTGGTGTCCTTGGCCCAGTTATCTTCAGCTGCTTCATCAGTGACCTTCCCTCCGTCAAAAGGTCAGAAGTGGGGATGTGCAGACATCAGCAAACAATATTCCACATCACTCATGACTCCTCCAATACTGAAGCTGTCCTTGCCCAAAAGTAACAAGACATTGGCAATATTCAGGCTTGGGCTGAAAAGTGGCAAATAACATTCATGTCACACAAGTACAAGACAATGATCATCTCCAACGTGACAGAATTAAATATTATCCTTTGACGTTCAATGGATTCACCATGACTGAATCTCCTACTATCAACTTCTTGGCATTACCACTGACCAGAAACTGAGCTGTGCAGTCACATAAATGCTATACCTATGAGAGCAGTTCAGAAGCTAGGAATACTGCAGCAAATAACACACCTCTTGACTCTCCAAAGCCTGTCCACCAACTACCAGGCACAAGTCAGGATTGTGATGGAATACTCCCCATTTGCTTGGATGGGTGCAGCTCCAACAACATTCAAGAAGCTTGACACCATCCAGGATAAAACAGCCTGCTTGATTGGCACTACGTCCACAAATATCCACTCCCTCCACTACCAACGCTCAACAGCAGCAGTGTGTACCATTTCCATGATGCACTGCAGAAATTCACCAAGGCTCCTTAGCTACTTCCAAATCCATGAACACTACCATCTAGAAGGATAAGATCAGGATAGATGTGGGAGTACCACCACCTGCAAGTTTCCAACTGAGCCACTCAACAGCCTGAATTGGAAATATATCACCTTCCCTATAGTGTTACTGAGTTAAAGTCTTGGAATTCCCTCCCAAACAGCATTGTGGGTGTAGCTATACGAATGGATTGCAGCACAGCAAGAGGGAGCTCACCTCCGCCTTCTCGACAGTAACTAGGGATGTGAATAGATGGAACTTGGCAATAATTGCTGACCCAGCCAGCAACGCCCATGTCCTATGAAAGAATTTTTTTTAAAAATTAGGACTTACTTAGATGGTTAGGGATTTTTCATTTCTAATTATTTTTATTGTATTACTCAGGAGAAGGTGTGCATCATGCATTCTGGGTGTGTGGCTATGGAGGATACATGGATTTTTTGAGATGGTTATAGAACTATAGAGCTGAAATTGGGCGGCATAAAAGAGTGAAATGGCAGGTGTCATGGAGATGGTGTGGATTGGCATTGGGACTAGTTGGGGTGAGGGTTAAAGAACCTTCAAACAATATTAAGAATTGAGAACTGATGCAAGCTCTCTAAGCAGCCTGACTCCACACCCACCCTCTCCCACATTCTATTGCGATTTGCCAAACGCACTGCAAACCAGATCCCTGTGTGAAAAGATGAACATTCGAAGTCACACAGGGTCAGTTGTGCATTTTGTGAACTGTAATGTGCATAGATCTGGTTTTCCACCAAGTCCAGAGGAAAATTCAGTTGCAGAAGCTGGCGAAAAAGATGATTTGATAATCCTTCTGCATTATTCCAAGCAACCTTACCTCTCTTTCTGAAATTGGGTTACACTAAAAACCAGCAAAGCATTTTTTAGCGGGACATCTATGGAGTGTGTATCATTTTTGTGATCATTGTGCATTTATAGTTTCACATTTTAATCACAATTCAGGTTAAATATAACATTATGAGTGGACATAATTTTAAAAGAGCATAATTTTGTAGCACTTGAAGAAGAATGAGAGAAAATTAAGTGAGGAATGAAATTTGACATAAAAGAACAGAAGCAAAGCTACAGAGGCTTGCACAATGTTAAGGCTGGAATGATGCTGTAAAGGGCTGTTTTGGAGTCTTTCCACGTCCTCTTGGCATTCAGACTCCTGAATCCAGGTGCACCTGGATACTGTTGGTTGGTGGTGGGAGGGACTAGAGTATGTGAACGCTGATCCACTGTCCTCTGGTTGAAACCATCTATGCTGCACTTTCCTTACCATTCCATAATGACATGTTCAGTCCATCTACTGCCTACCTCCTATCTAGGTGCCTAATGTGAATCGAGCTTCCTGAGCAAGATCCACCTGCAGACATCCTTTGGATCATGGAATGGAAAGTACAAGTTGTCACATATAAGATGAACCCCTTCTGTTGAATGAGAGATAATAGGAACTGCAGATGCTGGAGAATCCGAACAAGATGTGGAGCTGGATGAACACAGCAGGCCAAGCAGCATCATAGGAGCAGGAAAGTGCTTTCCTGCTCCTATGATGCTGCTTGCCCCTCTGTTGAATGGCAGGTTTTGAACTACTACAATGAGTGCAATCCTCGTTAAACAGAGTACACACTCTCCACCACTAGGACTTCAACACAAACTCAGTTTGCATTTGTGGGGTGACACAAACAGTGCCACCCATCACTGAAGAGTGCCCTCTACAGACTAAGAGATGAACAACACAGCAAATAAGGTGGTGATTGCTGGCCTTTCTGGGATTTCTGTTCGCTAGTTGAAGAAATAAAACAAAGCAAATGTGAAATTGCTAAAAATTACCTTTAATAATTTTCAAAAGGATGTTTTGTCATAAAACATGAGTGTAATAAGTTAGGCCTTTTGATCTCCATATCTAATTCTCCAGTCCACACTCGTATTAATTCTGTAATGGAGTCTCCAGATATAAAGAATAGGAATATATCATGGTCTCAAGACATACTTTGTGATTTCCTGTTTACTGATGACAATGCATTAACTGCTGCTTTAGCGCTGGGCATTCAGTGTAATATGGACGTGTTCTCTAATGCATGAGACAAACTAAACTTTACAGCCCGCCCTAATAAAATTGAAGTAATGTACCAGCAGGTTACAGGAAAGCCCTACCTCAAGCCAAGGTTTCAATCCATGAGTGGACTGGCAGGAGTGGTTAGGTTCACTTATCATAGCAGCACGTTCTCTCAAATTGCCTATAATCACGAAAAGGGACAGGCAGAACCTGCCAATGCAAGTGTAAGCTTCTATAGAGTTCAATTTAGCAAGCTGCAAATAAAGAAGAATAAATCCGCCAACCAAAACTCAGTCTGACCAAGGACAGTGGTGCCCATTCTGCTCTATACGTGCAGTTTGGTTGACCAGCACCATGCCAAGAAGCTCAACTACTTCCACTCAAGCTGTCATCAAAAGCTTCTGTAGATCAGGCGACAAGGCAAAGTATCAGACACTGGGGTGCTCAGGTGAACTGGCATGACGAGCATTCACACTATTTTGAGATATTTACAGCTGCGTGGGGCTGGTTATGTAGCCAACATGCCTGACACTTGCTTACTTAAGGGAATTTTCTACGGAGAACTTTTGGCTGCAATACAGTCTCAAGGTGGTCAAAGGAAGGGTTATTTGGACACTCTGAAGGTTTCAGTTGGGAGTTTGATATTAACTTTGATTCCAAGGAGAAGCTTGTCCAGGATTGTTGCACCTAGTGCAACAAAATTTTAATAAATGGTGCAGCCTCCCTTGGATACAAGTTCCAATCAGACACACAAAGTACATCCTGAGCCAGCAACTTGTTCAAAACTTTATTTCTTGCCTGATTCTTTTCTGATCTTTTGGAGCACAGATCAGCCTTAGCCACATACCCTACATACCCACCACAACTCCACCAAAGACTCTGAATGATAATCATGGTCATCTTCACCTTGCAGAATGAGCAAAGTGTTAACTCATTCACTATTAATCCATTTTCTATGTTATACATTTATTTCACAATAACCACTTAAGGTGAGCTATAATTATAATTTTGCCTTTAGATTGTTCTTTTAAGAAATTTTCAGCATGGAAAATTGCAATTTCCTGTGGAAATAAAGGAAAGAACTCTGGAAACTAAGAACACATCCAATCAAAGTCACATTGTCAGGGAAAATATCTAATTTACTGTTTTGAAGTATTGGCTTATTAATCAATCAACTGGGATAGATTCAGATAGATTTTCTGAAGAAGGGTCCCAACCCGAAACGTCAGCTTTCCTGCTCCTTTGATGCTGCCTGGCCTGCTGTGTTCCTCCAGCTCCACACTGTGTTATTTCAGATAAATGATTGCTTGCTTTTAATCAGAAAAAAGCAATATGTTATTTTTCCCAAATCTAGACATTATACGATTAGTTTCCTCAGTAAATATAATTAACTCATAACTCCATATTATAGTATTTATTGCTTGTCAACACAAAGATGTTATTCAAGCAACTTTTAAAGCAAGTGTCTATTCATCAAAGCAGTTATGTTTAAAAAACAAGAACCCTCAGAGGTGTGTCGTAACATCTCTGAATGGGTTGATTTAGAAAAAAATCAGCATGTCCTTAAGGACACAGTGGTAGTGCCCCTATCACTGAGCTAAGAGGTCCAGGTTCAAATCCCATCTGCTCCAGAGGTGTGCCATAACCTGTCTGAACTTTCTGATTAAAGAAAATCATTAACAAAAGCAATTAACAGCTCAGTTCATGTCAATACCAAGATCAATCCTGCATGCTTCATGAAGTGCGTTAAATTCCGTCAGGTAGATTTTGACTTCATGCATCAGCGTAAAACACTGGAGCAAACTGGCAGCCTGTTTTACAAATCCCATGATTTTTATTTTCACCATAATGTCTGTAAACATTAATCATTCAAAGTCTGTGTTGTGCATTTACTGAGATTTGGTGTTCCTCCTCTTGACTAATACTTTGCCTCAAATTCTATTTAAAAAAAAGTCAAAGCATCTAGATTGACTGCTTTATTTGATTAACCCAAGTACTTCAGAAGATTACAGATAAAATGTTGTGGAGCTGGATGAACACAGCAGGCCGAGCAGCAGGAAAGTTGACGTTTCGGTCGAGACCCTTCTTCAGAAATTTCTCGGTCACGGTTTTCATTGATATTTCTGCGGGTTATTTCTGATATTTCTGCGGGTTTGCCTGGGCATGGTAATAGATATTTTCATAATCAACCTGTTCAGAGATGTTATTATGACACATCTTTAGAGCAAGTGGGACTTGAATCTAGGCCTCATGGGTCAGAGGTAGGAACACAACCACTGCACCACAACAGCCTTTCAAAGTGGTTACTTTTTAAATCAAGTTGTTGGATGTGTTATGATACATTCAGGGCAGATGGGACTTGAGCCTGGACTGCTGCTACACAACAAGAGACCATATTTTTGATTTGAATTACTAGTCCAATGATGTTACCACAACACCATCACCTCTGTTCAGCAGGGTTATTATTATTGCTCTATGTGTACATCTGCGCTCTGTCTAATTCCTGCTGTTCAAGCTGGTTGGTGGAGCATTACAAATTATAAACACAATCACAAATTAATTCAAGTCAGAGTAGTGTATCCTTCAACACATTTGCTGTAATTTGATACAATTGAACACCAGGAGCTGAATTTTATTATATTTTGGCCATGTATCATTTTAACCAAGTTTCTTGGAGGGTTTCTCATCATTTCTGAAGAAGTGTCTCGACCCAAAACGTCAACTTTCCTGCTCCTCTGATGCTGCTCGGCCTGCTGTGTTCATCCAGCTCCACAACGTTTTATCTCAGGTTCTCCAGCATCGGCAGTTCCTACTATCTCAGGAGATTACAGCCCAGGACAAAATAATTTGGACTCTGGTGTCCGTGCAGGCTTTTTAACCGCAGTAAATTCAAAACTAATTCCATCAACTCATTTTCTTCTCATATTTTCTGCCTCAAATGGATATTCAGTCTATTTTTAAATAAAAGCAATGTTATCTGCTTTCATTAATTTTGGAATGTCATTTTATAATCCAACAACTCTCCTGAAATACATTTCTCCTATTCCCTGTCCTAAGAAAGGAGCCAAACGATGACTGTCATTAGTTTTGTTGTGCTGAGATAGGCACAGCATGTGTCTGTGTTTAATCAGAATATCTTGCGAATTGTCCTGATGAGCACAAGATGAAAAGCAATGCAAAGTTCCTTTACTCATTCATGGAGTGTGGGTGTCACTGGCTGGGCCAGTTCATCCCTAATTACTGCCTGAACTGAATGGCTCGCTAGGGCTATGTCAGAGGACAGTTAAGAGTAAATTACATTGCTGCAGACCTGGAGTAACATGGAGGCAAACTCGGTAAGGATGACTGATTTCCTTCCCTAAAGGACATTGAGTTCACTAATGTGTTTTTAAACAATCAACAATGGATACTGGTGATTATTAGACTAGCTTATTATTCTAGATTTTCTTTGATGCAAATTTCAACATCTATTATAGTGAAATCCAAACCCAAATCTCTAGAGCATTTGCCAGGGTCTCTGGATTGCTAGTCCAGTGACAATATTACTATGCTGCTCCCTCAAGTTACATTAATATGATAGACATTGGTACAGGGCCTACGGGGAAGATCTTACTTCATTTTACTACTTCGAGATCCAATCATGTCCATTTGACATCATCATATTGGGTGATGTCCACGGCAATCTTCAGAGTTAAACCATTCAGATCCCTCCACCCTTATATAGCAGCTTTGACTTTTTCATCCGTCTCCCTCACATCTTGTTCAGGACATTAGTTTTCGTCAGCAGAATGAGTGGGAATCTCTCATTTTCTTACACAGCGCCATCCAGTGGTGCTTTAATGCTGCGATGATGTTTGTCAATATTATTCAAATTGCGCAGAATTGACTCCCTTGGCGAACCACAAAAGATCATTCCAGATGTATGATATAAACTCTAGGAATAACACGGTAAGATTTTGATTATGAGCATTGACAAATTTGTCCCCTGATGGCAATGGTCTAGACTTCTCGGCCATGGTTTTCATTGATATTTCTGCGGGTTTGCCTGGGCATGGTAATAGATATTTTCATAATCAACCTGTTCAGAGATGTTACTATGACACATCTTTAGAGCAAGTGGGACTTGAATCTAGGCCTCGTGGGTCAGAGGTAGGAACACAACCACTGCACCACAACAGCCTTTCAAAGTGGTTACTTTTTAAATCAAGTTGTTGGATGTGTTATGATACATTCAGGGCAGATGGGACTTGAGCCTGGACTGCTGCTACACAACAAGAGACCATATTTTTGATTTGAATTACTAGTCCAATGATGTTACCACAACACCACCCCCTCTGTTCAGCAGGGTTATATTATTGCTCTATGTGTACATCTGCGCTCTGTCTAATTCCTGCTGTTCAAGCTGGTTGGTGGAGCATTACAAATTATAAACACAATCACAAATTAATTCAAGTCAGAGTAGTGTATCCTTCAACACATTTGCTGTAATTTGATACAATTGAACACCAGGAGCTGAATTTTATTATATTTTGGCCATGTATCATTTTAACCAAGTTTCTTGGAGGGTTTCTCATCACCGGGCCTAGGGAATTTTCTAGTGTGATTGTCCCTAACCCACCTTATTTAAATGCCTAGCATGCCCCCAGGACCTCTGATTCTGGCTGAATTCTGCTTGTCACTGCCAGGATATCCCAGAATAGACCGTCATCACGGTGCCATCTTTAAAAGGCTGTTGTGCACTCAAACAAGCACTGTCAGACCATAGCCACCCTTCACAGTTCATGGTATATGCCATGAACTTAACTAAGAAGGGAAAGTTGGTGTTTTGCTTTGTCGACAGACATCTGGAGATTCTGGTGGTGGAGAGGAGACTCATCAGTGGAGGCCATGATCCCAGACCTTGGCAGCCTGGTCACCTGGATCAATGAAGTGTCAGTCTTCTGGAGCAATGCCAAGCAGTGTGGGAAGATGATCAATGACCTCTCCATTCTGCCAAGGTAAGTGCAACCATTTTCTTTGGTGTGGTTTCAGAGGTGGCACAGTGGCTCAGTGGTTAACACTGCTGTCTCTCAGCATCAGGGATATGGATTCAATTCCAGTCTCGGGTCACAGCCTGGGTGGAGTTTATACATTCTCTCCATGTCTGTGTGGGTTTCCTTCCACAGTCCAAAGATGTGTAGGTTAGGTGGATTAGCCATGGGAAATACAGGTTCACAGGGATAAGGTAGGTGGGTGAGTTTGGGTGGGATGCTCTTCAGGGAGCCAGTGTGGACTTATTGGGCCGAATGGTCTGTTTCCATGCTGTAGGGATTCTATTCTAATAGCCCAGAAACCCTATTATGATTCAATAAACAAATGGTAAGGTTGCCAACATGCAACTCCTCATCCCGTACGAGATCGTCCTGACCCTGACTGTCACGAATGGTTGATTAACTGTACCGAAAGCCTCAGGACTGATAGCAGCTACCTTTTGCTTGCTGTGCCTGAAACCTCCTGACTGAAGGCTTTCTGTCTTGTGAACTACTCCCCTCTGATTTCAAGACATGGCTTAATCACATGCAGGGTGTCTGTGTATGCTGCTGGCACATGGTGTAGGTGTAACACTGATGGATCAGTGGAATATGCAACACCATATCTACCCTTTTGACTAGTATATGCTGACAACTATGACAAGCTGCCCAGCCTTCTGCACTAAAAAGCAAGACAGGACGAGCCAGAGATGCAGTCTGCTCAAACCCTTGAGCTGGGTACCTCTCTCTGTGTGCCATCGCAGCAGCATTGCAATGAGGGGGATTGGCACACTCCAAAATGTAGCATGAAATGGAAAATCTTACTCTAAGGGGATCAGAAATGTGGCATGATAGCACAGAGAGGCTGGTGTTTGTCGGATGTCAAGGTCTGTGGTGTCTGTGCAGCCACTGCCTATGCACAGCGTGCCCTGAGGAGATGGTGCTGAGTGTCCGAGATTGAGGAGCAAGCAGTGAGTTGGCAGAGCATATATGCTCTGACTTTCATATCAGTAAGTGTCACCATCGAGCAATTAGCTGGTGCACAGTAAAATAGGAACCTGCATATTAATGAGGGGAGATATAATGTTAATGGGGATGACAATGAGCAAAACTCCTTATTAATAGGCATCTTACCACTCACTTGCTAGGATCTCATCTCAATGCCAAGTACTCCATTAGTAAATGTATCTTGTTGTCTGGACATCAAGAAAAGCCTCACTGGACTTCTCATGTGATTCTCCCAAATTTTACACCATAGCCCATGTCATTCTGAGAGCTATTAGAGTTCACCCTCAGTGCTGGAGATACCTATCAGGCCTATGCATTCAGTATTCTCAAGATACTGGTGTGGGGTTCTAAGTGTGGTTTTACAATAGTCAAAGAAGAAGAAACTGACAGGATTGTCTGTGAGAACAGACCACTGCATTGGTAACATCATTTTGTAAGTCTTGGGCATATAAATGGTAATGACTGCTGAGTGGTAAAGCACTAGGAAATTTAAGATAGACATGTGGTATCAATTGCAGAATATGTCAGCTTCCATAGCAAGGTAACCTGTCTGACTCGTTGAAGGATGAGCCTTATCCAGTAACAGCCATCCATGAATCTTCCTGCCTGGCCCAGTTTCAGGATACCTCATCGAGGCTGCAAAGTAACTGCGAGCGGGAGGAGAAAGATCCAGTTGTCACAATCCATGTAGGTACCAATGATATAGGTAGAAGAGGAAAGAGGTTCTGTTGAAGGAATATGAGCAGCTAGGTGCTAACTTGTAAAGCAGAACTAAAAAGGCAATAATCTCTGGAATATTACCTTAGCCGCGAGCTAATTGGCACAGGGTCAACAGGACTAAAGAGGTAAACACAAAGATTGGTGTGGGAGAAACATGTGAGATTGGTGTGGGACATTGGCATCAATACTGGGGAAGGAGGGAGCTGTTCCAATGGGTTGGGCTCCACCTGAATTATGGGACCAGAGTCCTGGTGAATCATAAACTGGGGCTTGGGCAGAGGGTGTTGGTTTCAATTGCATGGAAAATTATGAAAAAACTTAAAAGTGGGAATGAGCTCAGCAGAGATTATTAAAGTTTCTAGAGCATATAACAGGACAGAGAGTATGGAAAGGGTACACAAAATGAGTGGACAACTATGTGTGGGAGGGCAGTCAATACAGGACTGAGGGTGTTTACTTAAATGCATGCAGTATATGAAACAAGGTACATGAGCTCGTAGTGTAGATTGAAATTGGTGGGTATGATGTTATTGGCATCACAGAGATGTGGCTGCAAGGGGATTACGGCTGAGAACTAAATATCCAAGGATACGCATCCTATTGTAAGGACAGGCAGATGGGCAGAGGGGAGCGAGCTTGCCTTGTTAGTAAGAAATTGAATTAAATTGATAGCAAGAAGTGATATAGAGACCGAATCTCTGTGGTTAGAGTTGAGGAACCGCAAAGGAAAAAGGCCCTGATGGGAGTTGTGTACAGATCCCTAGGCAGTAGTCAGGAATGTGAAGCAGAAAATAAATCTGGAGGTAGAAAAGGCATGTCAGAAAGGCCCAATACAATAATCATGGAGGACTTCAATATGCAGATAGACTGGGAAAATCAGGTCGGTAGTAGATCTCAAGGAATTTATGCAATGGCTACAAACTTTTTTTTGGAGCAGCTTGTTGTAGAAACAACAGGACAGACAATTCTGGATTTGGTGATGTGTAATCAGGCAGAGTTGGTTCAAGGGCTTAAGGTGAAGGAACCCCTAAGGGGCAGCGACCATAATATGACAGAATTCACCCTCCAGTTTGAGAATCTGGAATCAGATGTAACGGTATTACAATTAAGTAAAGGTAACTACATAGACATGATGGAGGAGCTGGCCAGAGTTGATTGGAAGGGGAACTTAGCAGGGAAGACAGTGGAGCAGCAATGACAAGAGTTTCTGGGGTAATTCAGGAGGCACAGCAGAAATTCATCCCAAGGAAGAGGAAAGATACTAAGTGGAGGACAAGGCAACCATGGCTGACAGAGGACGATAAAGACAGCATAACAGTAAACGATAAAGCATACAATGTGGTGAAAATTAGAGGCAAGTCAGATGATTGGGAGGCCTTCAAAACTAGTAATGGGGTGGAATTGTGCAAAAATAAAATATGAGAGTAATGTGAATGTTGTGGTCACCATGAAGGAGAAGGTTAAAGGTCTAAGGGTAAATAAATCACCGGACCACATGGACTACACCCCAGAGTTCTGAAGGAGTTGGCTGAGGAGATTGTATAGGCATTAATGATGATCTTTCAGGATTCACTTGAGTCAGGAAGGGCCCCAGAGGATTTCAAAATGACTAACATGGCACCCCTGTTTAAGAAGAGAGGGGTTCAGAAGACAGGAAACTATAGGTTGATTAGTCTGACCTCGGTTGTTGGTAAGACTTTAGAGTTCATTATTAAGGATGCAGTTGCGGAGTGTATGGAGGTGCATGGTAAAATAAGGCTGAGTCAGCACAGCTTCGTCAAGGGAGGTCATGCCTGACAAATCTGTTAGGATTATTTGAGGGGGTAATGAGCAAGTTCGACAAAGGAATGCCAGTGGACATGATCTATTTGGATTTCCAGAAGGCCTCTGACAAGGTGCTGCACAGGAGGCAGCTAAATAAGATAACAGCCCATGGTCTTAGGGGCAAGTTACTGGCATGGAGAGAGGATTGGTTGACTGGTAAAGGGCAGGATGACAGCCAGTGACTAGTGGAGATCCACAGGGATCAGTGTTGTGACCACAACTATTCATATTATATATTAACAATTTGGACAAAGGACCTGAGGGCATTGTTGTTAAGTTTGCAGATGACACAAAAATAGGTAGAGGGGCAGATAGCGTTGAGGAAGCAGGGAGCCTGCAATGGAACTTGTTTAACCCCAATCAGAATGGGCAAAGAAGTGGCAGACAGAATAGATTGTGGAAAATTGTAATGTTATGCACTTTGGTATGAAGAATAGAGGCACAGACTATTTTCCAAACAAGGAAAAGCCTTTGAAACCTGAAGCACAATGGGACTTGGGAGTCCAAGTTCAGGATTCTCTTAAAGTTTAAGGCTTAATATGCAGGTTCAGTTGGCAGTAGGAAGGCAAATGCAATGTTGGCATTCATTTCAAGAGGGCGAGAATACAAGAGCAGAGATGTACAGCTGAGGCTGGATAAGGCTCTGCTCAGACCACATCTGGAATATTGTGGGCTGTTTTGGGCTTTGTATCTTCGGAAAGATGTATTGGCCTTAGAGGGGTTATGGAGGCGGTAAACAAGAATGATCCTGGGGATGAAGGGCTTGTCATATTAGGAGAGTTCTGGATTCAGTGCCTATATTTATGGAGTTTAGAAGGATGTGGGAGGGGGATCTGATTGAAATTTACAGTATACTGAGAGGCCTGGATGTGGATGTGGAGAACATGTTTCCACCAGTAGGAGAGACTAGAACCCAAGGGCACAGGCTCAGAGTGAAATGACAACCCTTAAGAACTGAGGTGAAGAGGAATATCTTCAGCCAGAGAGTGGTTAAACTGTGGAACTGAATGCTGCTGAAGACTGTGGAGACCAAGACACTGAGTGTATTTAAGACAGAGATAGTTCTGCATTGGTAAGGGGATCAGCAGTTATGGGGACAAGGCTAGAGAATGGAGTTGAGAAACATATTAGGCATGATCGAATGGCACAGCAGACCCAATGGGCTGAATGGCCTAAATTCATTACTATGTCTTATGGTATTTCCTCTGAATCTGAGGATATCAAGCAACTGAGGCAAATTCCATTGCCTCCTGAGTTTAAATGTTGTGATCTACCTTTATAATCCACTGCCTTCTTGCAAACCCAAAATTAGTTTCTTAATCCATTTAGTTTGTTACATATAAATTAATTTTGATTATCTATCGAAATTTCTTCATATTATCATGTATTATCATAGTTAAGCAAGTAAACACGTCAGCATTATTTAGTTTTTGTGAATGCTTCTGCAGCTAATAGGAGAAACACAAGGATGGCCTATAGAAACACTTGTTGTTTTTCTCTTTGAAAACTTTTACATTGACAGAAGGGGTGTTGATGAAATCTTGGGGAAGCATTCAACATTCAAGCATCACTTTCCCTTAGCTAAACTCCAACACCCACAAACCTGCATCTTACAGCACATTAATTGCATTCTGATACAGATCAGCAAGAAGCTGGTGAACCATGAAAATGAGACATTCTAACCCTACACATTTAGTCGGAAGTAGAGATTCTAGTAGTATTTTGAGGTTTCTGAGTGTTAGTGGATCTCTGGAAGCAATGACAACTCAACATTTGAGCAAGAAGCGGGAGTACACCCCTCAAACCTTCCCTCCACCACTGACACTCAGTAGCAACAGTGTGTTATATCATTGAGAAGCATTACAGAGGTTTGTCGAAGATCCTTAGACAGCAGCTACCAATCTCATGAACACTTTTATTTGGAGGAATAAGGGCAGGAAATACGTGGAAACACTACCACCTGCAAGTTCCCCACCTAACCACTCATCATCCTGATTTGGAAATATATCGCCATTCCCTTACTGCCTCTGGATCAAAATCTTGGAATTCCCTCCTTAAGGGCATTGTGTGTCCACATACAGCACAGGGACTGCAGCAGTTCAAGAAGGCAGCTCACCACCACCTTCTCAAGGGCAATTAGGGACAGGCAATAAATGCTGGCCAGCCAGCGATGCCCACATCCCATGAATGAATATGAAAAAAAAATGCTTCAGGAATCTTCCTGGTTGTTATATCTTCAATCATCTCTAACTCAGTGGCATTGCTCCATTTTTAGGCCCTAGAAAATATGAGGTGATTAAATCCTGCTTATTTTACATCATTAGTTATTGAGGAGTAATGAAACTATATTGTCCATCAGCTAAATAATCCAATGTCAAATCATATTCAGTAATGTGATCAATAATTTATACACTCGCATACAAGGGGAAGAAACATAAAGCACTGTAATTACCAAAGTAATAATTAAACACACATTAGTAGTTCTTGCAAGATAATTAGAAGCAAAATTCTGCAGAGCTAGTATAACATGGATGCTTGCAGTCTCCTGCATAGCGACATCTATATTTTCTAATAAGCTCCCTAGCCCTGCAGAGCTGGATGAAATCCACCAAACCTTAAAGCACAACAGTGTAGTCAGCAGTAATGTGCATGTGATACCATCCATGATATGATGCAACCAATTTTTCACATGCTGTACTTAGATACGGCTATCAATTTAATTAAAATAGGTTCTGGAGATGTGGAAAAAATAAACGTGGGATGACCTCAATCTTGCTATTAAAACTAATGTTATTTAGCTTCCGCTTCACCTTGAGGTGATATTTCGAACCATAATTCAACATTAGAACAACCACATAGGCTGTCAAAAATAGAAAAAAAATAAAAGCTTGGTTTAATTCAAATGGTCAAACTTCAACACTGCAAACTGAAAAGTGAAACAGAAGCTAAACCAAATAAATTGTTTTTACCAAGAACAGAAATTGCTGGAGAAACTCAGTAGGTTTGGCAGCACTGGTGTGGAAAAATCAGTTATTGTTTCAAGTCTGGTGACTCTGATGAACAGCCAGTAAAATCAAAACATTAACTATTTTCTCCCACAGATGCTGCCAATCCTGCTGAGTTTCTCCTGCAATTTCTGTCTTTGTTTCAGATCTTGAGCATCTGCAGTTCTTTATTTTATTAATTTTCAACATTAGAGCTATTTTATTTCCTTACATAGGGAAGTTCAAATGCAGAACTAACCATTGATTGATGAGCTGGAATTTCTGGATCAAACTTAACAATACCTATGGTTTAGCAAATATTGTTGATGCTTTCACATTAGGACAGAAAGTAACCGAAAAGACAAATCAAATGTTTGCTTTTATCCTGGTGAGTCTCAAATACAAGAAATATGGAGAGAAGGCTGGAACTACCTTGTCCAAACTCCATATGGAGTAATACATTCAGAATGAAAATAAGATCTATTAGGGTAGATCTAGACATTTACTTTAGTGGGGAAATCCAGAACGTATTTCAGCAATCAGTTGGTAGCACTCATGTCTCAAGTCAAAAAATTGTATTCAAGTTCCAACACAAAATCAAAGCTCTGACACATCACTGAGGGAATGCCCCAGTACGGATGTGCTTACTGCTGGATGATAAACCAAGGCCTGATCTGTCATCTTGGGTGGATTTAAAAGACCACATAACATTATTTTGAAGCAGAGGAGAGGAGATACCCTCAGTGCCCTGACCAATATTACTCTTCAATCAACATCACAAAAAACAGATGATCTGATTATTGTCATACTGCAGTTTGGGGAAGCTCTGTGCAAAATGACTTGCTGCATTTCCTCCAGTGGTTGTAAAGTATTTTGGGACATTCGGTGGTTGTGAAGGATAATTAATCAATGCTAGTCTTTTGTTTAATTATCATGAAGATATAGACCATTTATAGTAATGGAAATCTGAAATACTTCCCACTGTCAAATGGCGATGGTCACTGGGTCAATTGCGAGTTTCAAGACTAAGATTGATAATTTTTAAAGAGAGTGTTATGATCTACTTGAGAGAGTGTGCTGGTTCTCAAGCCTCATTACTCCTGGGATCAGCACACAAGTTAGTGACCTAATCAAAGCTTGTAAAGTCCTCAAATGACCTTTCTGCTGGAATCAAGTTAACAGAAGACATTGACTCTTGGAGGTGAGGTGATGGCCTAGTGGTATTATTGGTGGACTATTAATCCAGGGACCCACGTTTGAATCTTACCATGGCAGATGGTGGAATTTGAATTCAATTTTAAAAAATGTGTTTTCCATGTTGGAGAAGTACATCTGGTTCACTAATCTCCCTTAGGGATTAGGGAAGGACATCCTTACCTGATCTGGATTACATGTGACTCCAGATCCACAGCAATCTGGTGTACATTTTTCACTTCCCTCTGGAATGGGCAATGAATGCTGGCCTAACCAGTAATGCCTTCATACTGTGAGTTAATAAAAAAACCGCCAGATTCTTGTAGCCCTCTTTGTGGTGCAGTGGTAGTGTCTCTACCCTTGGGCCAGGAGGCCTGTCTTTAAGTTCTACCTGCTCCAGAGTTATGTAATAACACCTCTTCAGGTTGATTAGAAAAATGGGTCAATAAAAAACAAGTTTCTTGTACTTGACGTGAACTATTGTTTAGCACAAATAAGTAAATTCTAATTACAAGTAAACAGCTATAATCTATCAATAGATGGCTCTACTAGCTAAAACTTTAGGGGCTCTTGTGGGACAGTGGAAATGTCTAGGGTCAAGTGCCACCTACTCCAGAGGTGTACTGTAACACCTCTGAGCAGGTTGATTAGAACACCCTCTTTCAAAAGCTTGACAGACAAATACATAAATACACAAACAAAAACAAAACAGTGGTTTATGGATGGTGGAAAAAGAAACTGGAACCACAATTCAATAGCAGCAGTCCACAGGTTTTACTTTTGGCCAGGACTTGGTATTGTTCCATCTCCTTTCTCCAGGTTCTCTGCACTTTGCAGAAGGTACAGGGCAATTGGTAAATTAACCACAAAGTCTTTCTGTTAGTGATTAAAGGTGACAGTTTACAACTGGTGGGAGAAAACACTGGCTTGCTTCAAATATTTTCACTACAGAGACAGACACACACACCACCTGCCCCTGCAGCAGTTCAAAGGCTTCTCTCTGAATTGTTCACACCTCCAAGATGTTCAGCACCCCATCAGAGAGTTGTCAGTTAATGAACTTTAGCATCCATGACTGGTCATAATTGTATAAACCAATCAGCCATTTGTTGCTGGCCAAATATCACTTCACTACCCCACTCCCTGACTCTTGCGATATAGTCTGTAGGACAGGAATGGAGGTGGGTCAGTGGGTGGTGGTGGGGGCGGTGCTAATTTAAACACGACATTGCAGCTATCATTAAGGCTGCTGGTTGTCCCAAGGGAGAGAGAGAGTTTTTGCTACAGCCTTCCATTGCATCACAGGGGAGCAAGATGTCACAGGAGAGTCAGAAGCCTGACACCATAAGGGAGAGGACAAGGTTCCTTTTCCAGAGGATGCCAGGAGGAGGTCACCGCATCATACATCAGGGTTGTCTCTCTGTTCAGCATTATCTCCTACTGCCTCCAATTCCTCCTCCTTTCTTACATCCATGAGTTGTCCCATTGCAATGCCTCACTGTCCTCCTGCATCTCTGGAGCGCTATGATATGATGTTAGCAAAAAAACGCACCTGAAATCTCAGAGACCCAGCTGCCTATGAGATGCCCCAGAGCTCTGCACTGAGAATACTTAGAAGATAAAAATGGGATCAGGTACAATCAAGATGGTTTTATGAAATGGACATCATATTTATCTCATTTATTAGCGTTCCTTGATGAAGTTACAAGCAAGATGGATTGGGGAAACTTGCTAATGTGTTGCATTTGGTCTTCCAAAAGCCATTTGATGAGGTGACATTTCAAAGGTTACTGCACACAACTAGAACTTGCAATGTAAGGGGTAATATTTCAGCATGGATAAAGGATGTCTTCGCTAACAGAAAGCACAGAGTATGAATAAATGAACCACAGGTATCAGTGCTGGGACCCTGACTATTTATAATTGAAATCAATTACTTGGAGGAATGGACAAAATGGATGGCAGCTAAATCTGTCAATGACACCAAATAGGTAGGAAAGTAAGAGGAGGCAAATAAATCTACAAAAGGATATAAATAGGATTAAGTAAGTGGGCAAAATTAGCCAGATGGTGTTTATGGTTCATGTAGCTCTGCCTCTGCCTGCAGATGCAGTGCAATGGGTGGTTCCTTCTCCTGCATGTCCCCAGTGTTTCTCCTGTGGCTTTTTGATGATGCTCAGAATAGTACCTTTGCTGTGTAGGCTGCTGATCCTCATCTCCAATGTCTTTGATCTCTGAGGGTACACTACCCATTCTCAGCTGCACCATTCCTGGTCAGGGAAAATCGAAACAACCTTGTTTTTGTTTACTTTATTAATTCACGGGATGAAGGCATCACCAACCAGGCAGAATTTATTGCCCATCCCTCATTGCCCAGAGGGCAGTTAAGAATCAACCACAGTGCTGTGGGTCTGGAGTCACATGTAGGCCAGACCAGGTAAGGATGGCAGATTTTCTTCCCTAAGGGACATTAGTGAACCAGATGGGTTTTTCCTGACAATTGACAATGGATTCATGATCATCATTAGAACCTTAATTCCAGATATTTACTGAATTCAAATTCCACCATCTGCCGTGGCAGGATTCGAACCCAGGTCCCCAGAACATTATCTGGGTCTCTGGATTAACAGTCCAGCGATAATACCACTAGGCCTCCCCTCTCTTGTCCACTGCTCTCGCTCCTACATGATGCTCCACAAAATTGTAAGTTTCTCATTTCTTGACTCCTTCCCTGACCTTCAAAGGACTACTACAACTGCTGTAACATTCACACCGTACAAATGCCAAACAATGACCATCATCAATAAGAGACAATCTGACCACCACCCCTTGACATTCAATGGTGTTATCATCACTGAATCCGCCACTATCAATATCCTGGGTGTTATCATTGGCCAGAAACTTGACTGGACTCACCACATAAACACAGCGGCTACTAGAGCAGGTCAGAGATCAGGAAAACTGCAGCAAGTTACTCACTTTCTGACACCCCAAAACCTGTCCATCATCTACAACGTAAAAGTGAGGAGTGTGATGGAATACTCCCACTTGCCTGGATGGGTAAAGCTCCAACAACATTCAAGAAGCTTGTCACCATCCAAGACAAAGCAACCCACTTGATTGGCACCACATCTATAAGTATGCACTCCCTCCATCATCGATGCTCAGTAACTGCAATGTCTAGTGTGTGCAGCGGAAATTCACCAAAGATCCTTAGACAGCATCTTCCAAACCCATGACTACTTCCATCTGGAGGACAGTGGCAGCAGAAACATGCGAACACCGCCACCTGCAAGTTTCCCTCAAAGCCACTTACCATTCTGACTTGGAATAGTTGCTTTCCTTCACTATTGTTGGATCAAAATCCTGGATTTCCTTCCCTAAAGGCATTGTGGACTGCAGCAGTTCAAAAAGGCAGCTCACCACTACCTTCTCAAGGGCAACTAGGGATGGACAATAAATACTGGACAGCCAGTGATACCCACACTCCATGAGTGAATTAAAAAAAACTTCAACCTCAGACAGTTAAACTCTTTAAACCATGATAAGCCATTCTATTTATCTTGTTGAACCATTCTGACCTCTATGACCCATCCCTGACACCATCCTCACCTATCCCAAACTAGTCTGAGCCAGACAGCTGCTGACTGCCATGCACCCTCTAGAAATCCAAAATCTTTCCAGAGACAGGCTTTTAGAAGCCTTTAGCAATGTTAATTAACTTATATAAGAGTGTGGGCAAGATCTCAGGCCCATATGTCCTGCTGCTGTTATAAAAACTGGCGATTCTAGAATGGAGGTGTGTCATCCAGATGCACAACATGACCAACATGTTTCTCAGCCATTCATCTTCTTTCTGGCTGGATTCAGCCCCCAAAAATCCAGTCCCAAATCTTTACCAGGGTATGCTGTTGATTTTCCTGTATGTGGTATTTGCAAGAGAGCAAAGTATCTTGCACATGCAGAATTCTGAACACTACACAGTTAAGTCTAAATATACCTTGCATCACAGCATACTTCAGGGGAAAGCAGGAACTGTTGATCTTATTTTCATTTTTAGCTAAAGTTTGGAACTAGTGCTCGTGCAGGTACCAGTCATGCTCAGATATTATTATCTTACTCATTTTTCTGAAGAGCTGTTCAGAGATATAAAAAATAATTGATTGAACTGAAATGGTTGCTGAGTCACTGCATCATACAGCCATTTTGTAACATACCATGATCCCTATTGCTGAGTCATGATAATGAATGATGATTGGACTTATGCAAGACTTACACTCTTAGATACATACATATTCTATTCAGTAATTAAATGTTTTTAAATCACTTTACAGATTATCCTCATAACAATACGCATGGTTTCTAACATTGCCCACTTTCTAAAGAATTATCACACCTTTTGTACCAAAAGTATATTCAGTTCATGATATCTACGGAAATATGAACTCAAGAGTGCAAAAGGAATACTTTGCTGTTACTACCATAGATTTATTCAGCCTCCTTTACACACAGAAACAGTGAAACAAAAAGGATGCAGGAAGATCTTTCCTGACTTTCCAACCAAACTGGCTTTTTAAAAAGGCAATTTAACTGTTTTAATAGAAACACAAAGTGCATGAAAAATCTTAGTCGTGTCTAGGTCTATATAACAATGCCAATCCCTATCAAAAATTTAAAACAAATAAACTGCATATTGTTGACAATTTTGAAAAGACTGGAATAATATAGAACAATATTTTAAAACAACCTGCGATGCTGCAGACAACCTGACAACCCATGTATCTTATTGGATACTGTAAGTCACTGCTGTATTAGACTTCTATATATCCAGCTTCTTCCAGGGATCCATAGGGGAATATGTGGGATGTCCCAGCATTTGCTCACCGCTGCATTAAAGATCTCTGCAATGCTTCCAAAGGGCTGCAGTGCTCTTGTGTGACTGCACTGATCCTGATATCAAAGCGCGAGTGACTTTATGGTCATTGCAGACTTTCCACAGTCGCAGATTGCAATTGATTGCAATCATGGGACCAGCCTATAGAGGGATGGAACCCCTGAAAGCATATCCTGCAAGTGTGTGGAGGTTTCCTGGGGTGTATTCACGAAAACAGTGTGCTTCAACATTCTCAGATGCCACTGTTGTTTCATCTCCGCACATGCCTTCAGGGATGAATACTTGGCAGGACTTGTCCTCACAGGACATGGATAGCGATGATAGTGAGGAAGCCTTGCACTGAAGCTGAGGAACAGTACAAATTCCTGCCATGATTTCAACAGCGACAATGGAATGCACAGTTGGGTTGTTGAAGTCCAGACACTGTTTTCTAGACTCTTTGGGAAGTGCATTATAAGATTCTGCAACTGTATCTGCAGGGCTGTGAACAATCCAGGATAGCGGGAGGCAAAAGGTGGTGAGCCTGAGGACCTGGATGAGTCACTTTCCTCTTCTGACAAAGAAGGCATGAGGGAAACAGTGGAATTGACAGGATGCTGTGGCTGCACCAGAGACAAGAGTCTTGGAGAAGTGTGCGAAGGAAGCTCAGAACACATTTGTTCACACCTGCTTCCAGCAGCCATTAAGCCCTTGAGATACCTTCCGTTTATGACCACCAACCCATGTTGTCACCACATCTATTTACATTTAGTACTTAGCAGCATCCTTTCTCCCTGGAGTGCTCTGCAATCCCTTGAGCAATGCCATTATGAGCTTAAGATAACAAGGTGTGGAGCTGGATGAACACAGCAGGCCAAGCAGCATTATAAAATTCATTTTTCTGATGAAGGTTCTAGGCCCGAAACGTCAAGCTTTCCTGCTCCTTTGATGCTGCTTGGCCTGCTGTGTTCATCCAGCTCCACACCTTGTTATCTCGGATTCTCCAGCATTTGCAGTACCTTTTATCTCCATTATGAGCTTGTTCCTGGGAGGGCTTCCTCATGATAGCAAGGTCATAGGGAAGTGACAGACAAAGTGTGGTTCAAAAAGTTCTCTAAAGCAGAACAGGCAAAAGAAAACTCTGCATCTCATCAGCTGCAAAGGTGATCCCAGTCATCATAGCCCAAAATGTCACCAATACCTGATCACCAACATCGGAATTGTGTGGATACTATTGGTGCCCTGCTGTAAACAAAGTCACATGCAGGCTTCTGCCAGAGTCCACTTGCCATAACATGTGGCAATGGAGAATTGGTGGCAAGGACAAAGCTGTGAATCTGGGAATCCCACGTCAAACATCTGCATACAGCTGACAGATAAAAGTGAAGGTCATGGCGTGGCTGAAAGAAGTATCTTTGGGAAGCAGCGTTTGGGACTGAACAGTCCCCTTTGGAATCCTCTTGGATCACTCTAAATAGGGAGTAGGCAGGAATTGATACCATAAAAGCAGACTGTCCCACTTTCTCCTGGCTGGGGAACCACACCTTGTGGGATCATAGTCTTCATCATCGACGAAAGAAAACTCTAAATTTTGCAACTTGGAATGTTGGAAGACGCATAGATAATCTCAAAAGTGATCATTATCAAGAAGGACGGCAATCATATCACATGAGTTATGAAAAGTCCAAAGTGACAATGCCATCCCTAGTGAGACTTGCCTTTCTTTGGAGGGGCAGCTGAAGGAACAAGCAGAGAAAAAAAAATCTTTCACTGGTGTTAAGGGCCAGACCAACCCCCGCCCCCTCAAAATATGTTAAGAAGATAGTCTAGAACTTAACTTTTTCTTATTTTAAAGGTAAGTGTAAGGTGTTGTGTTTTGGATGCAGTTTGATTGGTCAAACTACCAGGCTTGAAACAAAGATAACAAGGCGTGGGGCTGGATGAACACAGCAGGCCAAGCAGCATCATAGGAGCAGGAAAACTTGACGTTTCGGGCCTAGACCCTTCATCAGAAAAATGAAACAAAACACACTTTATTCGTACACTATAAGTAAAATAAAGACAAAATAGAAAGAAAAGAATTGGCTTAACTGTAGCTCTATTGAAATGCTTAACAAAATAATATAATTTAACAAGACAACCCTTTCATCCGAGGAATCAGTCCAATAAAACTTCTCTGAACTGTTTCTAATGAATAGGGTTGGTAGTGGTCGAGCGAGGGAACCGTGGTTTACTAAAGAAGTTGAATCTCTTGTCACGAGGAAGAAGGAGGCTCATGTAAGGATGAGGCATGAAGGCTCAGTTAGGGCACTTGAGAGTTACAAGTTAGCCAGGAAGGACCTAAAGAGAGAGCTAAGAAGAGCCAGGAGGGGACATGAGAAGTCTTTGGCAGGTAGGATCAAGGAAAACCCTAAAGCTTTCTATAGGTATGTCAGGAATAAAAGATTGGCTAGAATAAGATTAGGGCCAGTCAAGGACAGTAGTGGGAAGTTGTACGTGGAGTCCGAAGAGATAGGAGAGGCGCTGAATGAGAATTTTTCATCAGTATTCAAACATGAAAAAGACAATGTTGTCGAGGAGAATACTGAGATACAGGCTATTAGACTAGATGGGATTGAGGTTCATAAGGAGAAGGTGTTAGCAATCCTGGAAAGACTGAGAATAGATACGTCCCCTGGGCCGGATGGGATATATCCTAGGATTCTCTGGGAAGCTAGGGAGGAGATTGCAGAGCCTTTGGCTTTGATCTTTATGTCGTCATTGTCTACAGGAATAGAGCCAGAAGACTGGAGGATAGCAAATGTTGTCCCCTTGTTCAAGAAGGGGAGTAGAGACAACCCTGGTAATTATCAACCAGCGAGCCTTACTTCGGTTGTGGGTAAAGTGTTGGAAATGATTATAAGAGAGAGGATTTATAATCATCTAGAAAGGAATAATTTGATTCGGGATAGTCAACACTGTTTTGTGAAGGGTAGGTCATGCCTCACAAACCTTATTGAGTTCTTTGAGAAGGTGACTAAACAGGTAGATGAGGGTAAAGCGGTTGATGTGGTGTATATGGATTTCAGTAAAGTGTTTGATAAGGTTCCCCACGGTAGGCTATTGCAGAAAATTCGAAGGCATGGGATCAAGGGTGATTTAGCAGTTTGGATCAGAAATTGGCTAGCTGTAAGAAGACAGAGGGTGGTGGTTGATGGGAAATGTTCATCCTGGAGTTCAGTTACTAGTGGTGTACCGCAAGGATCTGTTTTGGGGTCACTGCTGTTTGTCATTTTTATAAATGACCTGGATGAAGGCATAGAAGGATGGGTTAGTAAATTTGCAGATGACACTAAAGTCGGTGGAGTTGTGGATAGTGCGGAAGGATGTTGCAGGTTACAGAGGGACATAGATAAGCTGCAGAGCTGGGCTGAGAGGTGGCAAATGGAGTTTAATGCGGAAAAGTGTGAGGTGATTCACTTTGGAAGGAGTAACAGGAATACAGAGTACTCGGCTAATGGTAAGATTCTTGGTAGTGTGGACGAGCAGAGAGATCTCGGTGTCCATGTGCATAGATCCCTGAAAGTTGCCACCCAGGTTGATAGGGTTGTTAAGTAGGCGTACGGTGTGTTAGGTTTTATTGGTAGAGGGATTGAGTTTCGGAGCCGTGAGGTCATGTTGCAGCTGTACAAAACTCTGGTGCAGCCCCACTTGGAGTATTGCGTACAGTTCTGGTCACCGCATCGTAGGAAGGATGTGGAAGCATTGGAAAGGGTGCAGAGGAGATTTACCAGGATGTTGCCTGGTATGGAGGGAAGGTCTTATGAGGAAAGGCTGAGAGACTTGAGGCTGTTTTCATTAGAGCGAAGAAGGTTAAGAGGTGACTTAATAGAGACATACAAGATGATCAGAGGATTAGACAGGGTGGACTGTGAGAGCCTTTTTCCTCGGATGGTGACGGCTTGCACGAGGGGGTCATAGCTTTAAATTGAGGGGTGATAGATATAGGACAGATGTCAGAGGTAGATTCTTTACTCAGAGAGTAGTAAGAGCATGGAATGCCTTGCCTGCAGCAGTTGTAGACTCGCCAACTTTAAGGGCATGTAAATAGTCGTTGGATAAATATATGGATGATAATGGAATAGTGTAGGTTAGATGGGCTTCAGATTGGTTTCACAGGTCGGCACAACATCGAGGGCCGAAGGGCCTGCACTGCGCTGTAAAGTTCTATGTTCTCTGTTCTATGTTCTTTCTAAGTAAGGATACAGCACTCCAGATGCAGTCTCACCAAGGTCCAGTGCAGCTGTTCCAAAACTTCCCTAATTTTATACTCTTCCCTTGCAATAAATACCAACATTCATTTGCCTTCCTAACCACTTGCTGTAACTCCTGACTCTTATTTTGTGTAATAACTTTTGAGGTGGAACCTTTTCAAACGTCTTTTGGAAATCCAAGTATACCACATCTCGAAGTTCCCCTTAATCGGCCTTTTTTTATTATTTCATCAAATAGCTCCAATAACTTAGTCAAGTACAATTTTCCTTTCTCAAAAATATGTTGAGTCTACAGATTAGATTATGATTTTCTAAATGGTCTGATATTACCACCAGGTCACCCATTATTAATCTATGAACATAAGTAATCTTATTTGGCAGCTAGTTCCACACATGCACCATCTTCTGCATGAAAAAGTTACCCCTCAGGTCCTTTTTAAATCTTTTTCCTCTCGCCTTAAACCTATGCCCTCTAGTTTTGGATCCCCCACCCTAGGATTAAAAACCCTGGCTATTCACCCTATCCATGCCCCTCATGATTTTACAAACCTCTATAAGGTCCCCTCTCAGCCTCTGACACTCCAGGGAAAAAATCCCCAGCCTATTCATTTTCTCCTTATAGCTCAAACCCTCCAGCCCTGGCAATATTCTTGTAAATCATTTCTTCATCCTCTTAAGTTCAACAACATCCTTCCTATAAAAGGGTGACCAGAATTATATGCAATATTCTAAAAGTGGCCACACCAGTGTCCTGTACAGCTCCAACCTAACACACCAACTCCTATTCTCAATATTATGACCATTGAAGGCAAGTATGCCAAATGCCTTCTTCACCACCCTCTTTACCTGTGACTCCATTTTTGAGGAACTATGCACCTGCACCCCTCGGTCTCATTGTTCGGCAACACTCCCCAGGCCCTCCCTCTTACTGTAGAAGTTCTGTCCTGATTTGCCTTACCAAAATGCAACACCTCACATTTATCTAAATTAAACTCTATCTGCCACTCTTCGGCCTGTTGGCCCATCTGATCAAAGCCCCATTGTATTCTGAGATAATCTTCTTCTCTGGCCACTACACCACCTGTTTTAGCATCATCTGCAAACTTACTAACTATTCCTCCTATATTCTCATACAAATAATTTATATAAAATGATGAAAAGCAGCGGACTCAGCACCGATCCTTTTGGCATGCTACTGGTCACAGGTCTCCAGTCTGAAAAACATCCCTTGACCACCATCCTCTATCTCATATCTTTGAGCAATTTTGCATCCAATTGGCTGGCTCCCCTTGGATCCTATATGATCCGACCTTACTAACCAGTCTACCATGCAGAACCTTGCCAAATGCTTTATTGAAGCCCATACAGACAACATCTACCATTCTGCCTTTATCAATCTTCTTTGTCACCTCTTCAAAAAACTCATTCAAATGAGTGAGACATGATTTCCCATGGACTTACCCATGACATGAGCCATGCTGACTTTTCCTAATCGGTCCTTGCCTTTCCAAATGCATGAAAATCCTGTCCCTCAGAATCCCCTCCAACAACTTACCCACTACTCACCTGTCTATTGTTCCCTGGCTTTTCCTCACAGCTTTTCTGAAATAATGGCACCATACTAGTTAACTTCCACCTTCTGGCATGTCACCTGTGGCTATTGAAGACACAAATATCTCAGGTAGCATCCCTACCTTCCCACAATGTTCTGGGAAACACCTGATCAGGTCCTGGGGATTTATCTGCTTTTATGTGTTTTAAGAGCTCCAGCACCTCTTCTTCTGTAATATGGACACATTTCAAGATATCACTACTTATTCCTCAAGTTCTTGAGCTTCCATGTCCTTCTTTATAGTGAATACATTTTTTACCCTTCTAAATAATCTCAAATCACAATTACAGTCACTCAGGGTAAAGGGATTCAATGGTCTAATAATTTTTTGTAGACATAAAACTAACACCTTTTTCCTTATATTAGAGATCTTCAACATTCTTTTCCAGGAACATTCAACATCTTATTTTTGTTTTTGTTAGTTCTTTTGTCCTGGTTTTATTAAACTATTTGGTTTCTGATTCCATAGTTCTTAATTTTTTTTAATCTTAACCTATCTCAAACATTGGAGTATGCCTGGTTTTCATTGTAATGCCCGTTATAGTAAACCAATCTGAATGTGTTTTACTGCAGGCAAGGGAAAAAAATTATCTCACAATCTATATAAAAATATTCTAAGATTATTAATTTATTAGTAGAATTCATCTTAGGCTACCAATAATAAAATCTGTCCCACTTCTGCAAGATGAAATTGATAAACATCAAAAATTGATACAATTGATGTCACAGATACATTAGAAATTAGAAACCAAGATGAATAACTTATCACCAAAGCCAGTACTAAATCTATTCTAGCATTTCAATTACATTTTAATGACAAATATCTGAAGATTTGGCACTGACTATACCATCGGACAAGAGGGGAATGAGACAACCTGAGACAGTGAGGTATTGTTTGATTTATTCCTTTCCTTTTTTACTGCTGTCCCTTGCTGAAGGCTGAATGATGTACACCAAATCCTGGTTTTCAGGTTCCAATTGTTGAAATACACCCGCAGCAAAGATAAAGTTTGTTAACAAATTATTCAAAATGCCAATGGAATTACTTTAGTCCGCCATTCACAACCACAAGCAGTCGGGAAATAAGGAAGACTAGACAGGAAGGGAGCTGGTTTATAAATTATAAGTTTTGGTAAGTCCAGAGATTTCAACTTCAATTCATGGAGTTCCTGGAGGTCAGTGTCCACTAGTAGCTCTTTGATAAGCTGAGCCCTGCAGTTTTTTTTCCCTTTTTCAGGCAAAATGCAGGCTTCTTTCCAGCCAGCAACTTGGAAACACAGGTGAAGGGGCCAAGGCAGGCAGCCAGCTCAGCCTGGAGTCCGAGATAACAAGAATGTCAACACAGTACAGGAAGTTCAGAAGCTTCAGGAATTTCAATCAGGTGATCATTCTGGATCATTTTATAAGTCCATCAAGGTCATCCACTTTTAAAAGAAACAATTTAAAGAAAAATAAATACAACAGAATCATTTTCTTTGTGATTTCTCTTAATGCCCTCTGGCCATGACACAGTTTTGCCTGTCAGTGTGGGGGCCCTCCTGGCTACTGTTTACTCCAACTATGAAAGGGTCTGCCTGTTCAACTTTCAGCTTATTCCCTTCACCACTTCTAATGTCTATTGCAAAATTCTATGGCTCTTTCTGTACTTTGTTCAGATTTCTACACCCTTACTGAACTTCACTGATGCAGTTCAAGAAGAATTGTGTAGTCTCCGAATAAAGCAGTAGACTCACTCACTTTCTGAGCGGGATACGGGAGCACGGTTCCCAGAGGAAAAATCTGCAGCTTTCACAAAGTTTGCTTAGGTTGACCACACATAAAGAAAATTCCCCTGAATGGCAAGGCTCTCCAGCAGAGGTCCTTATTGGTTCTGCTGCATTCCCATTTGAGTTAACTCTGTCCCGACAGATCTGATGGATTCCTGCAAGGCCTACAGGCCTTCTTTTGAATTTCCTGAAATACAGACGGCAGTCTCCTATCTGTTGCAATGAGAATACACCAGTCTCTTTTTGGAACTGAAAACACTGTCTCCTTCTCTCTCTCGCCATCCTCTCCCTTTGTCCCCAAACACTAGCTGAATTCTTAGCTTTTCCACCTTTATCTATGTGACGAGGCAATGTTCACTTTCTTGTTCATACTCTCCACTGATGTGTTCCATTTAGGGATTGAGGTAAGGTGCCCAAACAGCATCTGAAGCATTTTGCGCCATTTAGTTTTACCAGGTAATTTTAACTGTTGCTCCCTAGCTGCCACTTTTGACATGTTTGTGCTCAGAGATGTTAATGTTTCAGTAATCAGATTTTGTTGCTCTAGATGCACTTTCTAATCAGAATTTTCCATTGTTGTAAGGTGTGCTGTCATTCCTGTCTTGAGTTTTACAAATAATTTCACCCACTGAAATTTTCTTATGGCTTCTGACCAATTTCTTTGAATCTGATTCATCTTATCAGATCGTCCATCCATAATTGCCCTTGGGAAGGTGGTGAGGAGCTGCCTTCTTGAAATGCTGCAATCTTAGGTGCATGGGTAGGTGCACCCACACTGCTGTTAAGGAGGGAATTCCATGACACCAAAGGATGATGTTTGACTTAGAGATGAACTTACAGCTGGTATTCATATGCATCTGCTGCCCTCGTCCTTCTAAATGTTAGGGATCAAGAGTTTGGATGGTGCTGTTGGAGGAAACTTGACTTTCTGCAGTGCACCTTGCAGGTGCTAGACTATGCTACCACAGTGCATCAGAGATGAAGGGAGTAAATGTTGAACCAAGATGCTTTATCCAGGTTTGTTTTGAGCATCTTAAATGTTATGGTGACTGCACTCTTCCAGGTAAGTGGAAAGTATTCCATTAGACTCTCGATTTGTGCACTGTAGGTGGTGGACAGGTCTCAGGGAGACAAGAGGTGAGTTACTTTTAGCAGAATTCCCAGCCTCTGACCTGCTGCTGTAGCCACAGTATTTATATGGCTGGCCCAGTTCAGTTTCCGATCAATGGTAACCTCCAGGATGTTGGTAGTGGGGAATTCAGTGATAGTAATGTCAATGAATTACAACCAATGGGCAAACAAGGCAATTACCTAGAGTGGCAAACTTTGTTAACGAGGTTGTAGTGTCAAAAAACACAAGAAGCATGCTTTAGCAGTCCTAATGAAACATCTAGTTCTAGTAATTTACATCAACATGTACTGATATACATATAAATGTTCATGTATTTACATTGCAGTCTTTTGGAAAATTTTACTTCTTCCTCACTCTGTTTATGTGACAATTTTACAAACATGTATATCCACATGACAATTCTAAAACTGCAAACTAATAAATACCAAAGAACACTATTTGATATCGCCTGTTCTTTTGAAATATTGATTGTATAAATTGCACAAAATATCTGGCAACTGCTTCAGGAATATATAGCATTACATCATGTGAACCATATTATACATCATGTGTATTTCATCTTGTACATATGCAGTGTCATGAATAGAACAATGGGAATGTACAATCAATTTTTTCGGTTATAAATGCACATCTTTTTCATACACATGCACAATATTAATTTTTGAAAATGGACTGTGGAGGTTGAAGTGTGGTGTGAGTGTGAGGGTTCACCTTGGTCCTTATGATACTCTTGGGGCTTCAGCTTTTTCACTTGCTATTCTGTACACAATTTTAATGTCATTGGAGGAGGACAAATTCCTCAGTTGTTGCAATAGGTACACAGTACTTTGTTCTGGAGGCCTGTCCCAAATACATTTGAACATACAGCGGCGGAGTGGCCCTGAACTTAAACAGAAACAATTCTGAATTTATGATTTAACTTGTGGGATCATTTAATCATTTTAGTGCAAATGACATTAAATAGTAATTATTACTTCACAACGGAATTTTTTACACTTGACCTTTATTTCCATCAAGAGAGCGAATCTTTGCAATTCATTAAACAATGACTTGTCGACATTGCTTCGTTATCAGTTTTGTTTTCAATTCGATACCTATAAACTGCGCATTGCGTAACATCGTTCTAGAAATATCTAAAAAGCGGGGTAGGGCAGAAAACATCATCGCAATGTTCTGTCTCGGAAAGACAATTAACCCAGACATTTAAATCAAGTGACTTTTGTGTTTGTTTCAAGAACCTGCTGAAACAGATTGCTGGCGATTTCCAGAAGGATCAGGAGAGTTGGACTGTGCTAACACCACTGCAACATTTCCCAGCGTGAACCCCCGGGAAAGGAGTGTGACTGAAATCTTCCTTTATTTGTTCCTATTAAACTGGAGTTAACGGACCTAAAGAGCGGGTCCAGGTGCTGTGGTGGTGATTTAATAAGAAAATTGACAGAGTTTGTGCCTCCCCGCCCCCCTATTTCGCAGTGGATTGACTCCTGACCGTGTATTAAAGCCCCGCCTATTGCTGAAGGAGGCCAGCCAGCCTCTCTGTTCGCAGACTGGGTGTATCTCCAAGACAGAGGTGCAGTTAGTGAGTGTCTGAAAGCCGCTAATAATGGAGTGGAAACCGATGGAAATCAACCCTGAGGTAGTAATCTCCTTTTTTTTCCCCCTTAACTCTTAAGAATGTTGATCCTGGCGCGTTTTAACTGGTCGCTTGTCTTTTTTTTTATCCCTTTCAGATGCTGAACAAAGTAAGTGCGTAGCATAAATTCACCGAACGCTAATTACCCGCAAGTATTTCTTCAGCTGGTCCTGATCTAAACTAGATAAGCAACAATTTACCGTGAAATTACTAATTCTTTAAAATATTCTAAAATGAATTTTCACTTAAGTACCTCGTCGAGTAATATAGCAATGAATGCCGTCATTATTAATGTATTCTGAATTAGCTCTTCAGTATGCCTAATTGTTAATAGATTAATGCTTCAGTTTTTAACAAGATTCTTGCTTGCTATGTCAGTGTTTGTCTCGTCTGGGTGTGGCATCGAGCTGGAAGTTCGTGGATGTCTTGGGTTTGGAAAATGAATCCCTCTCCATGGTACCATCGCCAGTGTGTGCTTTAATGTTACTGTTTCCTTTAAGCCAGCAGGTAAGGTGCTGTCCGCTGAAGCAAATTGTGTTTTTAAGTACGTGGTCTATTCTACAGTTTTGGATGGTAATTTATTGTTAATATGCTGCATCATGCTTCAATTGTTCATGCAGGAACTGATGCTTTCTGGGCTTGAGCAGTTGGCTGCCATACTGCTGTAGCATGAGATAGCAAGCTTAATGTTCCTTTGCATAACTTGCTTTCTCCTGATCTATTATAACAAATTTTAGGACTAAACTATTACTTCAAAGCTTTTTGATTCGAATTGTGAGCTGAGCAATGACCTAAGTCTAGTGACTAATTGTAGACTACAATGCAATCTCTACCCCAGCCCTATCCCTATGGTGTAATGGGAACTTGCTGAAATGGCAGCCTTGGTTCTAATGGGATTGTTTTAGTTTCTTAACCTGAAATCAAATGCCTTGTATAATCCCATATGAATATTGAACTTAAGCAAGATCTGTTCTTTAGGTCACCAAATGCTGACTTCTTGCTTCAAGTTTGCATGTACCCATGCTGACCTTGCTTTCTAATCAAGCAATAGATTACTGAGTCAAAACAGGAATTAGTACTGCTGCCTCACTGCCAGGGACCCAAGTTCAGTTCCACCTTGGGGTGACTGTACAAACTATGTATGGACATACTCCCCATGTCTCTGGGTTTCCCTGGTGGCTGGATTGGCCATACTAAATTGTCCATGATGTCCTGGGATTTGTGGGTTAAGTGGATTAGCCATGGGACTATAGGTATGGGTCTGCACAGGGTTGTCTTTGGACAGTTGGTATAGTCTACTTTCACATTGAAGTGATTTCTACAACTTGGTGAGAATATTTCAGCATGACTGAATTTTGTTGGTGTCTGTTATCTTCATGGTAGATCCATATTTTCACCAGAAAGTGATGCAGTTGTTCATAAACCATTGAATCTCAATGTGGAAAGAGGCAGTTTGGCCCAGCAAGTCCAGACCTTTGGAAGAGCATTCCACCCAGGGCCACTTCCCATGCCTAATCTACCTAACTAGATAGACAACATAGAATGGCCAATCCACCTAACTTCCTGAGTGCAAAGATATTGAAGCCAGAGCACCTGGTGGACACCCAACATGGGGAGAACATACAAATTCCAAACTCAGTTGCTTGAGGCTGGGATCAAATGCAGGTCCCTGGTGCTGTGACTCAGTAGTGCTAACAGCTGAGCCACTGTGCTGCACTGTTTCCTTTTTTCCTTTGACTAAAAGGAGTTGCCTTCTCCATGACTTCCCTCCCTAGAGTGTGGGAGACTGAGTGACCTTTATGATGACTTCATCATGAGGGGCATGGATGAGGTGAATAACAATGGCCTGGCTCCTAGGACAGGAGCCCAAAACTAGAGGCTGGTTGTTGTGGTTTTTTCAAAAAAGTGTGGGAAGATTTACAAGGGACCTCAGGCAACTCTTTCAGCAGACAGTTCATCTATGGAAAGAACTAGCAGATGAAATGGTAGATGCTGGTATTATAGCAACATTTAATTCACTTCTACAGCTACTTGAATAGGAAAGGCTTAGGATGAGTTTAGCTTGGGAATTTAGTTGGTCTGAAGGGTCTCATTCCATGCTGTATAACTGACTCTTAAATTGAAGGTCATAAGATGAACTGCATTCAATAATGCAACTCATTCAGCCTATGGTATTTCACTCGAGTAGAAATAGATCATTCAGCCAATCAAGCCTCCTATCTAAAGATCATGGCTGACCTAAACTCCACTCCCTTTTCCTGCCTTTTATTCTCTGCTCTTAATTAAAGGATTTAAATATCCCCTAATCCTAAATTGATTAACAGGCTGTCAAGGTTGGGTAAAGAACTCTATTCTCAATTATCATTTGTCACATTTCTTAAATGTGCAGCCCCTTATTCTGAGACAATGCCCTCCTTGGATACCATGGGGAAACAGCCTTCCTGTATCTACCCAGTCTGATCATAAAGCTTTTTTTTTGTTTCAAGTAAGTTGCCTCATTGTGGTAATAAGTACAGGCTCTATCTAATTAACATTTCCTCATGACAGGCACTCCATGCTTGTGAACCTTCCCTGGACTATCTCCAATGCCACTATCCCTTCTCTCTGGATAAGGGGCCAAGCCTGTCAAGTATTTTCAGCTGTGGCCTGACCAATAACATTAAGTTCTCCATCTTAAATGTTATACTGTCAAAAGCTGGCATTCCATTTACTTCCCCCATTAGCTAATTGGTTACTGGCTTTATGTGGATGAGGATGTCAAAATTGCTTTTGCCCTTTCTGCAGTCTTGAACAATCACTTCACTATCTTAGACAGTGAATAGTCTTTTTTTTAAAACCAGTAGAGGGTTTTTCTCTACTTAATCTGTCTACCCCTCAAGAAACTAGCTTCCTTTGTCATCAGCAAACCTCATTGTAGTATATTCCCTTTCCTCATGTCAGAACTATACTGTACATACTTGTGGCCCAGCATGATCCCTGTGGCAACCTGAAAATGAGCCCAATTGACTTTAGTTGGCTAACTTCCATATTACCATAATGGTCCCCTATGGACTCTGAAGTAGCCTAGTGGTACCTGAAATGCCTTCTGAAAATACACACATTCACTACTTTCTCATGTCCTGTGTCTTAGCACCTCAGTCATAACTAAGTATTATTCCCCTTCATGAAGCCATGCTGACTCAGTTGCAATGTGATTATAAATCACTTTATCACTATCCCAAGTAATCAGTTAAGATAACAGGCCTATCACTTGTGTCTAAATTAGAAAGTTGCTCATCTTGATTTTACAAAAAGGATTCCTCGAAGACTACCTGTTTTCAATACCTTGGCTGGTTCCTTTTTTAATCTTAAGATGTAACCCATTGGTTTTCCTAACTCTGTCTAGTCATACTTGAATGCATCCCCTTGCTTGCTTAGTCATTTTACCTTGGCTGTTTCAATTGGGATTTCTAGCCACTAATTCTTGGTGTTGTAATGAGTTTGCCAAATATGGAGTAGTCATATGGTAGCTGTAACACTCAAACTTAAACCAAACGATGCCATGCAACAACTTTTAGTGCTAAGTTTGAAGTGAAAGCCTACTAAATGTTGACTAAAGCAGCTGAGATTGGACAAATGCTTGGGTCTCAAGGTGGCTTGAATAACTAATTAACTGTATACTAGTAGCAAAGTTATTCCATCAAGAATTGAAGCTTCTGAAAAGACTACACTCATTTTAAATGGCTCTAGTGTACAGCTGGGCACTAACTCAACAGAACAGCTAACCCATGGAGACCATTTAAATTGCAACAAAAAACAAGTTGCTGGAAAAGCTCCATGGCTCTGGCAGCATGTGGTTGGGGAAAATAATCCAAGTTAATGTTTTGGGTCCAGTGACTTTCCTCAATTGTACCTGTGACAGTTCTGAGGAAGGGTCACTGACCCAAAATGTTAATCTCTTTCTTTCATATGCTGCCTGACCTGAGCTTTTTCAGCAACTTCTGTTCTTTTTATTCCTGATTTACAGCATCTGCAGTTATTTCCACTTTTAATGGACTCCAATCCTGTTAGGAGCCCCAGAATAAGGAGTGGGAAGTTCAATTCAACCTGCTGTAATCTGTTCTGACTAGCCCTGTCAGACTCTTCCTTCTGAAATGCAGAACAAGTAAACTTTGAAAGTGGTGAGATTATGATAGCATAGTTTGAGTAGACTCTCTTGCAGGCACTGAAGGATTCTGTCCAAGTGGTGACGTTCAACTCTGGGCCTCTGCATGATGCAGGGACGTGTATTCAATATCCTATCAACCTGAAGATTTAAACCAGGAGACTGGCCACTTGCTGGTTTTAAAATGAAGACCAAGCCCAAAAGTCCTGCCCACCCCCTGCACTAGACAAGCTGGGGGTGATAGCAAGCTGGGCAGAGCTGCCATCAAATGATCAACTTGTGCAATACAACCTGATAGCAAATTGTCAAGAATCTAGGTTGTTTGTAGCTGAACTTGAGTTCCTTGGAGATGCAACATCTCTCCAACAGAACTGGATTAGCTTTCAAAACAACATTTCTCAGTTAAGTCTTTAAATCAAGAGATTTATTTCAGATTATTTGTCTAGTTCTGAAGCTGATCTTTTTGTCTTCAAGTTATTTGGCCAACATGTCCCAATCTTGGCCATGAAACAAGTCTATCTTATTGTCTTCTACTTTCATCTCTTCCAGAGGTTGGCAAATGTGGAACTTATGGAGGCCAAGTCATTAAACTTAGACTTTTCCTTGAGGATCAAAGGCTAAGGGGAGAAAGTAGGACAATGGGGTTGTCAAACATCAGCCACTATTTGAATAGCAGAGCAGGCTTTATGCTCCAGAAAGAGCATAACTATGCTCTGTCATGGATTTGCCTCTAGTCCCAATACTGTTACAACCTTTAATGCATCTAAATGTTATTCATTAGAACACTAAATGTGACTTGTACAAAATCAGTATAACCCCTAGAAAACTAATCTTCAGGTCTCGTACCCTTTTTACATGCACAAAAAACTAAGTCTTGTCCAAGTGGAATAATTACACAATGATTTTAAGTCCCTACTTTCTGATACACCACTTGATTGGCTCATGGTTTCAATCCCATCCACTAGAGGACAAGAGTTCAAGCTGATTATAATTCTGAAATGGCAGCTAGTTAAGTACCTTTTTAGCTTTAACCAACTGACCCATAAACCTGGAGTTCTAGTAGTTCAGTGCTTCAATATTCCAAGAATGCAAAATAGAAATTTAGCACTGCTACATCCATCACTCTTTTATTGCTAAAAGCATTTTTTCCTCATACTAACCCAGGTGAATTCTTGCACTTAATTGTTAAGTAAACGTGAGTGGATGCTGAAATCCAAAAAACAGCAGGTCTGGCGTGCAGCCAGTTGTCAATCCAGTGACCCTTCAGAACAATCTTACATGTACAGTTTTCAATTTGGTCTCCTCTAGAGGTCAAGATGATACTTAAATCTGTACACAATGATTTTAAAGCTAAATAAAAAAACCAAAAGAACTGCCTGCTGTAAATAAGGAGCAAAAACAAACTTGTTGGAAAAGCTCAGCAGGTCTGGCAGCATCTGTAAAGGAAAGAGTTAACATACCAGATCCAGTGACCCTCGTAGGCTGGCATTTTCCCCAGTCCCTATGTGGAAAATAGGGAGGTGAGTGGGGTAGGGAGTAAATGATAGAGCCCAAAAAGAAAGACAGTTGCTAACAATCAGGCTGGGAGGGTGAATAGTTGTTAATGGGGACTGTTAGTGACTAACAGTGGATGTGTAATGGCAGGCTGTGGTAAGAAGGCCTAGTGTATGGGGTGGGGGCCTGGGACATGGGAGAGTTTAGGCCCTAAAATTATTGAACTCAATATTGAGTCTGTAGGGTCCCCAGTGGAAAATGAGCTGTTGTTTCTCCAGCTTGCGTTGGGCTTCACTGGAACACTAGCAAGCCAGAGACAGATGTTGGCCAGGAGCAGGGTGGTGCACTGAAATGGCAGGCAACAGGTGGTAGTTCAGGGTTTTTAGTAGAACATAGATGTTCTGCAAAGCTACTTCCACTACAATTACAGATCTCATGTCATCTGGTGACACCACCACCATGCGCCCCAGTCCCTAGCCACACTCTCTTGTGATTCATCAGATACCTTGTGCCAGTTTCAAAACTTCCAGTTTACCAGCTCCAGCTACCTCCTCTCTACCATGGATGTGCAGTCCCTTACACATCCATTCCCCACCAGGATGGTCTTAGGGCTCTCCACTTCTTCCTGGAGCAAAGACCTGAACAATCCCCACCCACCACCCTCCCCTGCTTTGGCCAAGCTTGTCCTCACCCTCACTCCTTTGTCATCTCTTTCCACCCTCACCCCCTTCTCTTCCCTCATGCAACAGCGATAGGGTTCCTCTTATCCTTGCCTACCATTCCACCAACATCCACATCCAGAAGACAAGATGCCACTTCTGCCACCAGGCACATTCCCCTCCCCCTCCCTTGTTCACCTTCCTCAGGGACATCCTGGTCTACGCTTCCTTTACCCCCAACACCTTCCCCCTGTGATTGGTAAAGGTACAACACCTCCCTCCCCAGTATCCAAGGGCCCAAACATACCTTCCAGGTAAAGCAACACTTCACCTGCACTTCCCAGAATCTAGTCCACTGCACTTGCTGCTCACCATGTGGTTTCTTCTACACTAGGGAAACAAAGCATAGACTTGGCAACCACTTTGCAAGTAGAACTTAGATTTTCTGCAAAAAAGACCCTGAACTACCTGTTGCCTGCCACCTCGTGCACCACCCTGCTCCCTGGCCTGCTAGTGTTCCAGTGAAGCCCAATGCAAGCTGGAGGAACAACACCTCATTTTCCACTTGGGGACCCTACAGCCCTCTGGACTCAATATTGAATTCAATAATTTTGGGGCCTAAACTCTCCATGTCCCAGTGCCCCTGCTGTCCCCACCCTGTACACTAGATTTTGTTACCACACAGCCTGCCATTAAACACCTCCTCCCCCCCCGTCACTAACAGTCTCCATTAACAACTATTCACCCTCCCAGCCTGATCATTAGCAACTCCTGTCTGTCCATCTGGCTCTTGCTCTCCTCCTATCATTTGCTCCCTACCCCACCCACCTCCCTATGTTCTGCATATAAACTGACACTTTCCCAGCCACTCAGTTCTGAGGAAGGGTCACTGGACTTGATGTGTTAACTGTTTTCTCCTTCAGATGCTACCAGACCTGCTGAGCTTTTCCAGCAACTTTGTTTTTGTTCATGAAATTATTGTGGTTGTTTTTTTGCTAATTTTTTAACCCAATCCTAGTTTATGCTTATTGTCCCTCCCTATTCCACCAGCAAGGCAGCTATCTTGACACCCAATGCTACTATCTCCACTGCCTTTAAGCCTAGGTCAAATACCCTTTTCTGAACTCTTCCCTGCTTAGTTTAAGTCTTCTGTACAGCCCTTGTCTGGGTCACCAGGGTGTTAGTCCCAGCATAGTACAGTTGAAAATCCTGGTTTCCTTTGAAGCTGTCAATCTTGTTCAGCTTTTCTAAGATGTTTAAACTATTAAACAGATTGCTTCCAACTATTGCCAGGAGTGGCTTTACTTTTTGGTCTCCAATTTGTACCTGATTTTTAAAATGTGGGCACCAGGCCTATCTCACTGGAATTCTTACACCACTTGAAACTAATGGTTATACAAATAAGTGTAGTAGCTTTGTTTGCTTGTCAGCTCACTGTTTTTAAAAGGGGTTTTTGGAATGAACACTTCATCTCGAGACAAGGTGGTAGTGTTAAACTTGAGTACCAAAAACTTTCCACTTGGTCTGCTATCTGTTCCATTTGTGGCTAATAGATACTCTTTAGCCTGGTTTTGTGTGTTTTTTTTTTTTGAGCTGGCAACAAGTGTTCTACCAAGTAGCTAATTCAAATATTTGGATCCCAATACTTGTATTCACAACCTCCATGTCTTGGTTCCATTTGAACTATTAGTTTTGCACTTCTCTCTGCCCTGTCCCCCTGACGTTCTTCGGGTGTGTATGCCATTGAACTTGAGGCAACTAAGCAGTTTTTTTTTTCTTGTGGACGCTTTAAAAGGAAGTCTGTGTAAACCTATTTCTCTTGACTATCTTCCTCATTCCTTCATCCTGTCAGCATGAATCATACAGGGAGCGTCAAACATCAGAACTGAGCGGAAAGGGTATTGACTCAAAAATCTACTTCGTGAAGCAGACCATTTCAAATTCATGTGGAACTGTTGGTCTTATCAACACCATTGCTAACAATCAAGATAAACTTGACTTTGGTAAGCTGGATAATGTCTTAACAGTTCTAGTAAGGCCACTTAAAGCCCACTGAAGTTTCCGCCCCCCCCCCGCCCTGCCACCACCTCCTGGCTAATGTATATCGACTTGCCCTCAATCCAAGAAGCTGGGTAACTGTCAGCTTAACAACATCAAACTGACTTGAGACTAATGTCATAAATTAGCTGTGGATGTCCCTTTTTTAACTCTAGTATTCAAATGAACTGACTAGGGGAACCTTGTGGTGTAGGGGTAGTGACCCTACCCCAGACTAGAAGGCCCAGGCTAAAATCCCACTTGCTTGATTATCAACTTGTTCAGAGATGCTGTTGCACATTCAACCTATTTTGAAAGTCAACATGAATGGACTTCATTTAAAATGACAATCTTTGTTGCAGTGGAAGGCTCTGTATTGAAAAAGTTTCTGAATGAGACTATGGACCTTTCAGCAGAAGAGAGAGCTAAGCAATTGGAACAAAACAAGGTGAGAAAACTGCTCCTGTTGACTGCCTGGAATTCAGTTTGCAGTACAAATTCAATGAATCTACTCTCTTTCCTATCTACAGGAGATTTGTGCTGCACATGATGCCACTGCAGAGGAGGGAGAGTGCCGGGTAAAAAAAAAAACTCTTCAGAATTTTTTCCTTGCTAAACTGCTTTCCCTGTCTGATTATTATCTAATCTGATTTCATGAGTTCAGTAGTCTTGACAGCCATCAGAGGAATTGTCTCTGGCTCAAAGAATGCAGGTGATCTTGAGTTTCCAAAACTGGAGGAGAGTCCCTATTAAGGGATGGCTCACTGCTGGCTTTTAAAATGAGCATAGGGTGTTTAGGTTAGCAAGTCAGCTAAGACAAATTGAAGAATTGGAGTGCTTCCAGTTTTAAGGGTCCAGTTAGGAAATCAGATCTGGTGTAACTGACAGATTCAATACACTGTCTACAAACAACCAAATATAGATCCACTTCACAAGATTGTGGGCACAATATCAGCACTGATGTACTTTACAACCAAAGTACAAAAGCCAGGCTGCAGGAACAGTAGTAATCGAATTCAAACTATCAAATTCCCAAGTCAGCTGACTGAAGGAGATTTTTTAGGAGAAATGCAGAGCTTTTAATTGGCAATTTATTGCAGGTGGAACTCCTATTAGGCAACTTGCTAATAGTTGCCTATTGAATCACCTGCTGTACACTCCTTTTTTAATCAGTGACCACCCCACCAAGTCTCAACATTTGAGAATTCCCAAGATAGTTCATGACAACAGGAATCTCAAATGACAAAATACTTAGCATTGTAATTCCCCTCCCCTAAATTAAATACCTAGTAGACAAAAACTACAGAGCACCAGTTGGGATCAAATGTTCTCAGGGAAATGCATGATAGAAACATGGAGGTTTAGGGAGCAGTTGCTACAGGTACTAGATAGGTGTTTTTTCCCATTGAAGAAAGGATAGTAAGGTGAAGGAACTTTGGATGACAAGACATGTTGGAACACCTCCGAAGGAAGGATTAGACAGGGCTCTAGAAGTCTACAAGGTAGCCAGGAAGGAACTGAGAAATGGACTGGGGGGTGTGGGGAATGAGAGAACCTTGGCTGGTAGGATCAAGGAAAACCCCAAGGCTTCCTATGCTTGAGGTTAGGGCTAATCGTGGATAGTGAAGGGAACTAGTGTGCAGAAATGGGGGAGGTCCTTAATAAATATTTTACTTCAGTATTCACCAGTGAGAGGGACCTTGATGTTTTTGAAGATGGTGAAACAGGCAGATATGATCAAACAGCCTGATGTTAAGGAGTATGTGCTAGAAATCACAAAAAAAATGAGGGCAGATATAGCCCCTGGGGCCAGATAGGATATACCCAAGGTTACCATGGGAAGAGATTGCTGCCCCTATGGCAATGATCTGTGTCCTCACTCCACTGGAATAGTACCAGAAGATTGCAGGGTGGCAAACTTCCTTCCTCTTTCAAGAAAGGAATAGAGATAATCCTGGAGACTATAGACCAGTCAGTCTTACTGGGCAAAGAGGTGGCAGATGGAATTCAACTTGGAAAAGTGAAGTGATTATTTTGGAAGGGCAAATTTGAATGCAGAATACAGGGTTAATGGCAGGATTCTTGGCAGTGTGGAGGAATAGAGGGATCTTGGGGTCCATGGCCATAGATCCCTCAAAGTTGCTACCCAAGGTTGTAAAGGTGTATGGTGTGTTGGCTTTGACTGGCAGGGGAATTGAGTTTAAGAGCTGTGAGGTTATGCTGCAGCTCTGTTTAACTCTGGTTAGACCACACTTGGAATATTGTGTTCAGTTCTGGTCACCTTTCTATATAATATGTGGGAGCTTTGAGAGGATGCAGCCTGGACTGGAAGGCAAGTCTTGTGTGGAAAGGTTGAGGGAGCTAGGGTTCCTTCATTGGAGCAAAGAAGGACAAGAGGTGACTTGGTAGAGGTGCACAAGTTGGAGTGGATAGTCAGACTCTTCTCAGGGTGGAAATGACTATAACAAGAAGTCATAATTTTAAGGTGATTGGAGGAAGGTATGGGGAGATGTCAGAGGCAAGTTCTTTAGTAGTGGGCATGTGGAATGCACTGCTGGCAGTGGTAGTGGAGTCAGATACATTAAGGACATTTTAAGTGACTCTTGGATAGGCACATGGAGGATAGTAAAATGTAGGGGAGATTGATGTCAGTAGGATAATAAGGCAGCCCAACATGGGCTGAAGGGCATGTACTGTTCTATTGGCTTTTAATGGGGCTTGAGATCTGAGCTACTACCAGTTTGTAGCCCCTTCAGCTGTGGCTGGATTGCTCTGTCCTCGTGTCAAACCCTACAGTTCATTGTGAAATGATACATATTTATCTACTTGCATCATGGGGTTGCAAATATTGGCAGATCAAGTGACAGCACAATCTGTGTTCCCTGTAACTTTCTGCCTCAGGCTAATGCACAGCAGCACTCCTAAAATCAGAAACCAGTGATGTTTATTGTCATGCACAATAACAACTTAAACATTATGCATTGCACAGTAACAGGTCCAACAAAAAAAACACATTGTCCTCTTTAAAAAGAAGCCTGCTGCATCAAAGCAAAAGGTTTAGGCTGAAACATTGACTTCAGACAGAGTGTCAAGTGGCTGTATTGTAACATTCAACCAGTTCAGTTAATCTAGATATTTGGAAATATTCACTAATAGTGAAATCTGGGCAACAACACTACATGAATAGTACTGAAGACCTCTAGACCAACTGTTCCAGTAGAACTAAACACAGGCATGCACCCAGCAATGGGGACAGTTGTGTAAAAGGGACAAGCCTTGACAAAAGGCAGTAACTAGCCAGGTTGCATTTGTCTCATGCTGCTTCTCTAGAGCTTGTTATAAAGCAGCACTGATCATTTGGGTTCTACCAGGCCCACTCAGATTTGGATCTCGTTGTCTGTCTGTTTGGTCAAAAGTAAAGTGAGTTGAAGTGACTCCACCCAAGGACCTTCATTGGAAATCTGAAGGGAGGTTGCTATACTAAAATTTGAGTGAAATGATGGCAACCTCTTGGATGTTAAGACAACTGAAGCAGATAGGATTTGAACTCAGGCCTGCCCACCCCCCCCCAGGAATTACCACAGACTTGTGGTAAAACACTGAATAGAAGGCTTGTCGAGGGATGGGTTAAACAGTCCAACTGTCAATGTCATCTAACTGACCTGTTTAGATGCTGCCCACCTCTAGAACAGATGGGACATGGTCCTGGGAGTCTTGGCCCAGAGGAAGAATGCTTCACTGAAGTAAGATTTTCCACTAATAGCAAAATACCTGCTACTACTTGCCTACTTAAGCAGCTTATCCATGTAAGACCTGGAGACCATTCAGATTGAACTTGATCCATGGTAAGTAACATTCACTCACTGACAGCCATGAATAGCAGTGTGCACCCACTGACGTTCTAATGTCAGTACCCCTATCACTTCATTAGGCAGGTTTAAACCATGACTAGAGAGGGCAGTGGTGAAAGATGTTTTTCAGGCTGTAGGTCCATGACTAGTGACATTCTGCAGGGATCCATAGTGGGACCTCTACATAAACTCTATGAAAATATAGATGGGGTGGGGGGGTACTTGAGTACTATATTGACTACAGAATTGTGGCTAGTTTGGAAGATTGGTCAGAAGCTATAGATCAGCTACAGATGTGGACAGAAATAGTAGATGGAGTTTAATCCAGGTAAACATAAGGTCTGGAACTTCAGGAGATCAAATTGTAAAGTATACAATTAATGGCAGGAACCTGAATGTGCTGATGTAAAGAGGATAGTGGGGTTAAAGTCCATTGGCCCCTGGAAGTGGTCACAAGGGTGATAAAGGCTTGGCATGCTTGCCTTTATTGGTCAGGGAATCAAGTACAAAGGTCAAGATGTCACATTGCAGCACTAAGATTTTAGTTAGGCCACACTAGTATTCAGCACTTCCTTCACATTATATAGGAAGGATGTGAAGGCCTTGGAGGGGTGCAGAAGAAGCTTAACAGGATGCTGTCTGAGTAATCTATAAGGAGAAGCTAGAAAAACTTTACTTTTTTTTTCTTTTGGAGCAGCTGAAGGAAAATAAAATAGAAGTCTATAAAACTGTCAACCCTATCCACACATCTCAATCAGATCCTTATTTCCTAAAACTAGGGGCAGTCATTTAAAGTTGAGTGAAGACAGTCTTATGGTAGGAGCCTAGAATATGATGGGGGTGTTTAAGTACACAAATCTCCAGAGTGGAGGGATATGGAGCAAGGGCAGGCAGAAGGGATTAGTTTTAACTTGGTGTCATGTTCAGTCCAATATTGTGGATCAAAGGGCCCACTAGCTGTGCTGTACCTGTCTGACCAGAGATCTAGAGCAACTTTAATACTGCCACAAGTACACCTCCATACTTGTTGAGCATCCACAAGGCAAGTTAGGAATCTTATCTCAACAGTAGTGTTATTTCCTTCTACATAACACTGCACATCTGAATTTTAGATGTGTGGTGGAGGATAAGATGGAAAAATAATAGCCCATCAAGTCTGTTCCACTAATTGGATCATGGCTGATCTAAAAATCCTTGACTCTTGCCTCTTTCACTGTCTCCTTAAGGAATCGGGAGTTACAATCTGTTTATAACCAATCTTGATGGCCCTCTAAAAGCATTCCAGACTTGCTATCCTTCACCATTCTACTTTTTTTGTTGTTTGGTAGACAAATGCTGTCTCCAGAAGCAGACACAAGCTTGGTACATGGATAACTGCAGTGGCACTTGTTAGAAATGACTGCAGGACAATCTTTTGATTTCTTTTTCCGCTCTCTCGCGTGGATTTCTAGCATCTGCAGTTGTCCTTGTACTAAAACCTAATGGCTGTGTTCTAGTCAGTTTGACTAGGCAATTAGCTTGCAACAGCATGGGATCAATTCCTGCACCAGATGAGGTTACTGTGGAAAGTCCTGTCTGCTCAACATTGCCTCCCCTCTCCAAAACATGTTGACCCTTCAGTTGAACTCTCCTCTAACCTGCTGGGACTAGTGATCTTGCCTATTCTAGCTTACTGCACAATTATCTAGATAATCTTAGTTGCTAGATGGGAGAACCTCAAATTACCTGAAATGCTCTTTAAGGCAAATATGCATGGCAGGAACGTAATATCTAGTCAACATGCAATTAACTTTTTGTGCCTTTGTTCAATAGGTGCATGAAGATGGTACAAATTTCCACTTTATAACTTTTGTTGGTGTAGATGAGCACCTCTATGAACTAGGTAATATTTTGACATTTGCCTATCTATACTTCAGTGGATCTTTTTAAAATGAAGTAGGCTTTCTCAGGATTAAGAGCAGTGAGTCTAAATGATACCTTCAATGTACTTAACAGATTGTTGAGCTTGCATTGCTAAAAGTGGCTAATTAAGTGTTAAAATCTTCAGCTTTGCAAACATCTGCTCTTCCAAGTAGATTAACTCTCAAACAGTTGAGACATTGCTGTTTTGATATGACTTCTTCAATTGTGCAGACTGAATACTAATTGTAGATGCTACCTAAAAGCTTCTGTCTTGTGATTTAAATTTGAAAAATGAACATATTTCTTTTTTTTAGATGGTAGAATGCCATTCCCCATTGACCATGGAGAAACTTCAAATGATCAGCTCTTACAGGTTTGTCTCAATGAATCCCTGACCTGCCTCTCCCTTTCTAATAAGCATCCCTCTTAAACAGCCTCCATCCATTGCCTGTACTATAGCCAAAATTGATCTGAGTCCATCAGGAATGCAAACATGTTTGATTTTGCAATGAACAAAGCTATAACAGGATTTTGCATAATCTCATCTCTTGGTACCCATTCCAGGATTCTGCAAAGATATGTAGACAATTTATGGAACGTGATCAAGGAGAAGTTCGCTTCACTGCTGTGGCCCTCAGCAAAGCCTCTTGAATGTCTGTCAGTCAAGTGCACAAAACAACTTTAATGTGCTGTTTTAAGCTTTCTGAATGCTTTGCTTAACTTCTGTTTGGATACTTTTTTAATCCTTTTGCACTTGTGTAGAAGCTTTAATGGCTGCTATTTCTGCACCTCTTGTAACAATATCTTGTTATCTTGGATAGTAGACCAGTGTTTGCTCTAGAATTTTGGGTTGTAATGTCCCATATGCCTAATGTGCAGTGTAATAGATGGTCAGTCACTTTCAATGGCAAAGCATTGTGCGCCTTTTTCTGACTAAAGTTAGAGGTTGGCTGCAGGGATTTGTAGAAAGCTTGTTTAGTTCCACACTGTGCCTATTTTACAGCTCCTCCTGCCAACACTGGCTGTAACCTGAAATAAAAAATTTGAAGCAACATAATGGTTCAGTGTCTAATTCAATAGAACTTAATCTGTGTGGGTACCTACATCAAGCTTTTGACTGGCCAGTCAAGATAACTAGCAACTGCACAATTGACTTAATCTTTGGCATACCTGAAACTTACAACATTAAAATGAGTTATGCCTCTAGTTTGAATCTCAAGCTGTCTAATTTTATCACTCTAACCTAAGCCATCAAGTTCACAACCATTTTTACATAATTCTAAAATTTGAAATGCCTTGCATCTCATGCTATGGTCATTACAGGCTAGGCCAGCATTGACAGTCACTAGCTTTCTTTATTCAATAACAAGATGTGGGTTGCTACTGGCTAGGCAGCACTTATTGGCCAGAGGGTAGTTTAGTCAACCACATAGGCCCCAGACCAGGTAAGGATGGCAGTTTCCTTCCCTAATGTTCCTGACAACTGGCAATGGATTTATGGTCATCCTTTAAACTCTTTTTAATTCAAGGTATTTATTGAATTCTAATTCCACCATATGCTGTGGCAGGATTCAAACATGGGTCCCCTAGAACACTATTTGGGTGTCTAGATTTAAAAGTCAGGCAATAGCCCTCTGGGCTATTGCCTATCATAGTGGTTACTCTTCAAACTACTGCAACCCCTTTGGAAGGCATGGTTAAGTTGAGGGTTTTTCTTGACAAACACCTATTCCTTTTTTATTTGCCTCTTAACATAGAAAATGTTTCTCAGTAGAAATTGTAAATAGATAGATGCTTGTTTCTTGGTTTTTACTTCTGTACCCAAAAAAAAAAAAATCTGGATCTAATTCATCAGCTGCTTCCATCCTCCTGACAACAGGACTCTGCATTAAACTCCATTTGCCACCTCTCAGCCCAGCTCTGCAGCTTATCGCTGTGCCTCTGTAACCTGCAACATCCTTCCGCACTATCCACAACTCCACTGACTTTAGTGTCAACTGCAAATTTACTAACCCATCCTTCTACGCCTTCATCCAGGTCATTTATAAAAATGACAAACAGCAGTGGCCCCAAAACAGATCCTTTCAGTACACCACTAGTAACTGAACTCCAGGATGAACATTTCCCACCACCCTCTGTCTTCTTACAGCTAGCCAATTTCTGATCCAAATCACTCAATCCCATGCCTCTGTATTTTCTCCAATAGCCTACCATGGGAACCTTGTCAACACTTTACTGAAATCCATATACACCACATCAACTGCTTTACCCTCATCCACCTGTTTAGTCACCTTCTCAAAGAACTCAAGGTTTGTGAGGCATGACCTACCCTTCACAAAACAGTGTTGACTATCCCTAATCAAATTATTCCTTTTCTAGATGATTATAAATCCTCTCTCATCATTTCCAACACTTTACCCCCAACCGAAGTAAGGCTCGCTGGTTGATAATTACCAGGGTTGTCTCTACTTCCCCTTCTTGAACAAGGGGACAACATTTGCTATCCTCCAGTCTTCTGGCACTATTCCTGTAGACAGTGACAACATAAAGATCAAAGCCAAAGGCTCTGCAATCTCCTTCCTAGCTTCCCAGAGAATCTTAGGATAACTCCCATCCAGCCCAGGGGACTTATCTATTTTCACACTTTCCAGAATTGCTAACACTTCCTCGTTATGAACCTCAATCCTGTCTAGTCTAATAGCCTGTATCTCAGCATTCTCCTCAACAACATTGTCTTTTTCATTGTGTGAATACTGATTGAAAAATATTCATTTAGCGCCTCTCCTATCTCTTCGGACTCCACGCACCACTTCCCACTACTGTCCTTGACTGCCCCTGATCTTATTCTAGTCATTCTTTTGTTCCTGACATACCTATAGAAAGCTTTACGGTTTTCCTTGATCCTACCTGTCAAAGACTTCTCATGTCCCCTCCTGGCTCTTCTTAGCTCTCTCTTTAGGTCCTTCCTGGCTAACTTGTAGCTCAAGCACCCTAACTGAGCCTTCACACCTCATCTTTACATAAGCCTCCTTCTTCCTCTTGACAAGAGATTCAACTCTTTTAGTGAACCACGGTTCCCTCACTCGACCGCTTCCTCCCTGCCTGACAGGTACATATTTATCAAGGACACGCAGTAGCTGTTCCTGGAACAAGCTCCATATTTCAATTGTGGCCAGCCCTTGCAGTTTCCTTCCCCATCCTATGCATGCTAAATCTTGCCTAATTGCCTTTCTCCCAGCTATAACTCTTGCCCTGCAATATATACCTATCCCTTTCCATCGCTAAAGTAAATGTAACCGAATTGTGGTCACTATCACCAAAAGTGCTCACCTACCTCCAATTCTAACACCTCGCCTGGTTCATTACCCAGTACCCAATCCAATGTGGCCTTGCCTCTTGTTGGCCTATCTACATACTGTGTCAGGAAACCCTCCTGCACACATTGGACAAAAACTGACCCATCTAAAGTACTTGAACTATAGCGTTTCCAGTCAATATTTGGAAAGTTAAAGTCCCCCATAACAAATACACTTACTTTCACTCCAATCCAGAATCATCTTTGCAATCCTTTCCTCTACATCTCTGGAACTTTTCGGAGGTCTGTAGAAAACTCCCAACAGGGTGACCTCCTTTCCTGTTTCTAACCTCAGCCCATACTACCTCAGTAGAAGAGTCCTCATCAAACGTCCTTTCTGCCACCGTAATACTGTCCTTGACTAACAATGTCACACCTCCCCCTCTTTTACCACCTTCCCTGATTTTACTGAAACATCTAAACCCCGGAACCTGCAACAACCGTTCCTGTCCCTGCTCCATCCATGTTTCCGAAATGGCCACAACATCGAAGTCTCAGGTACCAACCCATGCTGCAAGTCCACCTACCTTATTCCGGATGCTCCTGGTGTTGAAGTAGACACACTTCAAACCACCTTCCCGCCCGCCCGTACACTCCTGTGACCTTGAAACCTTATTCATGACCTCACTACTCTCAACCTCCTGTACACTGGAGCTCCAATTCAGGTTCCCATCCCCCTGCTGAATTAGTTTAAACCCTCCCGAAGAGCATTAGCAAATTTCCCCTTCAGGATATTGGTACCCCTCTGGTTCAGGTGTAGACCATCCCGTTTGTAGAGGTCCCACCTACCCCAGAATGAGCTCCAATTATCCAGGTATCTGAATCCCTCCCTCCTGCACCATCCTTGTAACCACGTGTTCAACTGCTCTCCCTCTCCCTATTCCCTGCCTCGCTAGCACGTGGCATGGGTAACAAACCAGAGATAACAACTCTGTTTGTTCTAGCTCTAAGCTTCCACCCTAGCTCCTTGAATTTCTGCCTTACGTCCCCATCCCTTTTCCTAGCTATGTCGTTGGTGCCTATGTGGACCACGACTTGGGGCTGCTCCTCCTCCCCTTTAAGGATTCTGAGACATCACGGACCCTGGCACCAGGGAGGCAACACACCAACGGCAAGTCTCTCTCGTTCCCGCAGAATCTCCTATCTGTCCCCCTAACTATGGAGTCCCCAATGATTAATGCTCTCCTCCTCTCCCCCCTTCCCTTCTGAGCAACAGGGACAGACTCTGTGCCAGAGACCTGTACCCTACGGCTTACTCCTGGTAAGTCGTTCCCCACCATCAGTATCCAAAAGGGTATACTTGTTATTGAGGGGAACGGCTGCAGGGGATCCCTGCACTGTCTGCCTGTTCCCTTTCCGTCCCCTGACTGTAACCCATTTACCTTTTTCCTGTACCTGAGGTGTAACTACCTCCCTGTATCTCCTCTCAATTACCCCCTCGGCCTCCCGAATGATCCGAAGTTCATCCACATCCAGATCTAGATCCAGCTCCAGTTCCCTAATGCAGTTTCCAAGGAGCTGGAGTTGGGTGCACTTCCCGCAGGTGAAGTCAGCAGGGACAATAGTGGTGACCCTTACCTCCCACAATCTACAGGAGGAGCGTGCAACTGCCCTAACATCCATTCCCACTATTCTGAATTCCCAGACCATTGAGAAAGAAATAAAAACTAGTAACCTCACCAAATCGGCGGTCAGAACTTGATTCACTCCACGTGATATCATAAAACAGCTGAAGGCACTAGATACTGTAAAGACTGCAGACCTTGACAACATTTCAGCAATAGTACTAAAGATTTGAACTCCAGACTAGTCATGCACCTAGTCAAGCTGGTCCAGTACAGCTACAACACTGACATCTACCTGGCATTGTAGAAATTTGCCCAGGCATGTCCTATCTACAAAAGCATGACCCCAAATCTAAACCAGTCATTTACTGTCCCATTTGTCTACCCTCAATCAGTTGCAATGTTTCGGAATTGTGTCAAATGGCATTTACTCAACAGCAACCTACTCGCTCAGTTTGAGTTCAACCAGGCCCCCTCAGCTCTTGACCTATTTTATCATTCCTCCAAACATGGACAAAAAGTTGAACTCAAAAGAGGAAGTAAAGGTGACAGCTTCTGTTATCAAGGCAGCATTTGAACAAGGTCCTTCAGCATAAAGGACTCCTAACAAAACTAGAGTCATTGGTAATCAAGGGGAAAACTTTGTGCTGGTTAGAGTCATACCTAACAACAGGACGATGGTTGTGGTTGATGGAGATAAATCGTCTTAGGAGTTCCTTTTAGGGTAATGCCCCAGATCCTCATCATTAGCACTGTGGCCTCACAGTGCCAGGGACCCGGGTTCGATTGGCGTATGCATATTCTGCTCGTGTCTACGTGGATTTCCTCTGGGTGCTCCAGTTTCCTCCCACGGTCCAAAGATGGTGCAGGTTAGGTGGATTGGCCATACTGTCCAGGGTTCATGAGATTCATGATAATGATCCCAGGAATGAAAGGCTTAACATATGAGGGCTGCTTGTGGACTCTGGCCCTGGAGTGGGTTCAGAGGAGGTTCACAAAAATCGTCCCAGGAATGAAAAGTTTAATGTATGAGCAAAGTTTGAGGACTCTGGTCTATACTCAATGCAGTTTAGAAGGATGAGGGGCTTATCTAATTGAAACTTACAGAATACTGAATGGCCTGTACAGAGAAGACGTTGGGAAGGTGTTTCCATTGGTAGGAAAGACTAGGATCCGAGGGCACAGCCTTAGAGTAAAGGGAAGACCCTTTAGAACGGCGATAAGGAGAAACATTAGCCAAGAGTGATTAACCTATGGAATTCATTGCCACAGAAAGCTGTGAAGGCCAGGCCATTGAGTATATTTACGACAGAGATAGATAGGTTCTTGATTGTCAAGGGGATCAAAGATTTCTGAAAGAAAGCAGAAGAATGGGATTGAGAAACTTATCAGCCATGATTTAGTGGTGGAGCAGACTTGATGGGCTGAATGGCATAATTTCTGCTGCTGTGTATTATGGTCTTATGGATATTTACATTAATTGGGTTAGCCATGGGAAATGCAGGGTTACAGGGATAGGGTAGGAGGGTAGGTCTGCATGGGATGTTCTTTGGAGGTGTGGACTTGATGGGCCCAATAGCCTGCTTCCACAATGCAAGGATTCTATGATTCAACCATCATTGTTGCTTTAGATTTGGCATTCCCTCCATTATAAGGTCAGCTCTGAGCACACTTGCAAACTGCTTATTTACAATATTATGGGAGGCATAGATAGAATGGATAGTTAGAGTCTTTATTCCAGGATAGAAACATTAAATACTAGGGGACACAAGTTTAAGGTAAAAGGGGGAAAGTTTAAAGGAGATTTGTGAAAGGCAACAGTTTTTTCACTCAGAAGGTGGAAAGTGCCTGGAATGTGCTGCCAAAGGATATGGTAGAAGCAAATGCAATAGCAACATTTAAGAGGCACCTTGACAGGTATATGAACAGACAGGGAATAAAGGGATACAGACTGCGCAGAGGCAAAAGGTTTTTAATTTGAAAAGGTGTCATGTGTCAGTGCAGGCCTGGTAGGCCAAACAGCCTGTTTCTGTGCTGTACTGTTCTTTGTTCTTTGCTCCACTTGCTCCTCCTTCCTCTCTGTCTACAACATAAATAAGATTTTCTAGTCCTTCCAGATTTGAAGATGAGTCTAAGAGTCATAGAGATCTATAGCACAGATAAAGGTCCTTCATCATGTCCGTGCTGGTCAAAAACAACTACCTAACTGTTCTGATCCTATTTCCAGCTCTTGGAACATGGCCCTGGCTGCCTTGGCATTGCAAGTGCACATCCAGAAACTTATAGACTCGTGGAGTCATACATCATGGAAGCAGACCCTTCGGTCCAACCAGTCCATGCCGAACATAATCCCAAACTAAACTAGTCTCACCTGCCTGCTCCTGGCCTATATCCCTCCAATCCTTTCCTATTCACGTATCCATCCAAATGTCTTCTAAACGTTGTAATTGTATCCGCATCCACCACTTTCTCAGGAACTTCATTCCGCACGCGAACCACCCTCTGTGTAAAATATTTCCTACTTATGTGATTTTTAAATCTCTATCCTCTCTCATTAAAAATGTGCCGGTAATGAGGGTTTCCTGCCTCTCCCACCCTTACACTTCTAGATTCCCACCATCCTCTGGGTGAAAATCCTTTTCCTCACATCTCCTTTACACCTTCTGTCCCTCCCTTAAATCTATGCCTCCTGGTCATTGGTCTGACCATATAGAGTCTTTTTTCCACGTCCAACCTATCCATTCCATTTTTATAACATTTTTATTGTATGCTGCTGGCAGATTATAATATTGAAAGGATGGGACTGGCCTTGGTGACGTGCAACGCTCCAGGAATTTGGACTGTACCATATCACCTGTCCTTTGTGGAAGAAATTGTAAAGGAAAACAACTCTGACCTAAAGTCCATCAGGACGTGGTCAGCATGCAGCATCCTTGAGACCCTGCGGAAAAAGGAAAGGATGGATCCTGTCACGTGGTTCCCTGAGCAGACTGTCAAAGTCATTTGTAAGAATGCCTCATCAGCAGAATGTTCCAACAAGCACCAAGAGGTAGCTTGGCTGATGGTGAGAGGGCCCAACCTGTGAGATCGTCCATGCATGCCCGGAATCTGCACGACCGCACGTTGCCATAGAGTTATAGAGTCATACAGCACAGAAACAGACCCTTCGGTCCAACTCGTCCATGCCGACCAAGTTTCCGAAACTAAACTAGTCCCAGTTGCCTGCATTTGGCCCATATCCCATTGAACCTTTCCTATTCACGTACCTATTCAAATTCCTTATGGATATTCTAACTGTATGTGAAGTGGAGGTGCTGGTGTTGGACTAGGGTGGACAAGGTCAGAAATCACACAACATCAGGTTATAGTCCAACAGGTTTATTTGAAATCACAAGCTGTCAGAGCCAGCTCCTTCTTCAGGTGTTAGTCCTAAGGAAGGAACAAGGCTCCAAAAGTTTGTGTTTTCAAATAAACCTTTTGGACTATAACCTGGTATTGTGTAATTTCTAACTGTACATGCATTTACTACTTCCTCTGAAGGGTCATTCATATAGAAACCAGCCTCATTTTGAACATGTTGCCCTTCAGGTGTGTTTTAAATCTTTTTCCTCTCACCTTAAAAATATTCTCTCGAGTTTTAAACTCTTCCATCCTCAGGAAAGATAATTGCTATTGACATTATCTATGCCACTCATGATTTTATAAACCTCTATAAGGTCGCCCATTAACCTCCTACACTCCAGTGAAAAAAATGCCAGCTTATCCTGTCTTTCCTTATAACCCAAACCCTCCAGTCCCAGTAACATCGTTGTAAATCTTTCTGCATTGTCTCTAATTTAACAATATCCTTCTGACAGCAGGGCAACCAGAGCTGTACACAGTATTCGAAAGTGGCCTCACCAATGTTCTGTACAACTGCAACATGATGTCCCAACACCTATACTCAATGGTCTGACCAATGACGGCAAGCATGCCAAATGCCTCCTTTACCATCCTGCTTACCTGTGATACAACTTTCAAAGAACTATGTACCTGCATCCCTAGATCTCTCTGTTCAACTACACTCCCCATAACCCTACCATTAACTGTATAAGTCATGTCCTTGTTTGTGTCTTACAATAATGCAATACTGAGCATTTATCCAAATTAAACTCCATCTGCCATTCCTTAGCCCAATGGCCCAATTGATAAAGATCCCTTTGTAATCTTAGATAACCTTCTTCACTGTCCACTATAACACGAATTGTTGTGTCATTGGCAATCTTACTAATCACGCTTTCTGAGGTGGCGGTGCTGGCAAAGAGGGCATCACACATCCCCTTCTGGAATGTGCCTTTGCAAAGGAGGTGTGGAGAGAGATGCAGTGGTTTTTGTCAATGTTCACCCTGAGCAGCCCCAAGATGCAGGTTCTACTCTGCAGGCTGTTCCTCGGGGTGCAAATCGAGGCAAACATTGACTATGCCTGGAGGACCATGCTCTTTGGACTTCCTGAAATTTGTTGGTCTTCAAGCGTAAAGAGTTGACCATAACCAAGTGTTGCAGACTGGTGCATTCCAAGGTCCGGGACTAGATGCTTAAGGGATGCACTAAATCTAGGGGCAGCCGCTGCAGAGGCGCAGTGGAATTAGACCAGTGTCTGAAGTCTTTCTGCTGAATTTTAACAAAAGTCTCTTCACAATTGGACACTCTTGTTGCCTTAAGGTATGGAAATACTCTTCTGCCTGAGTAAGAAATGCCTTTGGGTTTTGCAACTGCAGGGAATCTCAAATTCCAATGTTTGTATTTCTTGATACACAAAGACTGTACAGAACGGCTTCAGTATCTGCAAATTTAAATAAAGATTTCTTTAAATGAATAAAGTATATTTTTGCAATAAAAGAAATGTGAAAGTGTTACTTCTGATGTATCTCCACTGCAATCCCCTCCTTAAGCAAGGTGACCAGAACTGCACACAATACTCCAGATGTGGTCCAATATTCTGTACAACAGAGTGCAAACAAATCCTCTTGCAATGAAAGCAAGAATGCAGTTGTCTTCTGAATTGCTTGCTGCACTTTTTGCGCTGGATATTTTTGCCTTAAATTACTGTACATATTTTGAAAACAAACATTAATTCTTTAAAAACTAGCCATTGCATATCTGCTATCAAACCATGTAATAGTTTTCCAATTCACCAAAGTCAATTTCCTCCTCTTACCTTATTTGTTGCCTTTGTTTAGATTGAAGACCCTAGTTTCAGTTTGAACTACATCTTTTTCAAGGTTAATGGAAATATTTGTCATAACATGGTCAGTAATTATACTTAGCCTGAATAAGGGGCCGTAGTCATATAAATGAATACTTAACTGAATAGTACAAAGCTGTGCTAGCTCAGTTAAATTTGGGTAATTAAGATGCCTGATAGAATGTAAATGTTAATTGGTACGTAGCATAGAATAGGAGTTACTTTAATCAATCAGCAAGGTTCTGGTAAGAAACAAGGATAGCTGAACTGAATGGCCAAGTATTGTCAGCTCATTAACATGCTCTATGTATAGCTTTGTGCATTAGTTGCTGGAGGTTACAGATAGTTACACATTTCCAAGTTAATTTGAAACCAGAGATGAAATGTTACTGAGATGTTGGAATTAATCAGGGAAAGCAGCTCGAGATATGGCTGAGGTAAGAGCGATTGGTCAAGGCCAGAAAGTATGCACAAAAGCTCAAGAAGTTAATGGCAGGTTAATGACATTTATGGAGATATTTTCAGCCTCCGATTTAGACAAAGAACTCAACGTTTTGTTTGATATTTTGAAATAAAGTACTCCTTTACAGGTAGAAAAGACTTTGCCGATGATCCATTCAGGTCCAATCCGGAAAAAAGGGTATTAAATAATAGGTGTTTGGAGACCTCAGTAAGGTGATGGAGACAAGCTCTGAGGAAAGACTCCAGTTCAACACTTCTAAGTGATTTGAGAAGTCAAAAAGATTTGGAGCCACTGAGCAGTGGATGAAGAAGAAAGAACTGTTCCTACATACTGGTCATTATGTCTGATCTGGATTGGTACCCATTTGTATGTTTAGCTGTACTAGGTTATTATTACTTCCTAAGTTATATTATTATTACTGTATTGTTCTGTCTTGGAGTCTGAGTAAATTCGACGTACCATATTGGTTGCAGTTGACCTTGATTAATTTGACAATGATAGCATCAACTCTTTTTTGAAGATTAAAATTGTGCAGACAATTTAATCAGTTAATCACCCCTGTCCTTCATTCTATCATTGTCCCTTCTGTTCATAGATCATCATAGACTCCCTACAGTGTGGAAGCAGGCCCTTCGGCCCAATAAGTCCACACCGACCCTCAGAGCATCCCACCCAGACCCATCCCCCCACAACCCACCTAATCTACACATCCCTGAACACTATGGGCAATTTAGTATGACCAAATCACCTAACCTGCACATCTTTGGACTGTAGGAAGAAACCCACACAGACACAGGGAGAATGTGCAAACTCCACACGGAAAGTCGCCCAAGGGTGGAATTGAACCAGGGCCCCTGGTGCTGTGAGGCAGCAGTGCCAACCACTAAGGCACTGTGCTGCTCAGAACTTCTATTCCCTGACCAGGAATTGAACCCGAATCCTAACCACCAGACCACCAGGGAATACTTCAGTTCTTTCCCCCTTTCACTTTCCCAAGCACTGTGCTTACAATATGTAATCTTTCTAATCTCTAACTGTTCTAGTCCTGTCAAAATGTTATCAACAAAATATTATGGACCTAATCTCATTCCGTTCTTCACAGATACTACCTGACTTCCAGAGCATTTTCAGTCTTTCTCTTTGTAGTTCACAAATTACATGTTCTGTGACGGTGGGATGCTATCCTTCTTCATTCTCACCCCTTCTGCAAAATTTGCCATGACCAACCAACATTTCCTTTATTATCCAGTTTCCAGATTATTATCCAGTTCTCATTCCAGCCACTCCAATACAGTACCTTTCCAATAGAAACGGAACATACTCAAAGTATCAGCAGAATCAATCAACAAATTCAAAAAACAAATAGATATGTTTCTGATGCAAGGTGGGATAAAGGGCTATGGGGAGCAGGCAGGAATGTGGAGTTTGGATAAACACAGTCTTAGTGATTGTAGTGATTGTAACGAGGTCAGCCAATGTGGACCTCCAGAATATGAGTTCCCTGATTGGAGTTGTTAATCGGGTCCAAATAGGGAGCCCTGGCTGACAGATGTTAACAGGAGTGTCAGGGGTTCTGTTCACTCTGAGAGCTGGCCCTGAGGGAGTTGAATCAGTGTCAAGGACAGTCCACGTGTAAGTAAAGGGTGACTTGGCGATGGGATACTGGTTTATGTGGAGTCATTTCAGCAGTGACGAGAGAAAAGAACGCTCCTAAAAAGAGTTCAGTCACAACAGTCGTCTTTGAGTTGAGGTAAGGATTAATACCCAAAACAGTTTGTACCAATATACGAGACTGCTGTTTGGGATATCATCAACCTATGCAATTTTTCAGCAGATGACAGAGAATATTCACAAGGTCCACACCAGGTCACCATTTCTCTAGATGACGTGCTAATAACAGGAAAGATTAATAAGGAGGACTTAGAGAAGTTGTACTTAGTCCTTAGATGTTTCTCCCAGGTGGGCACATGCCTTAGAAGAGAAAAATGTGTGTCCCAGGCACAGCAAGTGACCTACTTGAGTTACTGAGCCGACAAAACCGAGTTACAAATGTTGGAAGATAAAATGAGGGCAATTAGTCATCAACTTGGTTGAGTTGTTTTTCCGCTCAAGGGACTGAGGATGTGCATATGCAATTTCAATCTGAAGACGTGTGACTTCACGGCTCTAATACCAGCTTTTAACCAATAAACTTAAAGATGTTTATGTTAAAGATGCTTGAAGACATTAACAAGTTTTAGAGATAGTAAGAACTGCCGATGCTGGAGTCTGAGATAACACAGTGTGGAGCTGGAGGAACATAGCGCGCCAGGCAGCATCAGAGGCACAGGAAAGCTGACATTTCGGGTCAGGACCCTTCTTCAGGAGTGGGGAAGGGGATGGGGGCTCTGAAATAAATAGGGGGTTTGGGCTGGGGAAGGTAGGTGCGATGGTGATAGCAGGTAGGCAGTGGTGGGGATTGGTCAGTGAGGTAGGAGGAGCGGATAGGTGGAAGAGAAGATGGACAGGTCCAGGAGGTGGAGATGAAGCTAGTAAAGGTGAGTGTAGGTAGTTAGTGGTGGGGATTGGTCAGTGAGGTGGGAGGAGTGGATAGGTGGGAGAGAAGACAGACAGGTCAATGAGGCGGGAATAAGAGGGAAGGTTGGTCATGGGATGAGGCCAGGGTGGGTGGGAGATTTTGAAGCTAGTTACATCCACATTGAGACCATTGGGTTGTAGGTTTCCAAGGCGGAATATGAGGTGGTGTTCCTTCAGTTTCCGAATGGCATCGTTGTGACACTGGAGGAGGCCAAGGATGGACATGTCGTCCAGGGAGTGGGAGGGGGGAGTTGAAGTGGTTCGCGACTGGTTCACGACTGAAACTTAACAAGTTTTAGATACTGAGAGAGTCTCCTTTTCTGATAAAATTAATATCTCAATGACATTGTGTTCTTGAAGAGGACACTTAAACTTTCATCCAGATAACTGGATCCAACAACATATTCGGGCAAGGTTCCCCAATTATTATGGTTCCAGACAGAATACACCAAATTGTTTCACTGCTGAGTGAGGAGGAATGAGCAGGCTTCCCTTCTTTATGCACCCACTCCTTCAGATAATCTTAACAAAGTTACTTTTAAAAACAGATCTCTCCCCTTGTGGATACTATACTACTTATTGATACTGAAGTTTATGTTATAAAAGAGGTCAATTTAACCAGGAATTCTTGAGTTAATGAAGACTGGGTTTATTAATTATTAAATACGAGCAGATTTAGTGATGCAACACCCACACACAGATTAGAAATAAGAAATGAATCCAAAAAGATAATATTTTAAAAAACACAGAAACGCAAATCAGTCTCTGAATTGTTCACAAATTGTAAATAGTTGAATGTTGCAGTCATTGCAGTGAAACTTACCACCAGCTTTCACGCTGGTAATCTCGTAATCAATTTCAAAGTCCTTACCCTTGCAGTTTGGTTGAGATTCCATTATTTTGATTTCTTTGGACCGTGATTGAATCCCAGCATTCCAAGTGAGAGTTTATTTGTTGTCCTGCTTCCTTTTGTCTGGTTTGCTTGCGAGTTGATCGCTGGCATTCAGAGTGAAGGAGTGTCTTTATCTGCAATATGGGAGTGACTATGGGACTTCTCTGACTGTGACCTTCACAGCACCCTAATTCTTGAATTCAGGGTAGTAACCACAGCATTAACCCACTGACACTCACGAACACCTCAGTCCCACTTACATTTCTAAGTAGAGGTGAAATTGGCTTTTAACTCCTATCCTTCAAAGAGAAAAGCACAAAGTGTATCTGCAATTTAGGACATAATGCATAGGACACAGCTCATTTTTGAGCATGGGGTCATCAGTCCCTCTTTAATGTTGTAGAGATCGCTATCTAGTATATTGACTTTACCCTTGCAAGTTTTGTTGCTTGAAGTTTCAAATGCATCTTAGGTGTGATAGCCACTTAATTTACATCTGCAGCCATTTTTGTTTGTATCAGCCCTCTGCTTAAAAACGTATTTTGGAATTACAGGTTAAAAATGTCCATAGTACTTGTAATTTAAAAATCTGTTTTTCAGAAGAGGGTTGATACAACCAAAATGGCTGGAGATGTAATTTAAGTGGCTATCTGGAGAGTGAAATCCATAGAATGTCACATCTAAAATGCACTTGAAGCTGCCAAAATCAAATTCACTGATCTCATAAAAAAAAGTGAAATAAGTGTGATGGATTCAAATGTTTAGATGCTAAAATGAAATGGGATATGTTGCATATATTCCCATTAAAAAAAGTCATTTTGAATAACTCCTTAGGAAAAAATACTGTACCATTTACTTATGAATGAGATTGAAAATTGTAGACAAGTATCACTGCAATTGGTTAACCAATTAGGGCTTAATTAGTGCATTGTGTAAATATGCTGTCTTTTCATGTTCGGGATCTTTATTAGAATTCAAGTAACATTGATGAGTCTTACATGAAGTCAATTTGGATAGTGTCAACTCAATGCCTACTGAACAAAGTTTCATTTCTTCTCAATTCTGGGCTGGCTGCCATAAACTATTACATATACACATTTGAGCACCCCCAATGCAGTGCTTGTCTCCGGATTCCAACTTATTTCACTCTTTTCCACCCCTGGTCCAACTACCTGATGTTGTCACCAACCCTCAGCATTTGACTAGTAATGGAGTTGGCTATCCAATCATCAAGCAACCAGCAGCCTTAAAGTTGTCAGCTGCTGCTCTTCACCATCTCCAACAGTAACTTTGCAAATCAACTTTGTATGCCATTGACAGTGGAACAACAGTACTTGACACTGATTGAACATCAGTAAGGCCTATTAAAAGCTGAAATTTCAACAGTGGTGCTGTATAAGTAGAAGTCACATTACTTAATCGTAGAACTGGAATGTTCCCAGAAGTAGAGCCTCTTGAAAGGTCTGGAACTGCTAGTTGAAATAATTTCCGCCTGTGTTAGTTGCACTGCTCCTACATAAAACAGCTGCTATGTAAAAACATGTCAATGACTTGTGTTTTTGCTGCAAAGATAAATGGAACTTATTCTTGGGAGGTCAAGCAGTAATCGGTCTTTAATGACTTTAGTAGTGACCTGGTCTCTGAAGTAAAATTCTAAATTTGTCATTTCCCAGACAAAAGGCAATGGTTTGGTACATTCGTCAAGATTAAGTGACTGAGTCAAAACTCAGTGTGACTTTTGGTGCCAAAGGAGGAATTTAGGAGGTAGCAATATTCAATTTTAAGTTAATTTTGTCATTTGCATATTATTTGCTACTCTTTCAATGAAGCATTCCAGCGATGACATCGAAGATAATGAAACAATATTCAGGTTTGCGCTGACATAACGCTTAAAGGCCAGATAATGAGAATCTGTAATGAGAGAAAGGCCAGCCGTTTCTTCTTAAAATTCAGGGGTACCACTAAGACTGAGTCGCCCATCATCAACATGGTGTCGACAACAGCAAGGCATAAATCAACAATATAGATAGGAACTCCCAACTCTTACCTAATGCAACAAGCTCCAGTTAGCCTGAATCCATCTGGCTGGAGAAAATGATCAAGGCACAAAACTCTTCCTTTAATAGTTTACTATGATGATGATAAATTTACAGTGTCAGAACAATGATCCCCTTTTACGTTAAATCAGCACAACTGGCTATAAACCTGCTCCTTTCTTAAGTTAAATCTGTATCACGCTCACAAACACCAACCCTAAGAGTTTTATGCTGTGCTATGTTGCTGTCAAAAAAATCTTTTCCCTGAATCTGTGGTTAACATTTCCAGGGAATGCAGAGGTTCATTCAGATGCAGTGACTCCCAATCTGTAAGCATATTTACAGCAGTACAGTTTGCAGATGCTTACTCATTGTGTGGTCTGAGGCCTTTCATAGCTTCCTCATGACTAGCAGATTGGAGAAGTTACCTAGTGTATGGGTATGAGGCAAATACCAGGAGAAAGAGTTTGGATAATTTTTAAAAATAATTCCATCACATCAGCTATTGCTTTTAAACAAAAAAAAACCAAAGAACTGATGTCGCCTTGTCATTGTTTTGTCTTAGGTCTCAGATTAGCAAGGCGGAATGGCTTTCCAGCAGATGCAGCATGTAAGTTGGCACCCTCTGTTGATGAATTGAATGCATATGACAGTAGCAAAGAGAATGTGACAAAGAAATACTAGTGCTGGAACACATTCCTGTCTGACATTACTGTTGATCTCAAAAGGCTCTGGTGTTACCCATCATGGTGTCAACACTGGCAACCAACCCAAAGGGGTGTCCCAAAGTCTTCTATGGGTATATAAACAGTAAAAGAGTGAAAAAAGGTGCAAGGCCAATTAGTGACAAAAAATAGGATGTACCCATAAAGACAGGGAGCATGGCTGAGGTATTAAATGGATACTTTCCATCTTTCTCTACCAAAGAGGGAGATGCTACCCAAGCCAACCTAACTATATCTATCTACAACCTGCTTATATCCTTTTTCATAACATCATGTCCCGTCTATCTTGGTGTCATTTGAGGATTGAGTAACTATGCCTTTGCTCACTTCATCTTGTCACTGACATAAATGTAAAATGTTGGGGCCACGGCACAGAGCTCTGTAGGACTCCACTCATCACACCCAGCCAATTAGACAAAGATGAATTTATGAATACCCTCTGTTTTCTGCTAGCCAGCTGCCTTCTCATCATGTTTAAACTGTTTCCCATACAGCATGAGCTTTGATTTTCTGAAGCAACCTATGAAGTGGTAACTTATCAGAAGCTTTCTGGAAATTCAAGTAAAGTACATCTAGTGGCTCCCCTTTCCCATAGCTCTTTGTGCTCTTCAAATGATCTCCAATAGATTGTTTAACATGATCTCCCTTTGATGACTGACTCTTCACAACTATGTTGAGCTCTTCTGAGTGCAGAGCTATAATCTCTTTAATGATCAATTCTAACACCCTCCCCAATATTGGGGGATGGATCAAGCTAAATGGACTTAAAGTTTCTTGTTTTCTACCTTCCTCCTCTCTTGAAAAGAAATGGGTTATATTTGCTACTTTCTACTCCAATGGACCATTTCCTGAATCTAGGGAATTTTGGGAAATTTACACCAATGTATGTATGATCTCATTTATCTCTTTTAAGAGCCTAGGTTGAAATCCATTTAGACCAAGAGACTTGTCAGCCTACAGCTCCATCAATTTGTTTCATATCACTTCCCTTGTGATTGTAATTTTGCAACATTTCTTCCAGTCTTCCACATCCTATTTATATCTATTACTGGAATATTTTTGCATCCTCTGTAATGAAGACAAAAACAAAATACTTTCATCGACCATTTCCTTATTACCTATTATTTTGAGACCTTTCTCACTCTCTTAAAAAAAACAAGAATCACTTTATTTATTCTTTTCCTTTTAAATATCTACAGTAATTTTTGCTATCTGTTTTTATATCATTAGCTATCTTTCTCTCATACTTCAATTTCTTCTTCCTGATTTAACTTTTAGTCATTCACTGCCATTCAATCATCTGAGCTGTCACTCATCTTCATGCAGTTATATGCTTTTTCCTCAATGTTGTTGCTTTTCCTGGCTTCTATAGTTAGCCACGAGTGGTGAGTCCTTCCTTTAGCATTTTTCTTTATAGTGTGAATATATTTAATCTGCTTATTTTGAAATGTCTCCTTAAATATCTACCACTGTGTCTATTGATCTATTCTCTCATATAGTATGCCAGTTCTCTTCAGATAACTCAGCTTTGAGGTCCAAATATTAATCATTATTTAGGTTTAAAACTACTACTCTTAGATACAATCTTCTTACTTTCAAACTGGATGGAAAATTCAATCATATTGTAGTTGCTGCTATTTCGTGATGCCTCACGTTGAGGCCATTAATTAATCCTGTCACAATACCAAATGCAATGTAACCTGCTGTCTTGGCTGGCTGCAAAATGTGCTGCTCTAAGAAATTATCTTGAAAGTATTTTTTGAACTCCACATCAAGACTACTACTGCCAAACTGTTGTTTACAGTTTTACATAGATTAAATTTTTGCCATCCCTTCATCATAACAGCACTTAAGGTTTCTTCTTGTAGATTATGTCCCACTTTATGGTTACTCTTAGAGGGCCAACAAACCACTCCCCAATAATTTATTTCCATACTATTCCTCATCTGTGCACAAATTGATTCGAGATCCTGATCTCCTGAACCGAGTTTGGCTGTATTGTACTGATGCCATTCATTTTTTTTTTGAATGTCATGTATCCCCAGTATTTGGAACCAAACCCTTGAAACTATGTCTCTATGATGATTACCAGGTTTATTTAGTTCAATGTGTTTCAAACTACCAATTTGTTTAAGTTGCTATTTATGTTACAGAGTCTTTAATTTTTGTTTATCTTTTTGCTATCTTAGTAATATCTAGTTTTGACTTTTTCTGTATGACCAGATTTTGTTTCTCTCTACCCCTTCCTGCAATTCTCTGACTCTCATTTCTGTTATCATTATTTGTCTCTCTTACCTTGTCTCTACTCTTGGATTTACCTCTTCTTTCTACCTTTGATCCCTTTCCTCCTCTACTTAGTTCAAAACCCTCTTTATAACTTTAGTATTGCAGTTCACAAAACATTGGGCCCAGCATGGTTCAGAAGTATACAATCCCAACAGTTTAGCTCTCCAGAACTGTTACCACTGATCCACAAATTGGAACATTGTCTCCAACACCAATTTTTGAGCCACATATTAATATCTCTAATTTTATGCAACCCATGCCGATCTGCACGCAGTCCAGGTAATAATCCAAAGATTATAACTTTTGATCATCTGCGTTCTAATTTAGTGCACAGCTTCTCATCCGCTCTGTGAAAAACCTCTTTTAAACTAGCCATTGGATGTAAATGGCACAAGAGCAGAGAATCATACCAGTCCCAACTGCAAGTTCGTTTCCAACCCTGAGCAGATGACACAAATTCTGGCACCAACCATACAACATGACCATCTGGACACACTGGTTGATGCAAAGGATGGTGTCAATCCCCTTACTATACCATCACCTGCTACTAATCTAATCAGTTCCACAAACCTAGCTGTGTCTCTGACTGTTTGCAGCAGGGTCCTTTTTATCTCCTGCTCCTCTTGGTGATGCTGACTGCCCACCTTGGGGTCCTCCTCTTGCCTGTTGCTTTATTGTTAGATGGTTAGATTCTCTCTTGTTGAAGATGGTCATTGCCTAGGACTTGTGTGGCACAAATGTTACTTAACATGATCAGACGAAGCCTGAGTATTATGGACTGCTTCAGCATCAAAGATGTCATGAATTGCACTGAATAATGTGGAATCACCAGCAAACATCCTGACATCTGATGCAGAGAAAGTCATTAATGAAGCATGTGAAAACGACTGGGCCCAAGGCACTATCATGAGAATCTTGGGGGGTGGGGTGGAGATGTGTGTGTCTTGTGGTGCAGTTGCAGTGTCCACACCCCTGGACTGGAGGCCTGGGTTCAAGCCAACAGTTGCTCCAGAGGTGTGCAATAACACCTCTGAACAGGTTGGTTAGGAGAAATAGGTGAATAAAAAAAAAACCTTTCTTGAAGATCTGCCCAGGCCAATAACCCTGGGTGTCATGCCTACTGATGTAACATGTCCACAGAGGATGCCATATTCCTAGCCCTGTACTCATTCCTGGAACATCTGGACAACACAGACATCTACATCAGACTCCTGCTTGTTGACTACAGCTCTGGCTTCAACCATTAACCCCTCCAGACTGATCTCAAAACTGCATGACCTTGGTGTCAGCTCCACCATCTGCAACAGGATCCTCCACCCATAGGCCGCAATCAGCGATGATAAGTAACTGCACCACCTCCACAATAACACAACACTGGAGCTCCTCCCCCCCCCACCCCCAACCAGGTTGCACTCTGAACTCCTACAGTACTCCCTGTACATCTATGACTGTGTGGGCAAATTCTGAACAAACGCCACCTACAAGTTCGCTGATGACATCACTGTGGTGGGACAGATATCTAACAATGGCGAGTCAACATACAGAAGGGAGATAGAGGACTTGGTGACATGGTGCAATGAAAACAACCTGTCTCTCAACATTGGCAAAACTAAACAACATGCTCCCATCTACATCAACAGAACTGCGGTTGAGCATCAAGACCATCAAATTCCTCAGTGATGACAACCAACGACCTGTCCTGGACTTCCCACGTAAATGCGACAGTCAAAAAGGCAGAACAATGCCTCTTCTTCCTCAGGTGGTTCAATAAATTTGGCATATCCGAAAGGTCCTCACGAACTTCTAAAGATGCAACATTGAAAGTATACTGTCCGGGTGCATAACAGCTTGGTATGGCAACTGCTCTAGCAGGACTATAAGAAACTACAGAAGGTGGTGCACACAGCTTAGACCATCACAGAAGCCAACCTTCCATCCATTGTCTCCATTTACATGGTTCGCTGCTGCGGAAAGGCAGCCAACATCACCAAAGACCCATTGCACCTAGGTAATGACCTCCTTCAACCTCTTCTGTCAGGCAGAAGATACAGAAGCAAAAACAGAGGTTCTGAGGAAGGGTCATTGGACCTGAAATATTAACTCTGTTTTTTCCTTCACAGATGCTGCCAGACCTGCTGAGCTTTTCCAGCAACTTTGTTTTTGTTCCTGATTTACAGCAGCTGCAGTTCTTTCAGTTTTTATTTAGAAGATACAGAAGCCTGAACACACACACAAGAGCAGGTTCAGGAATGGCTTTTTTCCAGCCATTATCAGACTGTTGAATGGACTCTAGCCTCAAATAACGTAACCTGCGACAGAGCCTGTATTCCTCTAAGTCCTTTTGATCTGTGCATCCTTTGCTTACCATGATCTGTCTGTACTGCTAATAAACAAAGCTGTTCACTGTATTTCATTACATGTGACAATAAAATCCAAATCCAAATTTAAAGTGCGTAGTCTGAGCATTTATGCAGTCTAATTTCCTCATTGCAATATGTCTGTTGTATGAATAGATTTTGTCTTTCCCTCATTGTATGCTCTACTCTGTAGTTTTTCTTCAAATAATTTTGCAGAGAACAAATTTTATAGCTTTACTGAGACAAGTATATACTTAAAAAAGAGATATTTAGGTATCTTTTTTGGGAGACTATGAGAAAAATATTTGCTGTGATAACAGACATATGGTGTGTGTTTTTCAGAGACTGATAAAAAGAATGAGAGAGTGGGGGCGGTGATGGAGAGTGTTGAGCCATGGAAAGAGGTGAGATGAATTTGTTTAATTTTACTTCAATTTATTGTTTTAAAATGCCAGTTATATTAAGAAGCCAAGTAATTATGGCCCCTGAAATCTCAAAAACCTTTTTGCAAATTGTTTACACCAGTAAGAGAGACATTAAAATTCCCAACATTCCTGAAACATGGCACACAGAGGAGTCACAAATCGAGACAAACGATTTCCCCTCATTCCTATTTATTTTCTGCTAGTAAATGTTTGAAGGAACAAGTAGGAAGACAGGGAGGATAGGAGAAGAGGGGAAACTGATTACCTGTGGTGGTGGCCATTTCCCAGTATCCATTCTTGGGGGAGGAAGTCAGAGTGGGGAAAATGAGATGGAAGGAGGAGATACAGGCCTGAGTGGATCACAGTGGAATGAGGGGCCTGGGTAGTTGGAAGATGGAAGAGTAGAGGGTGAAAGGATTGGAAATACAATGGGATAAGCTGGTAAAAGCATGAGGAAATTGAGGGAGGGGATGAGAGCTCTTTAAGCCTCGCTCCAAATGTAACTTGTCTAGCCCTATTGATGGCTGTTTATTTTTCCAATTATCTATCACCTCCTGCTGAAAGGTAAAGAGGAAGACCGAGAATGAAGCGGAGCGAAGCAATAAAGAGACGTGCAGAAGAGATGAGACATAAACTCAATAACAGAAAGGGATCAGCGCAAGCGTAAGGAAATGACAAAATCCGAGGTATTAATGCGGGAATCCGCGATTAGCACATGACAGATGTAGCTGTGCAAATATTTTTGCTGCTATTTTATAGGATCGAATTTTCTGTTTTCTTTTCGTGGAAATACGATTGCCAGAGAGAAATTCACCCAAAATTGGAAGCCAGGCGTTTGGGGCAAACACCATCGAGGAGGTTTGAGTTACTGTCAGTTCCTCGTTCACAAGCAGGGGGCAATCTTCCCTCAGATACCGGCCTGTTCTGTTGCCATAGTGAGAGGGAAACGCAGAAAGGCACAGGGTAACGTCCGTCTCACTGTACTGCCTGAAAAAACAGGACACATCAGGAATGGCTACAGCCACAGCATTAGGCGGATTAGCGCAGTGTTTACACCATGCATATTTACCACGCTAATAAAGGTGTGCACACCTAATAAAGAACATGGCAAATGTTCGATAACTGAAAAGAGATTTGCCATTTTCTGAATTGATAGCTCAGCCTTTAAGCTACCTACCCCCTTTTCTGGCCAGAGGATTGTGTCAGAAAGTTTAACCCACCTTTTTATATTTGTCACAGAATGGACATTGATTCACAGTTTGTGGTTTCACAACATGCGTCGCCAGTGGAGACATCGGGTGTTTGTAAATATGCGAACGAAATTATGTGTACGATCCGAATAATTGGGAATGCATTCACAGCTGAGAAGAGAGACCCGGTGCAGGGAAGGCTATTCCGTGTAGCTCAAATATATTTTGTTTAATGCATAAAATCGCGGGAGGGTGTTACATAGTTTTTTTAATCATAGCGCAGCTCCGCAAATAATAAGTTTCCATGATGGATACTGTGAGATTTCTGTCACGAGGCTAAGGGATCGCAGGATAGAGACCGGAAAGAGAAAGGAGACGGTTTGATGTCAGCATGTCTTCGGGGGGTGGGGAGAAAAGGTTGGGGCTATGGTCTCCACTGCAGCAGTAATAATGTTGGCCTCTGTGGTGAAACCAACCACATAAGCTTACCCGAAACGTCAGCTTTCCTGCTCCTGTGATGCTGCTTGGCCTGCTGTGTTCATCCAGCTCTACACCTTGTTTTCTCTGTAATTCAAGTTAATTAGTTAATGCAATGTAGATATAACTCATTTTTTGCTTGCCGTGGTTTTGGGGTACTTTCTTTCTCCCTCCCTCTCTCTCTCAAACACACACACGCCAAAACAAGCAATGCAAAAGGCACCAATTCACTGCCTGAGCAGTGGCTGTGTCCCTTTCCAATCTCACTGAGCAATCCTCTCTGATGACAGGAATGGGATCAATGTACCGGGCTGCATGCACTGACAGGACGGCCACTCTAGCTGTCTGCCCTGGATTTGTATTGGCTGCATTGGCCCTGTTTATTTTTAGCACTGCTTCAGTGCACGGCTCACTACATCTGATCAGCACAAGCGGGGAGGGGAGGCGCGGGGGTGGCAGCCAGACAAAAACGGAGGCTATCAGCCCTCCCTCTTTAAAACACACACACACACTCAGTCGGTGTGACAGAGCGGTGTGTGTCAGTGGGATCTGACCGAGTGTCTGAACACTGCAGGTTTGGACATGGCCAGCCCCAGCTCCAAAGACACTGAATGGGGAGAAAGCCAGCAGCAAGACTCCGGACCCGGGCCAGCTTTCACCGAAGCTCAACACTGGATCGAAGTAAGTGCATGGAGCTGCATTTCTTTAAAAAAACTCAGCGTTGACTGCTCGATGCTGTGTTGTTCGAGATTACACTCGTGTGCCTGAAATGAAAACGTTTTTATCAAGACAGCTGCAAAAACCGAGTCAGAGTGGCGGCGTGTGTGTGTGTGTTTTTTTAATTTGTGTGTGGCAACTTTTACAGAAGCTGCGATTTCAAGCGCAGTTTTATTTAGAATCTGCCGGGCACCTTGTATGAGGAGAAGGGGCGGACACTTTGGCTGTAATGGAACGTTTTCCTGCTGTTACTCAGACAGGGACTCAGTGCCTGGCCGCTCCTTCAATGACAAGTAGCAGTATGGGGGGGGGGGGGGGGAGTTCGGATCCATGCGTCAATTTGATGATATTTTGATTGCTCCACTTCCAGCAGCCTCCAAATAGCCAATTTGTCAGGGACAGGTACTAGAGTGAGCGGCCCAGTGAGGACTCAGTCCCTGAGGAGGAGGGAGGGACCCCGATAGCCTGATGCTGCAGAACATTTCTTTATTTCAAAAATATATGAATAAAAGAAACTTTGTGTATGTGCATACGCAGTTCTGTTGAGTACAGTAGGATGCTGCAGAACACGCTTTGGCGGTAGCACCAGTGCTGGGGGCTCCGGGCCAAGTCTGGCGGATATGCCGCAGACGGAGGTGCTGCAAAGTGAGGGTGGGCAGGAGGAGTTCGGTGACTGACCAGGCCGATCTCACTGAAGCCTGTTTGCTATTGAGAAGCCTGCCCAGGTTTCCATGATCCGCCCCCTCATGCGGACACTGGCACAGCACTGGGCTCCAGAGAGCCTTCAGCATGTTACAAGAATTCCGAAGTCACGTTGGACTGGAAAGCCTCTTCTCCACAGACGCTGCCAGCCCTGCTGGGTTTCTCCAGCACTGGCTTTCGTTGTTTGACTTATTAACCCGGGGTTAGTGCATATCTAAAATATCATCTACTAAAACAAACGTCTCACGTCCCTGCCAAAAGCCTGTGCTGGAACAATGACAAGATTTGTTTAAATCACATATTCCGACGGTGTCACATACTGACAGGAATATAATCTCAGGAGGATTTGGAAGAAGCTGGAACGATCTTTAAAATAACTTCGAGCTGCTGCCAGCCCTCCCTTGGTGGCTCAACCTGGTCTTTCCCCTTCAACATATCTGTCCACCTCAGCATGGAACAAGCTTCACCAACTAGGGTCAGACCATTCAGGGAGAGATGTTAGGAAGCACTTCTACACACAGAGGTTGGGAGAGGTTTGGACCTCTTTTCCACTAATGGGCAGGGGATGTGAAAGCAATTGTTAACTTGAAATCTGAGCGAGTTTCTTTTTGGTTAAGAAAAGGTATTAAGGAAATGGGCCAAGGGCAGGCACATAAAGTTAGGCTGCAGATCAGCCAAGTGATCTCAGTAAGCTTCAGGAAAGAGGGATCATATAGGAGGGATCATAAAGTAGAACACAATATCTCATTTTGGGAATTTGGAGGCAGCATAGGACTGGAACTGGTAAATCTTTCCTATCTTCCTCAATTTTAAAAAGTTTAAAATTCAGTAATCGTGTGAAGTGTTTAAGAAGAGAGTTTCCTCAGCTGACCGAGGGACAGTTATCAGTCAATCATCTGAATAAGGCCTTAACAGGTTGTGATTATGATTGAAGCTTAACTAGTGTGAGTCATCTCAGCTCAGCTCTATTTAAGAAAGGACCTGCTCTTTTACTTTGCTTTTGGTTGCACTTCAGCCCTATGCCATCTTTGGGCATCTGGTACAGAGGGAAGTGGGCAGATTGGAAGGCCACGTTGTGAATCTGCTCCCGGGCTTGGTCAGGCTGGCTAGGAACAGGTCCAGGCAGCGTGCAACAGAGGGGGTCATCTCTATTGACTGCCTACCCCTCTTCCCTGGTTATGTTAATGCCCAGTTGTCATATGAGAGGGAGCACGCAGTGTCCGCTAATGACCTCGCCATGTTTGGGGGGGGGGCACTGCAGGGGATACAGCCAATTGCATCGTCTTTTCCTGGATTTCCAGAACATCTTTGAAAGGATACTGCACGGAATGCTTCTCGATAAGATAAGGATAACAAGATTTCCAAAATTTGATGCAAGGTACTGGCATGGAAAGTGGATTGGCTGACTAGCAGAAGGCAGAGAATAGGGATATAGGGGTCTTTTTCAGGATAGCAGGGGTTTTTTCAGGAGTTCTGCATGGGTTAGTGTTGCAACCACAACTAGTCATGTTATACTTTAACATTCTGGATGAAGAAACTGGGGGCATTGTTACTAAGTTTGAAAATGACTCAAAAATATGTGGACGGCCAGGTAGTGTTGAGGCAGTGGGGAGACTGCAGAAAGACTTGGACAGGCTAGGAGAATCAGCAAAGAAGTGGCAGATGGAATACAATGTGGGAAAGTGGGGTTACACACTTTGGCAGAAAAAACAGAGGTGCAGACTATTTCTAAATGGGGAGAGGCTTTGGATATCTGAAGCACAAAGGGACTTGGGAGTCTTAGATCAAGGCTCTCAAGGTTAACATGCAGATTCAGTTTGTGGTTGGGAAGGAAAATGCAATGTTAGCACTCATTTCAAGAGGGCTACAGTACAAGACTAGAGATGCATTGCTGAGGCTATACAAAGTTCTGGTCAGACCACATTTGGACTTTTGTGAGTAGTTTTGGGCCCTGTATCTAAGGAAGGACGTGCTGGTCTTGGGGGATGTCCAGAGGAAGTTTACAAGAATGATCCCGGGGATGAAGAGCTTGTCTTCATGAAGTCTGTAGTCAGTGGAGTTTAGGATGAGGGGTGATCTGATTGAAACTTAACAGAATACTGAGAGGCCTGGAGCAAGTGCACATAGAGAAGATATTTTTACTACTGGGAGAGACAAGGACCCAAGGGCACAGCATCAGAGTGAACAGATGACCCTTTAGAACTGAGATGAGGAGAATTTCTTCAATCAGAGGGTGGTTAATCTGTGAAACTCATTGCTGCAGAAGGCTGTGGAGGCCAAGTCATTGAGTGTATTTAAGACAGAGATAGATAGGTTCTTGATCGGTAAGGGGATCAAGGGTTACAGGGAGAAGGCAGGAGAATTGGTTTGAGAAATATATCAGCTATGATTGAATGGCAGAGCAGACTTAATGGGCAGAATGGCCTAATTCTGCTCCTATATTTTATGGTCTTATGGTCTTATAGAATGGTGGAACAGGCTCCAGGGTCTGAATGGCCTACTCCTGTTCCTATGTTCCTATAAAGGGCCTGACAGGCTTGTTGTAGCAATCAAGCAGTCTGCTGCCCATATCATACTTGAATCATGATTATAAAGCTTAAGGATCAAATTGGGCCTCTCCATCTGGTACCCACTGGAATTGTGCTAATAAATTTAGAGGCTGGTATCCTGGAACAATTATCCAACCTTTTTAGCTTCTTTAGCTTCAGGAAAAATCTCTCACATCCTTCCCTTTGATTCAGCCTGACTATCCATGCCACCTTTGCCAATCTTTGTCCAGTCCCAACGGGAAGTTGGGACTAAGTTCCTGATATCCCTCTCCCTATTCCATATAAGGGGTGGCCCGAAAAGCTTTTAATAGAACTTCTCATGGTGTCACCTCCTTTTGAACACAGCTTAATGAAATAGCCAACAGAAAAGGACATCCTTTTCTCAACGGTGCTGATGTTTGTTGAGAGCCCCTTTGCTCAAGTGATACATATTCATTGATTTTGATTGTCCTAAGTATGACTTTAATTCTCCAAATACTTGCATTTGCCTTTGCTAACTTGTGAAAATATGCTTTGTTTTACAAACAACACAAACTTATTTTGTCCTCAAAGTAATGATCTAGAAACATGGCAAATGCATTTTTACACATCCAATTCCTTAATCTGCTATAGTAATAGAGATGTTAGTTGGAATTAAAGTCTGAAACTGGCCATATCACACATTTCTTTGGGCTGATTGATCCTTCCATTAAAGTGGGAAATTATTGTACTGTTAACTACTAACATTCTTCATAAGGTTTACCAAACAATGAAAGAAAAGTTACCAAAATGTTTAGGAAACACAAATCTTTGTTTCTATTACTTACAAGTGAATGAGCAAATAAGTGTCACCTGAAAAGATCTATCAATACCAACAACTTAGATAGAGGCGAGTTTGGTACCAGTTCTGACCAAAATAATACAGGTTTGGTTCCAGCAATCAAAATAAAGAAAGGCTAATCTACTGGCTTGCAACAAGTCAACATTTTGTTGATTGGTTTAATGATGCTGACAAACTTAAATCAGAAATAGAGTATTTATGAATTTAAGAATTTCCTATTGGTCTAATAATTCACAATTCTTTATAAAGGAAACAATATACTCTGTCACCAAATCAGCTTGTTAAGGCAGTGAATTTAACTGAGGTTATAGACCAGAAGGGAGACAAAATATGTTTCTGATCTAACTAATCCCTGGGCACCCACAAATGCAGTAATGTTTGCAGAACTGTTCCTGAACTTGGGTACCGACCCCTACTCTTATGGAGTAACGCCTGCTGGAAATGTATATGCGCGTGGTTAAAATGTGAAGATCAAAATGAGGCTAGTCTGAGATGATAAAATAGGAGTCACTGCTCGAGCTTTCAAAAGCAAAATTTCCCATTTAGTTAAGGTATTTGAGGACAAACAGCATTTGTAGATTGTTACTCAGCAAGTGATCAATGTCATCCTTGGAGGAGGAGACTGGCACTCAGTGGTTAGCACTGTTGCCCCACACCACCAGCAGTCTGGGTTCAATTCCACCCTCAGGCAAACGTTTGTATGGAGTTTGCACATTCTCCCCTTGTTTGGATATGTTTCCCCCAGGTGGTCCCATGGTCCTAAGATGGTGGGGTGGGTCTGGGTGGGTTGCTCTTCAGATTGTCAGTGCAGACCCAATGGGCCAAATAGCCTGCTACCACACTGTAGGAGATTACTGTAAAAGACAGACTATGTCAGAACATGTGTGGGTATACATTTCAGACAACATTCCATGCATGTGCTGTTGGAAGGAAGCCTTACACACTGTCACCTCCTATTGGAAGATCATAGGCACAGTCATGCTGCTAGTAAGTGAGATTTTACACAGTTGGCATGCACTTGGGAAAACTACCCAAATTTTTAAAAATACATTTGGTATTGAATATCCAAATATCAGCAGTTTTATAATGACACCATCATAGAAATGGATCATTCATGAGATTAAACGTTTTGTGGAAATTAATCCTTCATATTAGTGCTATCTTAATGCAAGTCAGGGAATACTTGTTTCTGGGCTGGTGAGCTTCACCATGTCAGCCTTACTAAAATGGTAACTCTATTATTTCTGTCGCAGAAGGTTATGGGATCAAGCTAAACTCCAATGACTTGTTCATGTTTGTTGTAAAAGTGAGGGAGTGCAAGAGAGCGGGAGAAGCTGCCTTTTTTTAAAACCAGGCCCATCTGCCTCACAGACGATTGTTGGATTTTAGGCATTATTTTGAATAGAAAACAGTAGGGATATGGGACTAACTGAATAGTTCTACCAAAGATCAGGCACAGTGAATCATTTGGTCCCCTGTGCTGTATGAATCTATGATTTTCCTCAGTTGATGAATGTTGGTTGCAAGTGAAGGAAGTGACTCTTACTAAATTTTTCTATTGGAGCAAGATCTAAGCTTTTCACCTGACAGTTTGCCAAAGCATCTCTTCCTCCCTTTTTGTTCAATAATACCACTGGGAATACCAGCTTCCTGAAAGAAAGACAGGCTCGCATTAATATGGCACTTTGCAAAAGTGCCGAATGTCCAAAAGTAATTTGACTGAATTTATTTGGATCAATAGTAGGGGGTCCAGTTCCTGAACATGGGCAAATGCTGTGTCAGAGCCTGTGCCATCATGGACAACAAAGTCTGAGGTCTTGGGTCGTCATAGGGAGCTCCTAATGCAGGTGTAATGCAGCTATCTCCAGACGCAGTAATTGGCAAACATTTGGAAACATAAGAGTTTCATTAATTTTTAAAAGTGACAGCCCCTCCCCACCTCCCATGCACCAATTGCTGTTCTCTCTGTTCCCCTCACTGTTCTCCCTGTTTCCCTTGCTGTATCCCTACTTCCTTGTCAGTTGCTACACTACCCTCGCTGTTTTCCTGACATCTTACCATTCTCTGCGACTCCGCCCAAAGTCCCCTGCCACTGGCTCAGCTCCGGAGTGGAGGGAGTAGAATGGTCAGGAAAGTGTCAGAGTAAATGGGGAGAACAGGGAGTGCAGTGACAGGGGGACTAGAAAAGGCAACTGGGAAAGTGGTGAGGGACGAGGAATGCAGCATCATGGGATCATTTTAATTTAATTGAAAGGGCAGGTGGGGTGTCAGTTTAAAGATGGGACTTCTGACAATGTAACACTCCCTCAGTGCAACACTGGAATGTCAGCCCACATTTTCGAGCTGTAGTCCCTAGAGTGGAAGCTACACTCCAATCAGCTGACTCAAAGGTCAGACTGCTGTCAGTGGAGCCAGGGCTGGTGTTGTTGTGCATCGCGCTGAAAAAGATGTGCACGTGCTCAGCTGCAAGCAGCCCTTATTGAACTAATTTTATTGTCTTCGCCCAAAAGTGAGAGCCGCAGAGGGTCTGCATTTAGTACAGACACGTGCCTGCATTCTTTATTCATTTACTGGTTAGCAAAAAAAAACCTGTAGGTGGCTGAAAGCACATCCTTTGCTTTGTACTAACATGATGGGGGAAATAACTAAGTCAAACAACCAAATACCTTATTCCACATTTTTGCTGTGCCTGGTTATGGTTTATTCCCTGTACTTAAATTCTTCTTAAGCAGCTTCTGGATCTTCTTACCTGAGTGGTGTGGGGCCCACTGGATAAATGGCTTGAGACATGGTTTACGATAAACTGCATCAAAACATCTGGACTACATACACCGTGGGGCCAATAACAGCATTTTCTTTGCACTAAAATGACAATTTCTCAAATTAACAATATTTTGATTTATTCAGGAAGAATGATAAGCAAGGAATGCCTACATTTCTGCAATTTATGACAGGCAGTGACGGACTTTTACAGGATGTTCTGTTTTTGCCAAGAGAATTTAAAAAATAACATCTGTATCATTCAAAGACACATATGTTGTTCAGCACTGGAGAGATTCCTTAATTTCTTTTGCCAATTCCCATAAATTAGTTTCAAATGTATGCTTATAGGAGTGAAACTGCTGCAGTTTTTCAACAAACAAGCCCTTGTTTTTATAGGGCCAGTGAGAGGTGCAGAGTAGCATCCATAATATGGGCAGGTTTGCAAATGGTGCTACTGGATAAAATATGAAACCACTTAAAAGCGGTTTGTTGACAATGGTGGGTTATAGTAACTGGGTAAGAAAATGCTTCTCTTGGTTCCAGAAATCTGGTCTTTTTACAAAGCATATTAATGAGTCATTAATAATGAAATGAAATAAATTTCATTTAATGGAAAGATGTACTTAAACAGTAAGGTGAATAAAAGGTCCAAGAGGTTCTCATGGAGCAATAATGCTTGGACGGGTTGATTTTTTTTTCTCCTGTGTGGGATGTGGGCATTGTCGCTGGCCGGCCTGCATTTATTACCTGTCCCTAGTTGCCTTTGAGAAGGTTGTGGTGAGCTGTCTTCTTGAACTGCTGCAGTCCACCTGCTGTGCATTGACTTACAATGCGCCTAGGGAGGGAATTCCAAGATTTTGACCGAGCAACAGTGAAGGAACAGTGATATATTTCCAAGTCAGAATGGTGAGTCATTTGGAGGGGAACCTGCAGGTTGTAGTATTTCCATGTATCTGCTTCCCCTGTCCTTCTGAATGGAAGGAAGCATAGTATCCAGGTGCATGATGTCTTGGTACAGCAACTGCTCTGCCCAGGACCATAAGAAACTACAGAAGGTTGTGTGTACAGCCCAGACTTTCATGGAAGCCATCCATGGCCTCCATTCAGACGGCGCATTGCAGAAAGGTGGCCAGCATCATCAAAGACCCATCCCACCCCAGTAATGCTCTCCTACAACCTCTTCTGTCAGGCAGAAGATACAGAAGCTTGAACACATGCACCAGCAGGTTTAAGAACTGCATCTGTTAGACTGCTGACTAGACCTGGGCGGCACGGTGCCTCAGTGGTTAGCACTGCTGTCTCACAGCGCCAGGGACCCGGGTTTGATTCCACCCTTGGGTGACTGTCTGTGTGGAGTTTGCACATTCTCCCTATGTTTACGTGGGTTTCCTCCCACAGTCCAAAGATGTGCAGGCTAGGTGGATTGGCCATGCTAAATTGTCTGTAGTATTCAGGGATGTGTAGATTCGGTGAGTTATAGGGGGATAGTTCTGGGTGGGATGCTCTGAGGGTCACTGTGGACTTGTTGGGCCAAAGGGCCTGTTTCCACACTGTAGGGATTCTATGACCTCTCTAACTTCAAATAATGCTGAACTTGTTAAAGTGGATCTTGCCTAGTGCACGATGTAAACTGTATGCCTTACTCTGTCCAAAACTTTTTTCACCCTATAATGTGTATGTCCTTGCTTACTATGATCTGCCTGTACTGCTCACAAACAAAGCTTTTCACTGTTCTTGAGTACGCGTGACAATAAATCAATCAATCAATCAAGTGGTCATGGATTTGAAAGGTGCTATCTGAGGATCTTTGGTGAATTTCTACAGTGCATATTGTAGATAGTGCACACTGCAGCTACTGAGCATCGGTGGTGGAGGGAGTAGATGTTATTGGATGTAGTGCCAATCTAGCGTACTGCTTTGGCCTGGATGATGTCAAGCTTCTTGAGTCTTTTTGGATCTGCACCCATCCAGGCGAGCGGGAAGTATCCCATCACACTGCTGACTTGTGCCTTGTAGATGGTGGACAGGCTTTGAGAGTCAGGAGATGAATTACTCACTGCAGCAATCCTAGCCTCTGATCTGCTGTTGTAGCCACTGTGTTTATGTGGTGAGTCCAGTTGAATTTCTGGTCAATGATCACCTCCAGGATGTTGATAACGGGGGATTCAGTGATGGTAACACCATTGAATGTCAAGGGGTATTAGTTAGATTGTCTCTCATTGGAGATGGTCATAGCCTAGCATTTGTATGGCATGAATTTTACTTGCCACTTGTCAGCCCAAGCCTGAATATTGTCCAAATCTTTTTGCATTTGAACATGGACTGCTTCAGTATCTGAGGAGTTGCGAATGGTGCTGAACATTGTGCAATCATCGGCAAACATCCTTCCTTCTGACCTTATGATGGAGGGAAGGTCACTGATGAAGCAGCTGAAGATGGGTTGACCTGGGACAGTACCCTGAGGAACTATGTTGCAGGGAGAGATGGACTGTGCCAGTGGATAGAGGTGATGTGAGCTTATTTGGCTGTGAGTATTTCCTTTTGCATTTTAGGTTCAGTGGAATTACGTGACTGTGTAAAATTTACAGTAAGAAGTCACTCTCCACAGGATCCTTGTAAATATGCAAACCCAGGTAATGAATAATAAGCCCAAATTGTTGTTGATCTCCTGAAAAAGTGCAAACAGGAGATTAACACCAAGTGTGGTACTTCGGCTGACCAATTTGATTCAAGTGGGGAGACAGAGGTGAAGAGAATTATGGAGTGGGAAAGGATAAAAGGTGGATGGATGGGAGGAGGGATGAGTTTGGGAGAGGTGGAGAGGAGGCGAAGGAGAAGAGGAGAGGAGAGGAATGTGAAGAATGAAGAAATGGCAAACAAGAAGGATTAGGAATTAAAGCAAAGACATGACTATTACTGTGCAGCCAGAAGCTTCACCGGGGAGAGGATTTCTTAATCTTTTCAGCATGTTTAGATTTCATCTGTGGTTGATGGGTAGCCATCAATCTTCCTTCAAGTAGGAACTGCATCAAGACCAACTTTGCACCACAGTTGTTTGTTTTGTATCTTCACACAGATTCTATCTTTGTGGATAAAAGCAAAATGCGACAGATGTTGGAGGTCTGAAATAAAAACAGAAAGTACTAGAGAACCTCAGCAGATCTGATAATATCTGTGAAAAGAGAGAGTTAACATTTTGTGCCTAATGACTCTTCTTTTGGAACTTGCCTTGTGGATTTGGGAAAATGTTGGAAAGATTAACACAGTAATGATCAAACATCATGAACACTCTTTCTATTGTCAAAAAGTACTAGAATGTGACTTGAACCAGAGCATCTGAATAAGAGAAAGGGACACTGCCTACTGAGTCACAGGGCCTTCTTTCTTCTCAGGGGAAAGGGCATTAGTCTTGGAGTCAATTTTATGGCTCTTTATTCTTGGAATTAACCCTGTCTGATTTTGATGTTCATTAATGGGAGGGGCAAAAGCAGTGTATACAGGTCTAACACAGAAAATACTGGAAGTATTCATCAGGTCTGTGAAGAGATAAGTGAAGTTCACATTTCAGAATTGTTACAAGTCAGGGATGTAATGTTTAACTCACCCCATGCTCCAAAGTAAGGACAAAAGAAAGGTCCAATTATGTTTGGAAGACAGGTGAAATGGAATGGTAGAAAAGTTTATCTTACAGAGCTAAAGAGAATTGTGATTGATCTAGAAAAGCAAAAAATAATGAAACTTGTGCCTAAGACGGTTTGTGCTATCAGAAAGTGAAAATAAGAATACAAACAAAATGGAGGGACAGAATTTATGTCTAAAATTGTTGAATTCATTGTTCAGTCCAGAAGACTGTAAAGTCATTAATCAAAACACGAGGAGTTGTTCCTCAAACTTACATTCAACTTCATGGGAACATTGCAGCAGACCAAGGACAGAGATGTCAGTGTGAGAGCAAGGTGGAGAATTAAAAAGACAAAATAATAGTATTAAAATGTGTTTCCAAGTCCACTTAGCTTGCTATCATGGAGATTTGGTACCCATAAGTTGTAATCACTGTTTCTTTGCTGCTGTATGGCTGGCACATGGTCTATAACACTGAATCTTGCTGTATCTGTCTTCAGAGTGTTGAAAGTTTGCTGTGAGTCTGGCTAAAGGGATGCTGGTCACATACACCCAGTTATTTATGGGGAAGTGGTAAGTGTCCAGTGGAATTCAACAAGGTAGCTTCTTGGGCTGGGGGAAAATGACTCTTAATCGCCTGGCCCACAATCAGTGTCGGAGAAACTTTTCTAAGCGAGTAGCATGTACTACCTCTTCTAACTAGCAAATGTAGGTGGCCAATGAGAAGAATGTAGCCCACAGCCTCATTGAAAATACAAACCAAGAGCTCGCCTCCTGAGGTGGGGTGGTGGGGAGTTTGTTGATGTTCTTTCTTTTGTCCCACCTCCTTTAAAATTTTATGTGAGTGAGTTTAATTCAGGGCAAGTTTGGGTTTGAAGTTCAAAAATTGTCACAAACACACACCCGTTTCAAATTATACCCACATCTCTAAGGCACTCTTTGAGAAGACTTGTGTCTCTTGTGTGGAGTTTGCACATTCTCCTTTGTCTGCGAGGGTTTCCCCCGGGTGCTCCGGTTTCCTCCCACAGTCCGAAGATGTGCAGGCTAGGTGGATTGGGCATGCTAAATTCCTCATAGTGTTCAGGGATGTGTAGGTTAGGTGGGTTGTAGGTGAATGGGTCAAACAATTTTAGCGAAGATGCACCTAAATTTCCTGAGGCTGGAATCACACGTATCCCTTATCCAGTATCTTATCCTGAATGATTGTGAATTGCTATATGAGAAGAGGATTTTCTGCTACTTTGTGTAAAGGAACTGTTATATTCCAAGAATCTGCAAAGATGAATTAACACCTTGTGGATTTATTGCAGCTGACTCTGTTGTGTGGTATCCTCCATACATACTCAACATATTATGTGATATTATTCTGTATGTATTATATTAACTTATGTATCATTTTATGATGAGCATGTGTTGTAAATTTATCCAGAGCGGTGATATAGCCTGTATCAATTGGCATATGCTCTAGCATTTTCCATTGTTTGATGTCGTAGAAGATCAGGGCATCTTGCATATTCTATATTATACAATTTACTGTGATTAGGATTAACTGTTAGATCTGTACTACGAAACTAGATCTTCAGATTTGGTTCCTAAGAGGCTTAGTCAGTTTGTGGGAAATGCTTATCAAGCTGCTGACACAAGAAAAACAATTTGGTTCATAGGCCCCACAGTTATAAGAAAGTTTATAATTTTTGAAATGTTTGTTCTATTGTGTAAGTCATTTATTTCTGATTATACAGTCAACCATGAAAACGGTTTGTATTTGTTGCATAACTAATAGCTCCAGAAATGAATTTCAGTAAAATTATTAAATCTGAGTGCATCCTGTACTGCATCAAAACCAAAAATATTTCAACTTGAAGACTGCAGTGTTTCTTTACATAATACATAATTCATTTTGTAATTGCTTTAATTTTTAACGGGCAATTGCAATTTTGCTTAAATTATATGAATGTTATTTTATTTGAAGTGCAGGATGTGGTTCAACTGGTGACACTGTTGTGTTGTCACTTTTCCAGCTGTGTCTTTGCTAACAAAATGTCATTAAACATTTATTAAAAGATCCCAAGAGAAAACATTGTCAAAGTAGTTCAGGATGGCAACAGATGCTGCAAGAGCAACATGAGCTATTGCAGCCATCAACAGAGTGGCTCTGAAACTTTTCAAATAGGTTGCACTCAATGGCAAGAATGGTCAAGATCACTGGAGCAGCCTTTAGGAAATGCATAAAGTAAAAAGACTCAAGCTTACAATTAAAGCTGTGCATTCAAACATGAAGTAGCCAATTAATTGAAGAAAATTTTAAAAAGCAAGTGATATTTGGTTCCAAATTTCTTTCTTAATGAGAACAGGTAGACTAATGCCTTTCTTTTTAACTAGTTACGTGCTGTGGAAATTTGCAATATGAAATTTTTAAAAAATGGAAGTCTCTTTACTATGGGTTTAGCTATAATTACATTATCACTTCTCTTTAAGAAAAACATCAGCTCCAAAGAAATCCTTGTGCTTGCATCAGCAATAACAATAACTTACATCAATGTAGTGAAACTGCACAGAAGTAATGTCAAACGAAATTGACACTGAGTCATAAAACAGCACATGACATGAACACCTTTTATAAGCATTGATTTGTTCAGCTTGCAGTGCATTTGTTCATGTTTGGAGAATTTGGCATTTGGATCCTATGAATCAATTTCTTGAAAACAGAAAATTTAGCAGAAATTTGCAATTGAAAGTCAACCTACAGGTCTATTGATATTGTAATAAAGTGTCTTTGTGAAGCATTCACAGACAGTTTGGTCTAAATTTTGTGGTGGTGACAACAGTGAAACTAACAGCCCTCACAGCTATGGCAATCGTTATTCATCTTGGCTGGGTCATTCCCCTCCATTGGATCAACTCATCATGTCCACTCAGATCTCTACTATTCACCAAGTCTTCCTTATGGATCTGAACCCATTTTCTTTCTTTTTGTTCTTGATTCCTTTTAGGTTATTATCTCCTTTTATGCTCCCATTTCCTGTCCTGTTTGTCTCAGATGAGGTTTGAAAATTGAAGATGAGGAGGTATTCAGAAATAATGTCAGAAGCTGGTTCCCTTTCACTTATCCCCTCTTGGATACCATGGTCCCAATCCCAACTTCACTTCGTCAGTTATCTCTCCTTTTTTTCCCCCTATTTCTCTTCAAGGTTGTATCATTGTGGGATGAAGCAATGGCTTCTCTCTATCGTTCCAGATAGGTATATAGGAACTGGAGTAGGCCATTCAGCTACTTGAGCCTGTTCTGCAATTCAATTAAAAAATGGCTGTTCTGTGGTCTAATTCTGCCTTTGGGCCATATTCCTTAATCCCTTAATATCTTTGATCCATCCAGTCACTGATTCCTTGTGAATTACAACTACAGCTTTCTCATCCTTCCTTCTCAGTGACCTTTCCAAGGCCCTACTTATTCTGGGCACTCTATCCATTTCTATAGCACATCAATAATCACTACACCCTCACTAAACCTCACTCCAAAATGCCAACCTCATTATAAACAAGATCCATTCCATTCGTGAACTTAGTGTGCTTGATTGCATAAACAGAGTAGCATTAACAAATGCTAGACTTATGAATGGCAACACTTTACCCCTTACTGAAGCCTCCCTGCAAGGTTATTTTTGGTCGAGAGATTTTGCCTGCTTGAAGCACCTTGGTTTGTTTGACTCCTAACACCTCTTAACTAACCTTGCTATTGCCTTCCAGTCCCCAACCCGAAGTTTCTCACTGGTGTATCCATGCTGTTTTTCCAACTTAACCCCATGTGAACTTACTTTGCCTTTTCTCCTATGAGAGGAAGACTTTACTGTCTTCCTGTCCTCTCATTACCTTTCCCTGCATATAAAACCTGCTGCATACATTTGCCGGCACCTTCTTGACCAGATCACCTCACACAGCCTTTCTACTCTGGTGGTCATGATCATAGACGATACAGGCTCTGGAGGAGGACATGAACTCCCAGCCTTCAGACTCAGCAGTGAGAATACAGATATTTCAGCTATAATGTGTATTTTGTTGATGTGAATTGGCTGTAAAGCATTTAATGAATAGTGTATAAAAACCGAATGAACTGCGGAAGCTGTAAATCAGGAACAAAAACAAAGTTGCTGGAAAAGCTCAGCAGGTCTGGCAGCATCTGTGAAAGAAAAAACAGAGTTAATGTTTTGGGTC
>JAHRHZ010000049.1:23133646-23151233 GCA_024137785.1 Ginglymostoma cirratum
CCAGCAAATTGTGTAGCAGAGCTATACTTTTCTCAAATCCCTCTCATCCATACCACTCTCCTCCAGCATGGAACTTGTGTTTGCAGAACAAAGGAGAAAAAAAAATGGCATTTCCAATGTTACAACCTTGCCACATAATCATTTCCATTAATTATACACTATGATCTCCTACTGAGACATAGTAGTAACACCTAAGCTCAGATTTTCCAATTTGAGCTAAAGTCTAACATCAAGGAGTTCAATGACATCATATCTGTCAATGTCTGCGCGATCACGCATCTTTCAGATCACTACCTATGCAAGCATGCTGTGCAAATTATTCAGCTGATCGCTTGAAGAGCAAGCTAGGTGTTCTTACTACTACTGTGACCTTCCCAAGTTGAAATTTCTGGCATTGTATTTAAAAGGTCAACAAGACACACTTCAGTCACTGCATGCCAGGAATCTTCCCTCAGCCTGTGGTGACAGCTCTCAGAAACCAGATACATTCTAACAAACTGAAGCTGCCTTCCAGGTTCGCTAACGCGGTCTTTCAGACACTACTGAACAGTGTCACCGAGAGAAGGTCTATACTCTTCCAGGGTGGCGACAACAGGAGGTTATCTCATCAAACCCAACTAGCCTGCACTGGGTCTAGGCCCAAAACGTCAAGTTTTCCTGCTCCTATGATGCTGCTTGGCCTGCTGTGTTCATCCAGCCCCACGCCTTGTTACCTCGGATTCTCCAGCATCTGCAGTACCTTTTATCTCTGCTATTAGAACAGTATGGGAAAGTAGAATTGAGAATGAAAATAAATCATAGTCATGTTGAATGGTGGAGCAAGTCTGCTCCTAACTCTTGTCGTTTTATAAAAGGCATCCATCTTGTTTGAAGGTAAGAAGTCAGTTGTTACTTGGGTCTGAGATAACAGGGTGTAGAGCTGGATGAACACAGCAGGCCAAGCAGCATCATAGGAGCAGGAAGGCTGACGTTTCGGGCCTAGACCCTTCTTCAGAAATGGGGGAGGGGAAGGTGGTTCTGAAATAAATAGGGAGAGAGGTGGAGGCAGATAGAAGATGGATAGAGGAGAAGATAGGTGGAGAGGAGACAGACAGGTCAAAGAGGGGGGATGGAGCATGTAAAGGTGAGGGTAGGTGGGGAGTTAGGGAGGAGATAGGTCAGTCCAGGGAGGATGGACAGGTCAAGGGGGCAGGATGAGGTTAGTAGATAGGAGATGGGGGTGGGGCTTGAGGTGGTAGGAGGGGATAGGTGGGAAGAAGGACAGGTTAGGAAGGCGGGGACAAGCTGGGCTGGTTTTGGGATGCGGTAGGGGGAGGGGAGATTTTGAAGCTTGTGAAGTCCACATTGATACCACTGGGCTGCAGGGTTCCCAAGCGGAATATGAGGTGCTGTTCCTGCAACCTTTGGGTGGCATCATTGTCGCACTGCAGGGGGCCCAGGATGGACATGTCATCTGAGGAATGGGAGGGGGAGTTGTTTAGTGCGAACTGAGCGTAGGTGTTCTGCAAAGCGGTCCCCAAGCCTCTGCCTGGTTTCCCCGATGTAGAGGAGGCCACAACAGGAACAGCGGATACAGTATACCATATTAGCAGATGTACAGGTGAACATCTGCTTGATGTGGAATGTCTTCTTGGGGCCGAGGATGAGGGGAGGGTGAGTGGGAGGTGTAAGGGCAGGTGTAGCACTTACTGCGGTTGCAGGGAAATGTGCCGGATGTGGTGGGGCTGGAGGGGAATGTGGAGCAGATAAGGGAGTCCCGGAGAGAGTGGTTCCCTCCAGAAAGCAGATAAGGGTGGGGAGGGGAAAATGGGTTTGGTGGTGGGGTCGGATTGCAGATGGCGGAAGTGTCGGAGGATGATGCGTTGGATCCGGAGGTTGGTGGGGTGGTATGTGAGGATGAGGGGGATTCTGTTTTTGTTGTTATTGCGGGGACGGGGTGAGAGGGATGAGTTGCGGGAAATGCGGGAGACATGGTTGAGGGAGTCCTTGACCACTGAGGGCGGGATGTTGCGGTCCTTGAAAAACGAGGACATCTGAGATGTGACTTGGGTCTATAGTGTTATTGATATAAATTGGCATTCAGACAGATACAAATTTAAGATCACACTTAATGCTAATCATGTGATGGTAACGCGGCAATTGGACGAATAAAGAGTATGCCTCATTAACTGACTCTGCTAAATCTTAAATGTCTGCATTTTATTGCTTTCTAAGATAAATTCCCACATATATAAACATTGGCATTGTCAAATAGAAACCAGACTGAATCTTTCAGTGAATATCTTTTTGCCATAACAGTAATTAAGTTTTTTGAAGTCAACATGCTCAGACTGAAAATGTTGTGTTGACGAAGTACAAGAAAGTGATCTTGTTCTCAGTTATCTAAATGTCCATAATTACATTCATTGTGGACTTGTGAAGATGATATCTTGCCTCCACATTGCTTCATGCAGTATGTGTCAGAATAAGGACAGGTCTAGCAGTTCAAACATGAACCCACTGAGATACTGTGACCCATCAATGGCAGCTGAAATATGCACTAGCACAATTTGTAACCAGCTAACCCTGCATTTAAATCACTTCTCAAACATCGTCTAACTGGGAGATAAGCTCAGTTTCTATGGGGAGCATAAAAAAGCATTTGAACAGCAACAAATACATTTTAGAATGCGTTACTGTGTGATTATATAGATTTACATGAACGCTAATCAGCTGTAGTGGCTGTCTATAGAAAGAGCTGAACATTCCCACATGCAGTAAATCAACTGTATTTAAGCCTCCTCCTTGAATTGAGAATGGTAATTGACAGCTGGAGGAGGACGCACCTCAGTTATGGTACAATCCTGGATGTGAGTGCAAAAAGTGTTTTGAGACCACCTTCGGTCATGTGTGTTGACTGAATGACCTTATTTGGCTTCCTCACAAGGGTCCCCAGAAGCATAGGTAACTGTGTCTAGCCAACTTAGTTCATTCCATACGACATTAAGGTGCACTGAAGCGCATTGAGCGCAATAAAATCTTTTAAATAAAAAAAGAAATTACTGCTGAAACTCAGCAGGTCAGGCAACATCATGTGGAACAAAAGTAGAGCTAACGTTTTGAGTTTGATGACTCTTCATCAGAGGTCTTGGAATTGACAAAACAACCTAAGTGTTCTCCCCACTCCCGGCCTCATCCCATGACCAACCCTCCCTCTCATCCCCACCTCCTTGACCTGTCCGTCTTCTCTCCCACCTATCTGCTCCTCCACCTCACTTTCAAACCCCACCACTGCCTACCTGCACTCACCTATCACCATTCCACCTACGTTCCCCAGACCCACCCCTCCTCTCTATTTATTTCAGAGCCCCCTTCCCCCACCCCCATTTCTGAAGAAGGGTCCCAACTTGAAACATCAGTTTTCCTGCTCCTCTGATGCTGCCTGGCCTGCTGTGTTCCTCCAGCTCCACACTGTGTTATCTCTAACTGTAATGCTGAAAACCTACAGAAAAAAATGGGCCTACCTCCCAACTATGGGTTTGGATCTCAAAATTGGCTGATATCTTCAATTAAGGAAAGAATATACAGGGTAATTGGAAGAGGAAAAGAAAGACTTAGGTTTGTCAAACACTCAGTCAGACATCCAAAAGTACTTTGCAGCAATAAAAGACTTTTGAAGTGTAGTCATTCCTCAGATGTAGGAAATACAGCAGCTAATTTGCAAATAACAAGCGTTCACAGTCAAGAACTGGATAAATAACAGATAATCTGTTCTTTTTCAGTGACATTGGTTGAGGGATTCAGACTGGTTGAGGTCACCAGAGTAATTCCCCTGCTCTTTCTCAAACTAGTATCATTTTGAGGCAGCAGACAGGGCTTCAACATGATTTCTCATCCAAAAGATGTAAAAACGATAAGCTTTGGGAGTCGGAAAGAAGAAATGACATTTTAATATGGGCTGTGTCTGTGCTGTGAAGGGTGTAATGATGAGCATCAAAATAACTGCAGTTGCTACACACACTGGAGGTATTATTAGGCTATGGATAACTCCATACAGTACTCTATCTGTGTACCTTGTGACTATTCTTGACAGAAGAGGCAAGGAGTAACAGAACAATATTTTGCCTGCTCTAAAGAATGTGATTGAAGTGGGGTTTTTTTTGTAACTTTGAGAAGTAACAACCAACATGGATAGCAACAGGGGTTACAATACATAAGGGAAGTGATCAGGAATCCTGACTTGGTGTTGCCTGGACACCCATCCATCCAGCCACTCACTCCCCATTCCTAGATCAACAGCATAGGGACAGTTTTAGCTGTGTTACTATGCCATGAGTATTACATTAGTAATTATTGACAGTTGTTTATGTGAGAGTGTTGAAGAATAGGAAGGGGACGTGAAGACGTGGGCGAGGTTTTAACCCTTCCACATACCTCTCGTTCTGTAGTATGCAGCTTTCATAGCTGTGTACTATTCACTTTGTCTCGTGTATGTTTGTCCAGAGCATCAGGATGGTGGAATGTTCCAATGCTAGCCTCCAACACTACCAAAGCATGCAGAGCATTTCTAAAATGGGAACTAGCAGCTGTCCTCAGGGATTTCTGGCATTTGGAGGGCTGAAGAGATTGGCAAAGTACAGCTGGACATATCACAGCAGCCACCAGACAGCATGGGATTAAAAATAAAATGGTTGCAGGATCGTCTGGCAGCATTATATTTCTTGATAAAGGTGGCATGATTTTAATCAGGAAAACACAGATATGGAAGACTCCTGCTGCCATTGGGAGAGATGTGCTTTTGCTGCTTTGCTGTTCTTCATTGTGAAATATTCAAGATTTTATAAATTTTGGCAGGGCAAGTAATAGTATTTTCACAGAGTGAAAAGTCCAGCAGTCAGACTCATAGAATCAAAGATCTTTACAGCACAGAGGAGGCTATTTGGCCCACTGTGACTGTGCTGGTCAACAAAGATCTAACTGCACTAATCCAAGCTCTTGGCCCGTAGCTCTGGAGGCTATGACAATACAATGGAATATCTAGATACCGCTTAAATATTGTCAGAGTTTCTGATTTAACTGCCCTTTCAGGCAGTGAGTTCCAGACTCCCTACACCCTTTGAGTGAAAATAAATTCTTCACAACTTTTCTGTCGGAGATGTACAGCATGGAAATAGACCCTTTGGTCCAACTTGTCTGTGCTGACCAGATATCCTAAATTAATCTAGTCCCATTTGCCTGCATTTGGCCCATGTCCCTGTAAACCCTTCCTACTCATATACCCATCCAGATGCCTTTCAAATGTTGTAATCATACCAGTCTCCACCATTTCCTCTGGCAGTTCATTCCATACATGCACCACCCTCTGTGTGAAAAAGTTGCCCTTTAGGCTGTTATCTTAAAACAATGCTCCCAGTTATTAACCACGTTCCTAATGGCAAAAGTGCCTTCCTATCCAAACTATCTGTGCCCCTCATAGTCTTATATACCCCTATCAGGTTCCCTCTTCACTTTCACTGCTCCACGGAAAGCAATCCGAGCCTATCCAATCATCCTCATAACTCAGACCCTCCAGCCCAGGTGACAAATAAGTATATCTCCTCTGTATTGTCTAATATGAATTGCACACAGGTCTCCAGTTGTGGCACAACCAGCACTTTATATAGTTTCGGCATTATGTCCCTGCTCTTGTGTTCTATGCCTTGGCTAACAAAGGCAACTATCCCATATAGTTTCTTAGCCATCATATCTACCTGCTGTACTCCATTAAGGATCTGTAAATGCACACATCAAGGTCCCTTTGATCATCAGTACTCTCTAGGGTCTGAGCATTCATAGTGTAATCCCTTGCTGTGTTAACCATTCCCAAGTGCATAACCCCTCACCTCTCTGGGTTAAATTCCTTTGTCACTGCTCTGCCCACATGACCATTGATATCTTCCTGCAGTTTACAGCTATCCTCCTCATTATTTACCACCCTATCAATTTAAGTGTCTCCTGCAAATGTCTTCTTCATGATCACACCTCCTACATTTAACTCCAAATAATTAATACACACCACAAATGGCAAGGGGCCCAGCACCAATCCCTGCAGAATTCTACTGGAAACAAGCTTTCAGTCACAGAAACGTCCTTTGGCCATCGCACTGTGCTTCCTGCTTCTCAGCTGATTTTGGATCCACTGTGTCACTTTGCCTTGGATAGCAAAGGGCTCTTAGTTTCTAGACATGTCTGTCATGAAAGACCGTATTAAAAGCCTTGCTGACCACGTCAAATACAATACCCTCATCATCACTAGAATAAAACAAAGAACTGTGGATGCTAGAGATCTGAAACAAACAAAAACAGAAATTGCTGAAAAAAACTCAGCAGGAGGAGAGAGAAAACGGAGTTAATGTTTCAGATCCCATGAGCCTTCTTCACAAACATTCCTAGGTACCACCTCAAAAAAAATCAAATTCGTTAAACACTGCCTTCCCTTAAACCCATGCTGATTAGCCCTGACTAATTTGTTCCTCTTCAAGTGTCTTTCAGGATTCTTTCTGATAATTTCACCATCACAATCCTCCACCGCTTTTTTTTTCAATTCTACCCATGTAGCCACATTTGTTGATCCTTCCAAAATATTGTCTCTCCTCACAGCCTCCTCACCAGCCAGTTGATATGTTTCCCAGCAAAAATCCTGATCCTCTCGATGATGCTGACTGCCTGTCACAGTTTCCTCACTTTGCTTGCTCCTCTCAGTGGCACTGAATGTGTGTCTTTGTGTCCTCATTTCGCCTGCTCCTCTTCTATAAATATTGTACTCTTTGTGCATCGCGTAGCATGTAGACACGGGAGATAATTTCCACAGATACATGATCATGCAGTGACAGATCTTCCTTCCCCTCCCCAAGTTTCCATTCCTTATGGCCCTATTTTTAGTGTGTCTATGGGGCGGATTGATTGGTGAATGGGTAGGGAGGAGAGAATTGCTAAAAGTCACCCACATGATTTTTGTTTACAAAGCCTGAGACAGTTTGACAAGCATGTTATTGTTATCCATATATTGTTGCACCTAGTGAGTGAAGAGAGATGAATGAACACTGTTCAATTATCCTGCTAAAAGTGCGTTCTCGCTTTGAGGCAGTCACTGTGTTGCAATCAGCTGTTTATATTGTCATGGCTTGCACTCTTATGCAACGAAAGAAGTGCTGGGGGGGCAGCCTTGTTTACTTTAAAATGAAAACATATGGTATAATGTATAAATATGCAAAGCATAAATCAACCATAGAATAGGTGGGAAAGAAAAGCTGAAATATTTGACATCATTATGGTATAACATTTGCTTGACCCAACAAGGACTTATAGCCAGAATGGCTTTGTGCATGGGAAATCATGTCTCATAAATTTGTTTGCGTCTTGAAGAGGTTATCAAGAAGATAGATGAAGGCAGAGTGGTAAACATTGTCTACATGGATTCTAGCAATGCGAGCAAACTAGACGTCGTGAATTCTAGAGCTGAAACTCAGAGCGGGTTCCACCTAGATGCTCACTGCATCCCTGCCTTGTCATTTTTTTTGTGCTTTGACTCCTCGGTCAGAGCTACATGGGTTATAACACTCCTGTCTTGCCATGCTGTTTAGGACAGACACAAAGCCAGCGAGTTTGTCACGGATGTTAGCAGTACTCAGTGAAGTCAAGGGAGCTGCCTTCATTTGGTGGTGTCTCTGCACAGTAAGTCAAGGGCAGCCTGTGATACTATTCCAACAGCTTGGACACAGTCAGTCAGCCGTTTGGGGCAGCTCAGGATCAAGATGCTCTTCTCTTAAAGGGATCAGGAGGTGAATGTTGGGTAGCCCACTGCCCATCTTGGTTCTCGCTGCCCTACTGTGGGCTGTTTTCTCCTGGAATGAGTGAAAGTAGGTATTTAGGGAGATGAAAGTTGGGGGCACTGTTTATAGTACTGCTGCAGGTGGGGCAAGGCGGCAAACTGTCCGAGTGAGTGAGCAGGCAGCACTGAGCCTTTGCACAGTTAACATTGTGGGGGTTTTAGAGGTGGTGGGAATGAATGAGAGAAGACGCTGCAGGCATTAGTGAGACTGGCAGAGCATGGGACGTGTTACTGGGTGCAGAGGCAGAGACGGAGTGAGTATGAGCCAGCAGAGAGATGATGGTGCCACTTACCCAGGGGCAAGGGGCAGAGACATTGGGTCAGATTTCACTACTGAGGTGGGTTGCTTGGTTCAGGAAATTTCCCAACCTGACTGACCGGCCTCAGATTAAAGGGCACCTTTGTGCCCAAGTTTTGCTCCAGGGAGGCAGGTGTGTGGGCAAGCTAGGATCAAACTGGCCATTCCAGGGACAGATCCTAGGTGGTTAGTGAGAATGCCAGTGCCTAGGCAGACTGTTGAGAAGGCCCTGCGTCAGCTCCCCAGCACTTCATTCTCATTGCTTTAGAATCTGTTAAACCTAGTAGTTGTCATCCCTAACACACCTTTGCAGCTGTTCATCCCCACATCCTTTAGAGTCCCTTGTTACCTCCATGCCAACTCATGCCCTGCCTTTGTCCTATGTCCTCTCATGCTCTCTAAAAAAGGACATCAGCAGGGGTTCCTAACTGTAGTCTCAGTGTAATACTATGAATTACCAGTTATTGTAAAAATTTATTCGATTCTTTAATGTTTTTCAACTAGAAGACCTGCTGCCCTTATCTGATCCGGCCTATATGTGACTACATTCTCATAATAATATGGTTAAATCAGAACTGCCTTCTGAACTGGCCTAGCAATCTACTCAGTTGTATCAAAAAGGACATCTAGGGTTGGGGGTAAATGATAGCCTTGTTAGTGAGACCCATATTCTGAAAATCAATTAAAACAAATAAAATAAAAAGACAGAGGTAAAAGGTACTGCAGATGCTGGAGAATCCGAGATAACAAGCATGGGGCTGGATGCACACAGCAGGTCAAGCAGCAGTTCCTGCTCCTATGATGCTGCTTGACCTGCTGTGTTCATCCAGCCCCACGCTTGTTAAAATAAAAAGACAGCCAGGTTTCTGTCCAATAGCATAGGTTGCAGAATACACATGTCTGGTTGGTAACGGGATGGGGGCAGGAGCGGGCATGTCCGTCGCTGTCTGGATTCAAGTGGAAGGGTTGGCTGCTTGGTATCTGTGTAACTGTGTACCATATTTAAAAAGAAAAGGGTACATCTGAAGAAATGACCAATGCTGGATTGTTACACCAACCTGATGTATGGCTGAGGAAATCAAAATTTAAAGTTCTGATGTACCCTCCCAAGTCAGGTCCTTAGCTACAATTGGCGAGTAATTACGGTCTTCCTATTCTGCATCATTTGGAAATGAGCATATCAGTAGAAGTTTTAAACAGGTCAGCATTGTATTTGATTTTCATAAGTGTAAGTAAAATCACTGTCTGCTATTGCTAGGGTAAATCCCCGACCTGCCCGTTTAAATGTCTGGGCCAAAGGTGAAATGGATACATGAATGCATTAGACAAGTAATGGTAATGGAGTGTGTAATGATATATTACGAACATTTACTAATGCCTTCGCTTCGGTAAGTGACAATATTTCATATCACTTTGACCGTGTTAAATTACAGGCAATAATAAATTCACCACTCAAGCGCCATTCAGTACAGGTCAGAGAGTCGGTGCTACAGTGTTGTAGCTTGATCTGCTTCAAGTATAAGTTCCTCCTGTGAGTGCTAAATTTTTCCAACTGTCTGTTAACTGTGCAATCAGAAACTGACTGCTTCACTTAGACATCATTAACCAGAATTTAACTCACATCAATCAGATTGTCTGCAACTTGAAAGTTATAGTCTAAAAATAAACAAATGATAGTTTCTCTATGCAAAATCACCTCAGGGCATAGTAAATTTATTCATAAAGCACTTCGTTTCAGGATTTCTTAACATCAAATCAAACTCCGAAATTCCTGGGGTGTGGCAGTCCAGAAATCCTTTCAACTGGCTGAATGGAGACAGATTTTGGGATGGGATTTATTGCAATGATGCCTTGCCCTTTGTGTACTTGTCATAAATGTGTGGACTGGCATTTTGTGTTGGAATGAAAATGAGAAAAATGCATCATATGTTTTAGTTTCTACTATTTGTGCCCTGACAATACTGGAAGTAAATGAAACATGCATCTTCCTGATGTCTATTGCTGTTAAAGATCCAAGACGGGAGGAGATGGGCTAAATTTTATAAGACTGGTTCAGATTCAATTGCTGTTTGGAACCCAGTGTACAGCACTCCGTGGACTATACACAACATTTAAACTTGCTCAGCAAGGACTGTAGATTCTGCAACAAATCCCATCTCCTAATTGAGATGAGCCACCCCCATTGGAGCTACATTCACTTTTAGGATTGAGGTGTAATTGGTAACGTAATTTTCAAACCACAATCGATGGAATCGACCAGTTAAAGAGAAGTTGCAACCCAGATTGGAAGTATCCTATGTAACGACTACCTTAATGTCCAGAAGTTTGGAATAGTTTTGAGTCTGTGTGGGGGAAAAAAAACCAATGACTCTCAAGGTGTGTGCGCGGAGACAGGCAATGTCGTCACTGGAAAAATGATGATGCAGTAAAGGCCAACGCCTTTCTGGATTCTTGGTGAATAGCTTACTGCACATGCCGGCTGAGTGGAACTTGGCTTAATGTTATTTCAGAGCACTTTCAATGATGTCCAGCACTAAAGTATGGTGGCACACGTTGGAGACCAGTTGAATGCTGTCTAACCTATCTACCTGACTTAAGTTACAGAAATGGCTACAGTAGGCTTACTCATTGAACCGTTTAACAAGCATGCAGTTTAAGTATGTAAATCACAAAGCAGAACAAGCACCACATAATGGTGCACAAAATCTTAAGCATAAAAAATGGACATTTAGTCCAACTGATGTATACTGGTATTTATGCTCCAAACAAGTCTCCTAACACTCTGATTACCTGTTCCCACCATTACCCAATTCTGCCTATTCTCAGAGATAGTAAGAACTGCAGATGCTGGAGTCAAGAGTTAACAGAGTGTGGAGCTGGAGGAGCACAACAGGCCAGGCAGCATCAGAGCTTAGCCTGCTGTGTTCGTCCAGCACCACACTTTGTTATCTCCCTCTATTCATATCTCCTTAAGTGTGTAATTTACCATTTATGCATCTGTACTTGGTGACTGACAGTGGGATGATGTCTATGCCATATATCTAGTGTAGGTTAATAACAAAAGCAATGAGAAAGCACTTATATTGCCTGATGCAGTAGTCACTTCTTCTATGTCTCCGTGAAATGCACAATAATTGATAGTTAAAAGACCATAAGACAGTGAAGATAAAGAATTTCAGTGCTCTGTTCACCTAGCCTATCAGTCATAGTGCTGTTGTTATGGTGCTGGTTGACTGCAGATTTGTTCCTGCGGCAGGCAGAACAGTTTCTAAGTGAGCCAAGTTGACCAAGAATATACAAAACCAATTCCTTATGATTATTGTCAGGGTGCTGTTCAAAGCATATCATACCAAAGAAATCTGTGCTTTTCTGGGTATCTGCTGAAAACCTAACCTAAACCATTCTGTCTTTCCCAATTACTGTCCCATCATTAATCCATTTTTCTTCTGCAGTGCATCATGCCTTCCAATTCTAGGTTCATTGTCCTGCAGCTCGCAATCAGAATTCCTCAGTCCAACTTCCAATTCTTCTACATATCGGAAGTGCCCTAATTGAAGGCATGAATGGTTCTCCTGTTGTGACCCTGGTGCAGTACAATCCCGATTTTGCTTTGGCCTCTCCTCATTCTTTGATATAATTCAGCACGACAACCTGCTTTTGCTGCAAACAGGAGTAGCTGGAGAAACTGGCTGCATTTGGGGGGAGAAAATAGACTTAATGTTTCTGAGTCCTGTGACCCTCCTTCAGGACCCACATTTATTGCAGTAGAGCTCGCAGCTACTAGGGCCCTGCAATCTGAAATTGCTCTGGGAGATTCCTTGTTTTAGGCTCAATACCTAAATGGAACTTGTTGCTGATAATTCAGATATAGTTTCTCTTATCTATAACACTGTGATTTGGGTGCTTTTGAGCATTAGGTAACCGCATTAGGTAACCGCATTAGGTAACAATGACGTGCCAAATGACACTGTGATTGTTTAATTCAGACTTAGAGATCTAAGCATTCCTGTGAATGAATGAACTTAATGGAAAGGTTTTTATGGTTAGTCAACTGACATATCTCTCCTGATCCTTGTAAAACTGGGTATAAAGATGACAATCAGCCCCCTGATGTCATTACACCCAAATCAAATGTTATGATTGCCACCTTTTTGTAATGGGCCAATTATCAACCCTTTGTCACAAATTAGATGCCAAATTGCTGCAACGTTTTGAAACCAAAGCAATTTATGGTGGTTGTAGCAGCTCCATAGAATGGTGGGAATTACAATGGGTGGTCAAATGGGCACCAGGGCGATAGAAGTAAAAGACATCAATGGAGAAGTGACACGAGGGGTAGGAGGTTGCAGTTAAGATTATTGGAAAGGCAGAGAAGTTGTGTTCAGAGCACTTTGGAAAAAATAGCTGAAGTTGAGCTAATGAAGTGTTCAGCTTCAGGGAAGTCACAAGGATAAGGAATCTCTGCCAAGGAGGGATCGTTGTAGGGCAGGAGGAGCGACTAGAATAGTCTATTTCAGTAGAGGCTTCTCATGTCAGGAAAAAGGAATAGGATGAAGGGACAGAAGGGAAGCTGGCCAGGGGGCACCAGCAATCATCATGTCATCCCTGTCATGGTGAGGCATTCATGTAGCTCACTGAAAACAGCTGCCACGCCAAAAGAACAAAAGGTTTAGGGGCCACTGTAGGGTTCATTAAAGTGCAAAGGGCCGTTGGTTGCACTCATTAAGGCATTATAGGACAGGGGTATTCCCTGAATGTATGGTTTGTACGTGATCACCATTCGTGCATCTTGTAAGTAGTGTTAGTGCATGCTGTGCCCTGGGAGTAGCCAAATCCCTGCCTGCAAAGCAGAATGCCAATTTTTTTCTGCTGTACCATGTCTGGGACAAATGTTAGGAACTGTGCAGGGGGGCTGAGGACTGACTCCTTGTCCCGTTGCACAAATCTATTTTAAATGCCATGTCAGGGCTGCTGGCCAATTCTGGGATATGCCAGCAGTGGCAAGTTGATCTGGGAGCTGTGCATGGTACAATGGGGTTAGAACTGGATAAGAGGGATCCTGTAGGGACAGAGTAGGTAGTTAATGAGGTGAGTTTGGTGAGATATGGCAAGAAATTATGCTACACCTCACGATGAAAATTCTTCCAAAAATTTCAATGTAATAGGCATTTACCCCAAAAAGATGTGAGGTTTGGCTCATTGATTCTGTTGCTTCTGTTTGTGCTATATTACATGATATGCAACATTCTTCAAGGATTTGTCTCAAAAAGGCAGGAAAAATACGTACAAAACCGGATTAAAAAGCATAACGTGAATATCAAAAACATGGTTAAAAATGTTGAACACAAGCTGGAAAATGTTGTATTTACATTGCCCTAAATATTTTAAAACTTTTTTTTAAACGTTAAACATTTTGAATTTTCTACCTAAGAGTATATTACAATGTTTTTGTCTCACTTGTTCCTTTAATTTGCTACATAAACCTTATTTTCTTCAATATTTATTTATAATTGGAAGAAGTGCTATTTGCCAGGTCTTCTGTCATTTCCAAATGCTCACTCACCTGAATTCCATCTTCGCCTCCAACTTCATCATCTGATGGTTGGTAAACTCCTCCTATCAAGTCGCACTCATTAGAAGAGACATTCATTTCATTGTAAAGCTGTTGGCTATCCGTCACTCTAATAGATGAATGCAGTTCCTTTTGTGTCACATATATTGCGATCATAAATCTCACTCCTAATTCTTATTTAAAATTGTCCAACCTTGAATGAGCACAATTTAGTTGGTCTTCAACATCCAAAGCATTTTACAGGCTTCTTTATGTTCGGCTAAAATGCAGTGCCTGAAAGAATTCATAGGACTTATATAGGTAACTTCGATGAATTTCTTCCATTTTCATTCATTTGCTATAAACAGTAGCCAATTTTTGAAAAGGATTCCATATGCTTGAAAATTTGAAAAGGAAAAATGGCTGGAATTTGTGTCTATTTTCCAATGAAAGTAAAACAATGATTAATTTATATGACTATAGAATGTTTGATTTTAAAAGTGTATATAATCATATATGCTGTCCTAAATAAGGATATCTTGAGTTTCATTTGCAGCATTATAATTCAACATAAAAAATATACAAATTAAGTACAAAAGGTTGAATGGAGGAGAAGCTTCTGTCTACTTTTGGTAAAAATACAATTCTGCAGATGCTGGAAATCTGAAATAAAACTAGAAAACACTGGAAGTGCTCAATTGGTCAAGCAGGATTTGTAAAGAGAGAAACAGAGTTAATAGTCAAGTTTTTAACTTAATGAGAAACCATCTATTTAAACAGAGTTACAAAGACAGGGCCAAAGATTCAGGTTCTGACCACAAGTTGTCAATGTGAAAGATTAAATCTGTTTCTCTCTCTGCAAATGCTGCCAGACCTGGTGAGTATTTCAGCATTTTCTGTTGCATTGTGTTTACTTTATGTGGCTTTTTCTACTTTTGGTACTTTCTACTTTCTGTAGATCAGAGGAGCGAATGAGAATAGGATCGCTCAACAGTGAAAAGAAATGTGTTACTGGAAGTTGAGTTCAGTAGGGAAATGACCATAAATGACTTACATTTTTAAAAAAAATCTGTACTACATATTGATAACTTACTTCAAACTAGTATTAAAATGTTGGTGGAGTGAGTTGAGGTTCCAGGAGGAAACAATGGCCAGCAGAGAAGAAACCAATTATAAATAATCCAACAATGCAAGAGGAACAGGGGCTTGCTTCCGTAGAACTTTATTAGCCGAAGAGATAGTAAAGGACCAAAATAAATTAATTTGATTCCATTTATAACAAAGGCCACATATGGTGTTCAAGTACTATTGAAACATAACTCATAGACTTCTAGTGCAGGTAATATAACATTATGTTAATGTAGTGATTGTAACAAGGTTAGCCAGGTGAAGCTCATAGAATATGAATTCCCTGAATGGGGCTGTTAATCTGGTCGAATCAGGGCATCCTGGCTGTCAGATATAAATAGGAGTGTCAGAGGTTCTGTTTACTCTGAGAGATGGTTCTGAGGAAGCTGGATTGGTGTCAAGGATGTGCCATTTGTAAACAAAGGGTGACTTGTTGATGGGATACTGGCCTCTGTGGAGGTATTTCAGTTAATAGCCTGCAATAGTTGATACCAAGTAATAGTGAGGCACTTGACAACTACACTAAACTTCATTACTTCAGTTTATTTTGTTTTATTTGGCTGGTGAAGAAAATTAAAGGAGCTGCCATATGCTTGAGTGGCATAGACCATAAAAGGAAAGTGAGAGCTGTTAACAAAGTTTTCTGTGTCCAGAGAACATGTTATGTCTCAAACATGCTTGTTCTGGTTGTTTTCATGCAAGTTGAGCACTTCTGATTGTTTCTGCTTTCTGAATCTTCCTTGTGGAATTTGAATCTGCCATTTGTCATGCTAAGTATTGACAGGGCAGTGCAGTTCTAACAGGAAGAACTGTTTTTGTCTTCTCAAAATGTTTGCTCTATTTAATCTTAAGAAAAAGCTAATAATGGTAGCAGAGCAAAAGACTTTACCAGAGCCTAAAGAGAATTTCATCTATGGCAAGAGAGATTTTATTTTAAACTGAATCAGTTATAATGTTACTGTATCTAATATTATTACAGTGTTTAGCAATACTGCTGAATGGCTGGTTGATGGACAATGACAGATTTCCTTTGCTTTAAGATGAGGAAACTGCTGTAAACAATGGTTCTTCTGTGGTAGAGGCCACTGCAATACAAATGAGAAGCTGGCAGGTAAATGCAGGTTTGGCTTAAACCCTGGGAAATGTATTTGATGATTGTCTCTGCCTAAGTCTTCAGGGAAATCAGAGATGAATCATGTTACAGCATAACATTGTGCATATTTTTGGGAGCCCATTATATTGACTGGCAATGTTAGTGAGGTCTGTTGTCGGTATTGAGTAAAAATCTGCAGTAGCTAACTTACTGGAGATGATGGCCCAGTGGTATTGTCACTAGGCTATTAGTCCAGAGACCCAGGTTCTGGGGAATGGTTACAAATCCTGCCATGGCAGATGGTGGAATATGAAATCAATAAAAGTGAAGAGTTGTCTTGTGGTAACCAGGAAACTTGTTGTTTGTCAGAAAAATATATCTTGAAGGAATCTGGCTTTCAGACCCATAACAATATGTTTGACTCTTAACTGCTGTTTAGGAATTGATGATGTATGCTAACCTAATCTATGCAGTGCCACACCACATTCTGTGAATGAATTAAAGGTTTCAAAACAAATTAGATACAAAGCATTTCAAATATAAATTCACATTAACTCAATCAAAAATAAAAATCTGGACCTTGTATAGATATAATCAACATATGGTTGTCCATTTAGATGATCTACAGTTTATCCAGTTAAGTATTGGGAAAACCAAGAAAATGTAGAGTTGTTCATTATTTGGATGTAAGTTTAAAAGTCAGACAACATTGTAGGACATAGGGTGGAAAGATTGGTTTCTACATTTCTTTAATTTAGTCGGCTGGTTTCAACCACAGGGTCTGGAAGAGAAATTGTGTGTCCTGGAGTGTCTCCTGTTTCCAGGCGACTATCTCTTCATACAACTTCATCCAGTTTTAATTCCATCCCACTCTTAATCAGGTATCTTTTTACATACTGTCTCCTCCCAGTGACAGCACTGGCCCTGACACCACAACACTGTCTCTCGCACTGACCCCGTCACACTAAGACTGGGCCCCTCCAACTGCATGTGCCCCAATGTTTTGCCGCTTGTGTACCCTAGGTGACCTAGTCCTGTTCCTAAGTTCTTTAGCCAGCCTTGTTTAACATACTCAGGTTGTTGGGATGGAATTTAACTCTGAGTTTCCCGTACCCAAATTAATATTTGAGTGGTACTTTGTGTCATCAGATCCAAGCCATCAATTATGTATGAAGCTTCTGCCTGAGTGCAAGAGGCTCCATGTCTGTCACACAAACCAGTGGGATTCTGATGAGAAATTATTTGAAACTAAGGTCACTCCATTTAACTGCTTGCCTGTTTGATCACTGTGCAGCTGGCAGAGTGAAAATTACGGTCCTTGTTCTGATACAGTCTACTGAATACTTGCTTACCTCTCTATTCTTCCTGGATGTCTCTGCAGGGCTGTTTGAGATGTGGATTAGAGTAAACATCATTGTGTTTTACGTAATGACTATCCCACATAATTTACAACAGGGGCTCTTTCAGTAGTAGGCATGAGAAGAATCCTAGATGCTTTCTTTTCTTAATCTAATTATTGATCTTCCTGAGATCAATTAACGTACAGCAGGCAGAGAATTAAACCTGGAATCCCCAATCAGTATAAATGAACTGCTCAGTTGGATAACAAGCATGGGGCTGGATGAACACAGCAGGTCAAGCAGCATCATAGGAGCAGGAAAACTTGAC
>JAHRHZ010000049.1:23156233-23183860 GCA_024137785.1 Ginglymostoma cirratum
GCTGCTTGGCCTGCTGTGTTCATCCAGCCCCACACCGTGTTACCTCCCTTCTGGCTTGGATCTGTTTTGTTTGTTGCTCTGCAGTGCCACATTTGATGCTGGTAATCACAGCCTTCCTTGCAAACAATTGGTGATGAAGTTCAGGAGAATTACAATTGTGACACAGTTACTGGGAAATTGCAGGAGCAGTGTATAATTATTTTGGTTTATTGCTGGACATTTGCAACCTAAATCTTCTGTAGTGGGATTAGAAGGACAAAGCCAAGAGTTTTTTTTTGTCACAGGCTGGTGTGTGTTTGGTCTTCGCTGTGGGCACGTAGGTTGGGAGGAGCACAGTGAAATCTTCTTCTAAATTGTTCAATTGTGGATATATTTGCTGGATCAAAGAAAGGTTTCATGTAGAAGAGTCGCAGTATCCTCAGGGGTGGTACAATAAGTCTATCATCAAGTATAGTCGTTGTGTAGGTTATAAAACCTTCATTATCTGTCTCAAAGATTCAACTTCAAAAAAGAATCAGTAACATGAGTAAAATCGTGACAGATTTTTAAATTCCACTTAGATTTAAAGTTGCTGAAATTTTAATTGTTGCTGTAGCAATACTTTTGATCAACATTGGTTCTGGTTTTGTTCCAAAATATCTTTTTCTGCAACAGCAACTAAATGATGTGAAGAAGTGTGATGAATCCATCAATGGGAAACAGTTTTACTTAACATTATTTTTAAAAATGTTGCTCTACTGTTTAAATAATATGACTAAGCATGCAATGATTTCATAAAAACCGAAAGAAATACAGATGCTGTAAATCAGAAACAAAAACAAAGTTGCTGGAAAAGCCCAGCAGGTCTGGCAGCATCTGTGAAGGGAAAAACAGAGTTAACGTTTCAGGTCCGGTGACCCTACTTCAGAACAGTTCTGAGGAAAGGTCACCGGATCCGAATGTTAACTCTGTTTTGAAGCTTGTGAAGTCCACATTGACACATTGGGCTGCAGGGTTCCCAAGTGAAATATGAGATGCTGTTCCTGCAACCTTCGGGTGACATCGTTGTGGCACTGCAGGAGGCCCAGGATGGACATGTCGTCCAAGGAGTGGGAGGGGGAGTTGAAATGGTAAAATCTCCCCGCCCCTGACCGCATCCCAAAACCGGCCCAGCTCGTCTCCCCCTCCCTAACCTACCCTTCCTTTCTCCCATCTATCCACTCCTCCCACCTCAAACCCCACTCCCACCCCCTACCTACCAGCCTCATCCCCACCTCCTTGACCTGTCTGTCTTCCCTGGACTGACCAATCCCCTCCCTAACTCCCCACCTACAGTCACCTTTACTGGCTCCATCCCCACCTCCTTGACCTGTCCATCTCCTCTCCACCTATCTGCTCCTTTATCTATCTTCCATCCGCCTCGCTCCCCTTCTCTATTTATTTCAGAATCCCCTTCCCCTCCCCCATTTCTGAAGAAGGGTCCAGACCCGAAGCGTCAGCTTTCCTGCTCCTCTGATGCTGCTTGGCCTGCTGTGTTCATCCAACTCTACACCTTGTTATCTCAGTTCCAATAAGTTGGTGTCTCTTGGTGGTTTGAACTGGAATTGAATAAAGTTTGATGTCTCTGATTCTTAATTTGAGAAGCCTGTTTGCCTTGGGAACTTAGTGTGAAAAATTATACATGATAGTTTGTTTCAAATGATTTGCATAGCCTTCAGAAATGCAACATATATATGTAATAAACTTTGAGTTGCAAAAAATGTGGTTGTAATTGTTGCATCTTCACTCTTAAAGGTATTTGACATCAAGATCACACGATGTTATGGATAATAATGTCTCTTTGGTCCATTTTTAGTCATCCCACGTAGAAAGAGACAAAACTCAGTGCTACAGACTGAGAGTGTGTTCAGGAATAGGAACCTATGACCTAGTAAGAGGATTGGATTGTTCACCTATTTTGAGACTGCTCTGCCAATCAATAATATCATGGCTGATGTAATTGTGGTCTCAACCCTATTTTCCTGTTTACTCCCTTAGCCCTTGACTTCCTAGTCTATCAAAAATCTATATAATTCTGCCTCATTAATTCAACAAATGCAGTGACTTTGCCTCCATTATTTTCTGGGAAAAGAGTTCCACAGATCAACAATCAAATATTAGGATGAGCTTGACTGCTGTTTATTGGCTTGAATATACACCTTGGGCCAAATAGCCTCCTTCTGAGCTGCAATGTTTCTACGTTTTTAATTCTCCCCAACTAGTTGGTGTAACTAATAGTTCTTTATCAATTTAATTGACTTTTCTTCCACTAGTCTAACCAAATGGATGATATGATAATCCTCACCTCCACTTTTCTATCTTTTCCCTGTAACCCTTGAATCCCTTACTGATTAAAAATCTGTCTATCTCAGCCTTGAATATACCTTAATAAGCCAGCCTTGACTGTCCTCTGCAGTAAAGAATTTCACAGATTCACTGCCCTCAGAGAACAAATTGCTCTTCAAAAATCTCCAGCAAATTAGTTAGTTATGATTTTTCCCTTGAGAAATTCATGCTGACTCTTTCAAATCAACCCAATTTTTTCGTGTGTCTACTAACTCAGTCCAGAATAATTTTTTTCCAGATTTCCCCAGTGCTGACATTTGAATGGTCTGAAGTTGTTGGGCGTAGCTTTGTTTTTGAACAATGTAATGTTTGCAATTCTCCACTCTTCTGGCACTATTGTCAAAGCAGGGAAAATGGAAAGATTTTTGCCAGTGCCTCTCAAATTTCCATTCTCACTTCCTTCAGTATCCTTGGACGCATTTGATCCAGTCCAGGTACCTTATCTATTTTAGGTATGACCAGCTCATTCAATATCTCCTCCTTATTAGTTTTAATTGGTTAATCATGCTTTGTGTGAAAAGGGTCTCCTGACATCAGACTTAAATTTGCCTTTTACTTATTTGAACTTATGTTCCCCTCTTACTCTTTTCTTATGGTTTACTCTAAGGAAATTTTATAAAATTTTCTTTCCTAGACTTTTACTAGTATAAATCAAAGATTTGTTTCCAAGAGCTTTTATCAATTTCTTTTCCCCAAAAGTCCTAAGTCTGCCCTAATCTCTAGTCTGCTGGTTCTTCTTTGTACTGTTTCCAGGGTTTGAATGTCTGTGCTGCATTTCAGTCTGCAGAACTGTACATGGTAGAAAGGTCACAATAAACTAACTATTTGATTTCAGGTTGAGTCAATAATAAGGTGTTTCCTCAAGAAAGGATGAGCAACAAAACTTTAATTATGATGTGGATTACGTTTTATAGAAAACAGTCTTCAATACATCTTGGCCCACATACTAATTAGAGAAATTACATAAGATGGGGAGGGCTGAAGAGATTGAGGTTAGCATGGTGGTGAATAGGTTAAAAATCTCAGTTTAACTACCATTTTATTCCCAACCTTAGGTTGCTGGCCTGAATTTCACATTCCGTCATCTTCATTGAAGATTATAATTTGCAAAGAGGATGCTGCTGGGATAGAATACACTGACAATAGGTTCACTGAGATGTGCCGGGTTGTTGAGTGTAGCAGTCAGCTTGAGTCAGGCGAGGCTGTGAAGGGAATAGAAACTGTATTGATATTTGTCTTTGTTATATGTGTCCAGTGTTTAGAACTTCTGATGCTCGTTCCCATGGGCTGTTCTGTTTAAACTGGCTTGAAGGAAAATTAAAGTATTTTGTTTGGATAAAGTCAGATATTTGCAAAATGCAGCCCAACTCAAATAAATCATTGAATAATCTTGGGATGTTCAGAATCATCAACAAAGTAAAACTGTAGCTTATGTCCCAGTAAGAAAAAATGTACAATGTGCTTATTTTGTAAAAATTACAAAACGTTAAAATTTTTGCATAGATTACTAAAAGAGCAAATTTGGATACTTAACTGTAAACTGAAAATGACCATGATTAGAAGGAAAGAAATTGTTAGATCCCATAGCAGAGGCCATTTGACTAACCATACATTTGCTGGCTGTCTGCAGGAGCAATTTAGCTGGTTGGACCCTCTGTCCCCTCCCTTTCCACGTGGCTTTACAAATTCTTTTTCTTCAGATATTTATCTAATTTCCCTTTAAACCTACGATCTGTCTCCACAACCTTCCAAGGCAATGCATTCCAGATCCCAACCAATAACTATGTATAAACAATTTTTTTCAAGTTGCATTTACCAATCACCTTAATTTGGTATCTTCTGGTTCTTGATCCTTTCCCCAATGGAAATGTTTTCTTTCTCATTACTGTATATAGACCCCTTGTGATTTAAAAAATGTCTGTTAAATCTCTTCTGTAAGAAAGACAACTCCAGCTTGTCCAAGTAAGTGAAGTTTCACTTCACTGGAAACCAGTCTGGTAAATGTTTTCTGTATCCCTTCAATAGCTTTTGCACTCAATAATATTCCAAGTCAGTAAACTTTAATTAATAACAAATACAAGTGTCCCGTCCTCTGGCATCATCTCCATATCTAGTGTGATGGACCAGATGAAACACCCTCAAAATATATGAAGAAGATAACTTAGACTTTAACAATATTTTATTTTAAAGTGTAAGACATTGTATTCCAGCTGCAATTTGATTGGTCAAATTATTCGACTTTAAGCAAAACATACCTTATTTTACAGTACAGTTAAGATACAGACAGAATAAAAATAAAAGAAGAGTTGATTGCCAAATCCTCTGGGAGCGGGTCAGAAGGCAAAGCCGGAATCTGTTTGAGTATATAATGGAGTAAACTTACTGGTACTGCGAAACTAAAAAAAAAAAAAAATTAATTTTAAACAATTAACTAAGTAGAGATGGCAGGTCAGGTGATGTGTTGTAGATGTATGATGTGGGAGCTAGCTGGTCCCATTGAGAACAGCAGTGACCACATCTGCAGCAAGTGTTGGCTGCTTGAGGAGCTCTGGCTCAAAATTGATGAGCTGGAATCCAAACTCCAAACACTGCGGCACAGCCGGGAGCGGGAGAGATTCCTGGATGCTGTGTTCCAGGAGGCAGTCACACCTGGTAGATTAACTAATGTTAATTCGATCGGTGGGCAGGGACAGCAGTGTGTGACTGTGAGTGAGGCAGGTAGAGGGCCCCTGCAGATAGGAACACAGGAGCCGCAGCCCTTGACATTGTCCCACAGGTATGAGGCACTTGCTCCCTGCATGGATGAGGAACAGGGCTGCAGGAAGGATGAGTCAACTGACCATGGCACCATGGTCCAGGAGGCCATTCAAGAGGGGGGAGCAAACAGACAGATTGTAGTTGTAGGGGATTCCATCATCAGGGGGATAGACAGTATCCTTTGCGAGCAGGACAGAGAATCCCGAATGGTATGTTGCCTGCCCGGTGCCAGGGTGCGAGACATCTCTGACCGGCTTGAGAGGATACTAGAGAGGGACGGGGAGGATCCAGTTGTTGTGGTCCACGTAGATACCAACAACAAATGCAGGACTAGGAAAAAAGACCTGTTTCAGGATTATGGAAAGCAAGGAACAAAATTAAAGAACAGATCTTCAAGGGTCATAATCTCTGGATTGCTGCCCGAGCCACGTGCAAATTGGCATAGGGAGGTGAGCATCAGGGAAGTAAACATGTGGCTAAAAGAGTGGTGTGGGAAAGAGGGTTTCCTTTTCATGGGGCACTGGCATCAGTTCTGGGACAGGAGCGATCTATACCGCTGGGATGGACTCCACTTGAACAGGGCCGGGTCCAGTGTTCTGGTGAAAAGGGTAAATAGGGTGGTTAGTAGGAGTTTAAACTAGTAAGTAGGGGGGGAGGGAGAAGTGAGTGTAGACGGAGAATAACAATTAATGTAAGGCAAAGCAGCAGGTTAGCAGGTGACGAGGAAGCTTCAACTCCATTGAAAATTAGGAAAGAAGTTAAAGGGAAGGAGAACTCAAGAGCTGTTAGTAATGGAGGTAATAGGACCCAAAAAGAAGGTGCAAAAACTGGCATAAGGGCACTTTATCTGAATGCTCGGACCATTCGAAACAAGGTGCATGAGTTGACGGTGCAAATCATGGCAAATGGGTATGATTTAGTGGCCATTACACAGACATGGTAACAGGATGGTCATGACTGGGAGTTAAACATCCAGGGGTATCAATCTGTTCGGAAGGACAGACAGGAAGGTAAAGGAGGTGGCGTTGCTCTGATTTTTAAGGATGATATCAGGGCGGTAGTGAGAGATGGTATAGGTTCTACTGAACAAAATGTTGAATCCATTTGGGTGGAAATTAGGAATAGCAGGGAGAAGAAGTCACTGGTAGGTGTGGTCTATAGGCCACCAAATAATGACATCGTGGTGGGGGGGGGGCAATAAACATAGAAATAGCTAATGCATGTAAAAATGGTACAGTGATTATCATGGGGGATTTTAATCTACATATTGATTGGTCAAACCAAGTCGGTCATGGCAGCCTTGAGGATGGGTTCATAGAATGCATCCGCGATAATTTCCTTGAACAACATGTAATGGAACCTACAAGGAAGCAAGCTATCCTAGACCTAGTCCTGTGTAATGAGACAGGAATAATTAATGATCTCACAGTTAGGGATCATCTCGGAAGGAGCGATCACAGTATGGTCGAATTTAAAATACAGAGGGACCGTGAGAAGGTTAAATCCAGTATCTATGTCCTGTGCTTAAACAAATGAGACTATGATGGGATGACGGAGGAGTTAGCTAAGGTAGAATGGGAGCGAGAACTTTATGGTGGGTCAATTGAGAAACAGTGGAGGTCTTTCAAAACAATTTTTCACAGTGCTCAGCAGAAGTATATTCCAGTGATAAGGAAGAACTGTAGGAAAAGAGAGAGCCAGCCATGGATGTCTAAGGAAATCAAGGAAAGTATCAGATTGAAAAAAAAACACATACAAAAAAGCAAAGAGTGGTGGGAAACTAGTAGACTGGGAAATCTTTAAAGGCCAACAGAAAGCCACAAAAAAGTTATAAAGAAAAGTAAGGTAGATTATGAGAGTAAACTAGCTCAGAATATAAAAACAGGCAGCAAAATTTTCTATAAATATGTAAATCGTAAAAGAGTGGCGAAGGTAAACATTGGTCCTTTAGAGGATGAGAAGGCCAATTTAATAACTGGGAATGAGGAAAAAGCCGAGACATTAAACAGTTATTTCGTGTTGGTCTTCACAGTGGAAGACACAAATAACATACCAAAAATTAATGGCAAGAAGGTTATAGCAGGTGAGGATCTAGAAACTATCTTCATCACTAAGGAGGCAGTGCTGGGCAAGCTAATGGGGCTAAAGGTAGACAAGTCTCCTGGCCCTGATGAAATGCATCCCAGGGTACTAAAAAAGGTGATGGGGGAAATAGCAAAATCCATTAGTAATTATTTACCAAAATTCACTGGACTCTGGGGTGGTTCCCGCAGATTGGAAAATAGCCAATGTGATGCCACTGTTTAAAAAAGGAAGTAGACAAACAGGTAACTATAAGCCAGTTAGCTTAACTTCGGTAGTGGGGAAAATGCTTGAATCTATCATTAAGGAAGAAATAGCCAGACTTCTGGATATAAATTGTCCCATTGGGAATACCCAGCATGGATTCATGAAGGGTAGGTCATGTTTAACTAATTTGGTGGAATTCTTTGAGGACATTATTTGCATGGTGGACAATGGGGAACCTGTGGATGTGGTGTATCTGGATTTCCGGAAGGCATTTGACAAGGTGCCACACCAAAGGCTGCTACATAAGATAACGTTGCACGGTATTACAGGTAATGTATTGGCATGGATAGTGGAATGGTTGACTCGGAGAAAACAAAGAGTAGGGGTAAATGGGTGTTTTTCTAGTTGGCAGTCAGTGGCTAGTGGTGTGCCTCAGGGGTCAGTGTTGGGACCTCAATTGTTTCCAATTTACATAGATGATTTGGAGTTGGGGACTAAGTGTGATGTGTCAAAATTTGCAGATGATACTAAGATGAGTGGTAGAGCAAAGTGTGCAGAAGACACTGAAAGTCTGCAGAGGGATATAGATAGTCTAAGTGAGTGGGCAAAGGTCTGGCAGATGGAGTACAATGTTGATAAGTGTGAGGTCATCCATTTTGGTAGGAATAACAGCAAAATGGACTATGTTTTAAATGGTAAAAAATTGCAACAAGCTGCTGTGCAGAGGGACTTGGGTGTTCTTGTGCATGAATCACTGAAGGTGGGATTGTAGGTGCAGCAGGTAATTAAAAAGGCAAATGGAATTTTGTCTGCCATTGCTGGAGGGATGGAGTTTCAAAACAGGGAGGCAATGCTGCAGCTGTATAGGGTCTTGGTGAGGCCACACCTGGTGTACTGTGTGCAGTTTTGGTCTCCTTGCTTGAGAAGAGATATACTAGCGCTAGAGGGGTTGCAGAGGAGATTCGCTCAGTTGATTCCAGAGTTGAGAGGGTTGGATTATGAGGAGAGACTGAGTAGACTGGGATTGTACTCATTGGAATTCAGAAGAATGAGGGGAGATCTTATAGAAACATATAAGATTATGATGGGAATAGATAAGGTGGAGGCAGGGAGGTTGTTTCCGCTAGCAGGTGAAACTAGGACTAGAGGGCATTGCCTCAAAATAAAGGGAAGCAGATGTAGGACTGAGGTCAGGAGGAACTATTTCACTCAAAGGCTTGAGAATCTGTGGAATTCCCTGCCCAGTGAAGCGGTTGAAGCTACCTCACTGAATGTTTTTAAGGCAAGGCTAGATTAATTTTTGGAAAGTCAAGGAACTAAGGGTTATAGTGAGTGGGTGGGAAAGTGGAGCTGAGTCTCAAAAAGATCAGCCATGATCTTATTAAATGGCGGGGCAGGCTCGAGGGGCCAGGTGGCCTACTCCTGCTCCTAGTTCTTATGTTCTTATGTTATGTAACTCTATAGAAATGCTTAACAAAATTTTAATTTAGCTGTAACAGAGAGGAATAAGAGCTTCCACATCCAGTTTCAAGACTTCAGCAACTGGTACCTTTTGTTTTTCTCTCCAAAGGTAGTTTCTTGGTTGTTATTTGCCAACTATGGCAAAGCCTTGTGCTTTTTTTTTGCAATTGGAGCAACAGGTAAAAGGGAGCGTTCCCAAGGTTATTGATTATGAGTGTGCCTTAGCACACGAGGTCAAATGAAGGACAGAAATTGAATTTTCATTTTTGAGTGGTGAGTGCAGAATTGGGAAAATTTCTGGCTCCACAAACCCAAATGACAGCATCACAATCGCCTTCTTCAATAATTGAAGTACCTGAATTCCAACATTTTGTGACTCATGTACCAGAACATCTCTGAAGGTTCCTGCTGTATCTAAGTAATATTCTGCTTTTTTGTTCTTCCTGTCAAAATGAACAACTTTATATTTTCCCACACTGTACTCCATCTGCCAAATTCCTGGCTAGATGCTGAACCTATCTGCACAGTCTTTATCTCTATCATGGTGAGACTTGAACCCATGACCCCAGAGAATTTACCTAGGGTTACTGGCCTCTAATCTCATGACATAGCTATTATGCCTCCATCTCCCTAAAAACACCGAATGCTGAAAATTGGGATTGTTTTCAGTCCATTTTAGCAATCGTTCAATATCAGTGTGACTTCATTGGGAAAAAATTGAGCAAGCTTCCCTTCAACTTGCCTTTTAAAGAGCTCATTAATGTAATTTTAATTAAATGTATTTAAAATTTTATCTTAAGCACTTTATGAAAATCCCGGTTGAGTAGATGAAAATAATTAATAATATGTGGTGAAGGCCTACAGGGAGAAGCTCATGCGATAAATTCCATTTCACCAGACCTGAATTTGGACTCTACAGTGTATCTGATATCGGGGTTCAGGAAGACTCAAACAGAAAAAAAATCAATCAGGATGCTCTCTCCTGACTTGGTAATGGCCTACAAGATGCAGTTGACTTTAAGCGTGTTAACAGAAGGGCCCCTTGTGTGTGCTGACCACTCATGTTTCTTTTCTCAGCACCTGATGCTACATCCTAGGGGTCAAAACTTGGAATTGACTACCGTCTGTACCTGCTCCTATTTCATTCTCTGGGTTTGACTCGAAGAACCCCTGGACCCTTCTCGAAACATAGTGCCCCCCCACTTTGCAACTCTTGTACTAGTATTTCCACAACTTCAGAACATTCGATGCCTGTTCTCCTGCCTGCCCCTCCTCTTGTTGTGACTTCATTTTTAACCTGAGGTGCTGGTGAAAAACAGATGGAAAAACTCTCTCCAGGGCAGAGGAGGGTTAAAATCCCAGCCATTGTTCCAAGTCATTTCTAAATTTTATTGCCGTTGGTCGTCAAAAACTACATTATTACTGTGTCATGCTCACATGATACCAATACCAGAAGATGAGCATGGTTTATTTTGGTCTTTAAGTGACTGATGGTTCTCATGGACCTATTCAGTTTTCTTTATCTGTAATAGTCAAAGATATCCAGGTATTAGTCACATAAGCTTTTAAAACAAAACCAAGACCATAGAATATGGGAGCAAATTACTGCAGATGCTGGAATATGTACTGAAAACAAAAAATGCTGGCGATCGCAGCAGGTCAGGCAGCATCCCTGGAGAGAAAGCAAGCTAATGTTTTGAGTCTAGATGTTTTCAAAATGTTCACCATGGATTCACAACCTGACCATGATACTATTACACAAGCTGCGCTCACAACTATCTAACCATTAATCCTGGAAAACTAATGATCAATACATTTTATTTTAGGCTATTATTTTAATGCATTTCTATCTGTAATAACAAACTTAAATCACATTAATCCTGATATGAATCTGTGCAGTTTCATCATTTGAAAGTTCAATAAAGTGCATTTGTACAAAGTGGTCCCATTTATTATTTTAAACGGGTCAATGCCTGTTATCACAGTCAAATGAAGAATTAGATATATGTTAAGTGCTTGAATGATAATATTGCACACTTTAGTTTTCAGGATGGAGGTAGTTGATTTAGTTACACACTATTTACAGATAACAAATTAATTATGTTTATGCTTGCTTATTTATGAAAGAACACAGTAGTTCCTGTTAATCTGAGTAAAACTGTCTCTTTCAACACGCATTAAGATTTTAAATTAGTTACATAAATAATAAACTTTTTCTTGTGACTTAACCTGAATGGGACTTTTGTCTGTCTGATTGCATGCAGCTATCCATAATGGCTAAGACTAATAGACTTTGCCTAGGCTGTGAATTTCTGCAATAAATCTGCATGATGAGGCATGACAGCATCACAACTTCAAGGGTGTTCACTGATTAAAAATGATTGTGAACATATTTTATTTTAATTGCTGCCAATACATATGTAAACATTGTAGACTTGACCTCTAGACAGCCTGTCAAATCTGCCTACATTTGATTAGTCTGTAACTTCGGATTCCAACAATAAAGTTTTTATTGACCAAGTTTCAGGGAAAATGTTCAACAGATTATAAACTGTTCATTTTACCTTTCAGTATTTGTAGAGTTTACACTATGTTTCCAAATCAGATTTCAGTAGAATATAATGTGGATCAAATCTCTCTATATATAGATATCAGTTAGGTGGCTAGCTGAAGGGCAACAAAGCAGAAGTTCACAGTTTGCTTCTCACATAAATAACAAGACTATTTTGTGGGACCGAGTTATTGCTTAAAATTAACTGTCTGCCGTTTGTCATTCTTGGCTCCCAGTAGGTTATATGTATATGGTGCAACTTCAAATCTTTACTGGGGGAGTAGCATTATCCAAAGTATCACATTTAGGTGTGAGTTAAAGATTAGAACTGACTGATTAGAAAGCATTAGAACTGACTGTATTCTTCACCTTGTGCCTCACAGCCTTTTGTAGAAACATACAGGACAGCATTAATGTAATACTTCAATCAAAGACTGCAAGATCGTTAGATGTAGGTTCAGAAGTGGGCCATTCAGCCCATTCAGTCTGCTGTGCCATTCAATGAGATCATGGTTGATCTGATAATCCCCAAATCCACTGTTTTCCCATAACCCTTTATTCACTTACTGATTATAAATCTTCTTTATCAGCCTTATATATACTGAACATACCAGCCTCAATAGTCCTTTGTGGTAAATAATTCCACAGTTTCACTATCCTCTGGGAGAAGAAATTCCTCTTTGTCTCTGTCTTCAATGGGTGGTCCCTTGGTGTGAGATTATGTCCTTTGGCCCTAGATTCTTCCACAAGGGGCAACTCTACATCTCTACATCTACCTTGCAAAGTCCACTAAGAATCTTACATGTTTCAATAAGGTTGTTTCTCTTTCTTCTAAACACTATTCAATACACCTTTATTCATAGTGGTAAGGAGACAAAAGACAGGTAACTATAGGCCAGTTACCTCAACATCTGTTACTGGGACAATATTGGATCTACATTAAAGCATGTAATAGCAGAGCATTTAGAAATATGTAATATAATCAAACACATGCTGCATGGATTCATTGAGGGGAAATTCTGACAAGTTTACTAGACTACTTTGAAGATGTAATGAGCAGGATAGATAAAGGGAAACAGTGGAATGAAAATATTTGTGCTTTCAGAATGAGTTTGATAAGTTACCACATGTTAGGCTACATAATATGATAATAGCCCATGGTGTTGGAGGTAGTAAGTTATCACTGATCGAGGATTGGCTAACTAAAAGAAATAGTTATTATCAAGATGGCAATCAATAACAGTGGTCTGCCACAGCAATCAGTGCTGGGGTCACAATTCTTTATATTTTATATTAATAACTTGGATGATGAAAGCAAGTGTACTGTTGACAAATTTGTGCATGACACAAAAATTGGTGGGGAGGCAAATAGTGAGGATGATACAAAGAGTCTGTGATGAATATAGACAGGTTAAGTAAATGGTCAAAAATGTGGCATTCTCAGTAGAGGTGTAATCCATTGGCTGGATGACTGGTTTGTGATGCAGAGTGACACCAACAGTGTGGGTTCAATTCCCGCACTGGCTGATGTTATCATGAAGGATTCTTCCTTCTCACTCTTTTCCCTCGACTGAGGTGCCCTGACCCTCAGGTTAAACCACCACTATTTGTCTCTCTCTAATGAAAGAGCAGAACTATGGTCTTTTGAGACTATGTCAACTTTATTTTACTTCAGTAGGGGAGATAGACAAGAATGCAGTTTTAACTTGTGTGAATAAAGGGTGCTTAAGGATCATCATGAAGCTGTAATTCCAGAGACTGGAACCTATGGAGCTGCTGATGGTGGGTGAAGAACATTGGATGGACAGGAGGTCAGAGAGTCATGATCATAAATTCATAAGTTCTGTTCTAAAGATGGGCCACTGGACCTGAAACGTTAACTCTGCTTTCTGTCCACCAATGCTGGCAGACATGCTGAATTTCTCCAGAAATTTCTGTTTTTGTTTCATAAATTGTTATGCTACAGTAAGGCTAAAATAGATTAAAGAAGTAAAGAGCAGCAAACCCAGAGACCAATTTATTGACGAGGATAACTCATTTGCTTTTTAAGCCTTGAAGAAGCAAGTGTAGATTAGCAAGATCCGGAGTGATGGGAAAGCTGAACTTTATTTGAAATTTAGTACAAACAGCAGTGTTTTGAGTGAACAGAAGTTTTTGAAAACTGCCAAAAAGCACTGAACTAATTGAGGTTTTAAAATGCTGTACTGCCTCTAAATAATTCAAGCTTTTGCTGCCATTAATGAAATTGTAGGTGGGTTCTGCATTAGGTCTTCCTGATCCTATTTACTCAGTACATCGTTGCCCCGGATTTAGATAGTATTGAGTTAAGGATACCTTATCCTGCTTGCCCCATTAGTCAGTTATTAACAACCCATCACTTAACACAAACCTCAAATTATGTTGATAATCTATTTATAAAAGATCCATTCGTATGATGATGATTGACCCTCTGCAGTATCTGTGTTTGCAGTTCCAGAAGTCTTCTAACCATAAGCTATTTAAGATTGGCCTGATTTTAGAAGAATACTGTGAACAATAGAATAGATAGCACTCTGCGTGTTGGACGATACTTTAGTTCTGTGTAAGCTGGAACGGCTTTTGCCCAGAGACTTGTCTCTGCAGTTTAGGAGTTTGGGTTTTATCTGGACAACAAGATACCAAGGTGTTTAATGAGTTGCATAATAACTGTGTGATATAGACTAGGTGCACAATGTTGACAAAAAGTTATGTTAGATCTTTTCCATGAGTAATTGTCGTGTATAACAAAAAGGTGCATTTTTCCCAAACACGACAATTTTGGAAATCATTATTAGTTTGATAAAAGCTCAGTTTAAAATTATTCGTGGTTGTCCGCAGTTTAAAAGATATTGGGCCCTTTATTCAACTGGTCAGGAGTAAGGTGCTGTCACCTTGCAAAACTAATTAGCGTCATCCTCTTGAGTTAATTGTTGAGTCTTAATTTAAATATTTTAATATATTGTTCAGAGATATTAGTTTTTTAATGCCTGAACGTTCAACAGCCCCAATGTGCTTTAATCGGCAGTAAAGTAGTAAACCATTTTTAAAATCAGTATCAAAGACTGACTCCCTTCTCAGTTGCCACGGTTTAATGTGTCTAAGTTTAATGAGTCAAGACTGAGAACTAAGAGTTGTTCTTTCTTTCCCTGTTCTCTCTGAATTAGAAGAACAGGTGGTGCTGGGATACATTGCTGATCCACTTCAAGTTATCCAGAATTGTCGCAAAAGTAGCAAGATGCTGTTATATTGTGGACAATATATTGAAAAAAAGGTACACTAACCTTAACCCTGGTGTGACTTATCAACTGCATCAACGTGATAAAGGACTGATTATATTATTTGTGGCTAGTGTATTTAGATGGATAGAAAATTGGTTCACAGACAGGAAACGAAGAATAGGAATAAACGTGCCTTTTTTCTGAATGTGAGGCAGTGACTAGTGGAGTACTGCAGCGATCAGTGCTAAGACTGCAACAATTCGCAACATATGGGAATGAATGAGAATGAGGGGCTTAAATGTTGTGGTTGGCTTTCTCGCCGAGCTGGTTTGTTGTTCCGCAGACATTTCACCTCAAACCAGCTCGGCGAGCCAACCAACCACAACATCCACAACCCGAGCTACAAATCTAGTCCAAAACCTTAGAGGGGCTTAAATGTAATATCTCAAAATTTGCAAATGACACAAAGCTGGGTGGAAAGTGAATTGTGAGGTGGATGCAGAGATGTTCTATGTTCTATGTTCTATGTTGCAGTGTGATTTGGACAGGCTGAGTGAGTGGGAAAATCATGGCATATGCAGTATAACGTGGATAAAGGTGAGGATATCAACTTTGGTCACAAAAATAGGAAGGCAGATCATTATTTAAATAGCTGAAAAATTGCGAGAGGGAAATGTTGAACAAGACCTGGGTGTCCTTGTACACCACTCGCTGAAAGTGAGCACGATGATGCAGCAGGCAGTAAAGAATGCAATTTGTGAGTTGGCCTTCACAGCAAAAGGATTCGAGTACATAGAGCATAAAACATAGAACAGTACATGAAGCCCATGAAGTTGTGCCGAACTTTTACCCTAAACCTAAGGTCTATCTAACCTCCACCCCTACCTTATACTATCATCCATATGCCTATCTAATAGCTGCTTAAATGCCCCTAATGAGGCTGACGCCACTACTCTCTCCGGCAATGCATTCCACGCCCCTACCACGTTCTCTTTCGAGTAAAGAACCTCCCACTATCTCTCGTACAGGAACAAGAATGTCTCACTGCAATTATACAGGATATTGGTGAGGCCACACCTGGAATATTGTGTGCAGTTTTGGTCTCATTCTCTAAGGAAGGATGCTCTTGCTATAGAGGGAGTGCAGCAAAGGTTTACCAAATTGATTCCAGGGGTGGGAGGACTGAGGGATGAGGAGAGATTGAGTTGTTTAGGATTGGTAGTTTAGTAGTTTAGTAGTCACTGGAGTTTAGAAGAATGAGTGGGGACCTCATAGAAATCTATGAAAGCCTAACAGGATTCAACAGGGTAAATGCAGGGAGGATGTTCCTGATAGAGGGAGAGTCCAGAACCAGGGATCAGAGTTGAAGGATAAGAGGCTTTAGAATTCACATGAGGAGAAATTTCTTCACCCAGAGAGTAATGAGCCTGTGGAATTCACTGCCACAGAAAGTGGCTGAGGCCAAAACATTATGTTTTTTCATGAAGGATGTATGTATGGATGTTGCGGCTAAAGGGATCAAGGGACATTGGGTGAGGGCAGGATTAAGGTATTAAGCTCGATGATCAGCCATGATCATATTCAACAACAAAAACAGAAGTTGCTGGAAAAGCTCAGCAGGTCTGGCAGCATCTAGAAGGAAAACCAGAGTTAACATTTTGGGTCGAGTGACTTTTCCTCAGAACTGATGGTGGCTGGGAAAATGTTGGGTTATATGCAGCAAAAAGGTTCGGAGGAGGTGGTAAGGAGTAAATGATTGGTGGAGATGGAATGGAAAGAGAGAGAACAGTTGGACAGAGTAAGGAGTTGATAATGATCTGGCTAGGAAGGTAAATAGCTGTTAATGGAGACTGTTGCTGACTAACAATAGGTAGTGTGTAATGGCAGACTATGTGATAAAAGGGCCTGGTTTGTGGGGGCCAGGACAGGGGAGAGATTAGGCCCTAAAATTATTGAACTTGATATTGATTCCGGTGGGCTGCAGGGTCCCCAAGCGGAAAATCAGGTGAGATGGTAGGAACTGCTGATGCTGAGATAACAAGATGTGGAGCTGGAGGAACACAGCAGGCCAAGCAGCATCAGAGGAGCAGGAAAGCTGACGTTTCGGGTCAGGACCCTTCTTCAGAAAACAAAAATCAGGTGTTGTTCTTTCAGCCTGCACTGAGCTTCGCTGGAACACTACAGCAAGCCCGAGACAGAGACATTGGCCAGAGAACAGGATGGTGTGTTAAAGGAGTCAAAAGACTGACTCCTTCTGATACTGTCCCAGGCTTAGCTATAAAATTCTGTAGAACCCTAATGCAGAATGTTATGAGCACTCTAATAGAACTGCTTGTCAAATTTAGCCATAATTAAGCTTGCTGCTGAATATTAATACAATCACTATACTATATTCATTACAGTCCCCTTTTTATTCCATTTTATGTTGGAAAATGTTTTAATCTCTTCATTTTTTTTTAATCTGGCTGTTTTACATATATGACAGGCTGGCTGCTGAAGTGAAATGACATATGTCACATCAACATAATGCCTTCATTGTGGTCCATTTTGTTCTATCCCATGATGGAAAAAGCTTTCATTTCTTTATTGTTATTTTATTTTTCTGTCTTACATATAACAGGTTTGTTGGAAAATAACAAAAGAAAGCTTAGTGTTCTGACAGGAATAAAATATCAACTAAAATACGAAAGAACTGAGGATGCTAGAAATCAAAAACTAAAATCAGAAATTGCTGGAAAAGCTCAGCGGTCTAGAGTTAACATTTTGGCTCCAATGGGTTCTGAGGAGGGGTCACTGGACCTGAAATGTTAACTCTGATTTCTCTCTACAGATGCTGGGGGACCTGCTGAGCTTTTCCAGCAATTTCTGTTTTTGTTTGTGTAAAATATTAACCATTGATTTTCAAATTCCATCAGCTGATTTTAATGTCTGGGACTTTTACAGAGTGAAATGGTTTAAAATGGAAAAAGCATTCACTTAAAATGGCCACAACAATGACCTAACTACAGGTTGGCCAGGTCAATGAAACCAATGGAGGCTAAACAAAGGCAGTTTGAAACAAAATTAATAGCTTTTCACAGGGCTATGAAATCAGCCATGTATGCAGAAACCCTCCTCTTTGGTTTGAGTCACACCTTTATATGAAATTTCACACATTGACGATGGAACATCAGCAACCATTAGTAAACCTAAAGAAACATCACTTGAAAACAGAATACACAAATCAAGCTTGTATTTCAAGGAACTGTTTTTGGCAGAGCAAGAGAGATGGAGTTTTGACCGCAACTGGGTTCAACAGGAGAAAATGTTCTTCTTGACTGCTCACATGAGAAGTGACCAGTGAGAGAATCGATGAAAGCATTTAAAAAAACATCAACGAACCAAGAACTCAAAGGGAGAACTCAGATACTTACTACCGGTGACACCTCAAACAACAGTTAAATAATTGAAAGAACTGCGGATGCCATAAATCAGAGACACAAACAGAAATTGCTGGAAAAACTGAGCAGGTCTAGCAGCGTCTGTGGAGAGAGTCAGAGTTAATGTTTTGGGTTGAGTTCTGAGGAAGGGCCTCTCGCCCCGAAATGTTAACTCTGATTCTCTGCACAGATGCTGCCAGACCTGAGGAGCTTTACCAGCAATTTCTAATTGTGTATCGCTATGGCATCACCGTAATGCTTTATGCCTGTAGGACATCCTAAGGACTGTATATTTCTTTCATGTTCCTTTTGTATTAGACACAATCCCACTTTAATTTTGTGCCTGGTGGACATTGTATCTTTCTTATTTTTCTCAGGGTTAGCAGATAATAAAAGTATTCTTTCTTTTACTCAAGGACTCCTTCAAATTGGCTCCTTACTGATATAATAGACATTGGCTGACTATATTTTTTTGTAGGCAGAAGTGTAGCCTTGTGTGCTAAAAGTAGCACAAATGTTTGTTTCTGTCAACCAAGGAAGTTGAAAAAAATCCACCGCACTCATCTGTTTGTAACATTAGCAGTTGGCTAGACGCCACTTTGTATAACTAAACCAATCCATAAACCTCGTCTTGTTTGATTATTACAAGGCTACAAGGATTAGATGGCAGAGAGTGTGAGTAAATTCACATTGAAAATTTATTATCCAACTCTTTGTTTGTTGTATGATTGAAATTAAACTTGCTCTCCATGAGTCTCTTGGCTGTCTTCTATTTGGTAGTGGCCTGTGAAATATACACAGAAACAATCTGTTGTAACCCATGGTTTTCATCCTCCTTCAGTTTGTCTAGTATCTCCTTTCTGTCTGTCTTAACTATTGTAATATTTCCCTTAACCTCATGTTACATTTATCATTTTGTCTTTATTAGATACTCCACTGAGGTCAGAATCTTCCCAGCCCCTGAATGGTGTTGGCTTTGATGAGAAAGTAGGGGAAATTGTGTGAGATAGGCTGTGATGAACCTCCTGATGTTAAGAGCAAAAAGAGAGCCTCACCAGTGAACACTGAGATGCCTCGGTACTAATAACCTTATTATTGGTTAATTTTGTTTCATTGCCTTGCAGTTTCTCATCCTCCCACCCTCAGCAACAATTCTTGACATGAAGATCAAAGAGGTCACCTGGTTTGCCATTAGCTCCTCTGGTTATCCATCTCAGATACCAATTGTCGACATCTCAGGGCACACTGCATGGGCAGTGCCTTGCAAGCACCACTCCCTTCTTGCCCATGGATATTGGCATTGGACATGTACCAGCCTCACTGTACCCTCGTAGCACATTTCTGATCCACTTGCAGGTTGATTCGGCACTTCTGTGATACACTTTGGAGTTCATTGGCTCCTTTTTATTGGAATCCTGCTGTCATCAATCAAAGGACTGGGCATGTTGACATCAGTCTCTCACCTGTATTGTGTGCCTACTGCGTACACAGTAAACACACTACATACACATCAACTGAATGGTCATATTCCAATGTCTAAGGGCAGTATTCCTCAATTAAGCCAAAGGAGACACCTTTCCATTTGCGGGCCCTGCCACAGTGAGACAGGGGCAGCATCCGATATCTATCCAGAAGCTTGGGCAGAGTCAGTCGACTTCTTGGGATGGTCAGGGTCAGGAAATCTGTACGTGTAAAGGCTAAGAAGTGGGGCACTGTGCATCCTGAACTGGTTCTAGTGTAAACAGCCCAGGGAATTGTTGGATATCAGTTGGGAGCTGCACAGAGATCAGTCAGGGATCTAGTCAGTCATCAGTTGGGGCTGCCTGTCCAAACTGGCTAAGGGGCTGGGCTGCAGTCAGTCCTGGGAGACTGTTCGCTACAAGTCAAAGGAGAGTTATCAGGGGGTGCTGCTCAGGGAGGGAAGTCGGACAAGTCAATTGTGGGAGATTGGAGTCAGAAAGTTGGGATGCAGTTGGGGATAACAATTGTGAAGGGTGGGGCAGCAACTCAATACATAATGTAGGGAGACAATTCAGCATGGGAGGGAAAGGGGTAATGTTGGTTGGTAGTGATGGAGAAGGGGAGTAATTGACAGTTAGAAACACCCTGGCTTCGATGGGAGGAAAGGGCATTACTATACCTAGCATGTTAACTCACTATGCCTGAGGCTCAGTGGTAAAGTGAGGAGATGAACAGCTAAATGTTTGATAGATAAATCAGTTAGATAGATAATTCTGAAGAAAATTCTTACCTTACTTGAAATATCAACTGTGTTTCTTTCTCCACAGCTGTTGCCAGACATGCTGAGTTTTTCTAGCATCTTCTGTTTTTTTTTGTCAGATAGGGATGATTAGGTGGGTGTGCAGGGAAGTTCCAATCTGTGAAGGAGGGAGCTTCATTTTAAAAGACCAAATAAAGATGCAGGCCAGCTCTGGACTGATAGTGCTTGATCTGGCGTAATTCATATTTGGCACCAGGAATCCCAGGGTGATGGTAGTGAGTATTTCTGCCTAAAATGAATGGGAGAACGTAACAAGTGGGATGCCATCGTGATGTGGTGCATAGATAATGAGATGTGTTTGGGGTGATAGCGGGAGAAAACTCACTAGGCCCCAGAGAGGGGAACCGCCCACAAAACTCAGCAAATTTCATTTCGGGTAAAATTCAACCAATTGTATCCATTCTGTAACCCACAATTTTTAAAAATCATCTCTTGTGTGTTATTTTTGTTTTATGCCTTGTGGCCTTATCCTTACTTTAATTAACCTTCTGTTACTTGTATTTCTTTACTATTTATGTTGTCTTTGATATTTTCATTTCATATTTCCCCTTTGCTTTCCTGTATGTTATTTTTCTCTTCCTTAAGCAGAAAATGTTCCCTTTAATCACTATGTCAGTCTATAAACTTCACAAATACTTTTCCCTTGGATTATACTTTTTCCTCTTTAATTATTCATGGATTTGTATTATAGGTTAGTTTGTTCATAGTTTTTTTAGTGGAATATGCTTGCACTGAATAATCTTGATCACTTGAGGAAAATTGTCAAGTGTTGTTTCTAGCTCTTTGTGTGCATGTAGTATTCACCTCTCTGAGTTCTTTCCTAATTCATCATTGCCATTTCCCCCACCCAAATCTATAACTTTGGCATTTGTACAATTTCTATCTCTCAGAATCATTAATCTCATTTAAATCTTACTATGTTGTGATCTCTATGATATTTATCTGTTCTTACTTTTCCCATCTATTTTCATTTATCTCACGTTATTTAGTCTTTCCTTCCCTGTTGTGCTTCTCATTGCAATCAATATTAACCCCTTTATGATGGTTATAATGTCATAGAGTCATAAAGCATAGAAGCAGACCCTTCAGTCCAACTCATCCATGCTGACGAGACATCTCTGCATACATAACAACCTAGTCCTATTTGCCAGCATTTGGTCCATATCCCTCTAAACCCTTCCTATTCATCTACCCATCCAGATGCCTTTTAAATGGTTGTAATTGTGCCCGGCTCCACCACTTCCTCTGGCAGCTCCTTCCATACGCACACCACCCTCTGCATTTAAAAAGTTAGTCCTTGGGTCCTTTTTAAATCTTTCCCTGTCATTCGTAAACCTATGCCCTCCAGTTCTGGACTCCCCCTCGCTAGAAGAAAGACCTTAGCTACTCATTCTATCCATGCCCATAGTGATTTTGTAAACAGCTGTAAGATCACCCCTCAGCCTCTGACTCTCCATGGAAAATAGCTCCAGCCTATTCAGCCTCTCTCTATAACTCAAACCCTCCAGTCCTGGCAATATTCTTGTAAATTTTTTCTGCACCCTAGCAAGTTTAACAACATCCTTTCTAAGGAGGGGCGATCAGAATTGTGCGCAGTATTCCAAAAGTGGCTTCATGTTGGGAGTCTGTTGGGGGAGGGTTGAAAATGAATGATCAGAGAATGCATCAGTAACCTACCACATACAGACATGTATTGTAACAGTTTTTAAAACAGGGTCACACAGTGCTTTTGGGAATCTGACTTGAACTTTGATAGTTCAAAAGCAAAATATTGTGGATGTTGGCAATCTGAAATAAATCCCAAAATGCCTGATTTACTGAGCTGGCCAGGTAGCTCATATGAATAGAAATGTAATAGGTCTTGCAAAACCTGGTGAAATATAAAGATAGCTCCAACTGGGGGCAAAATACGAGTACTAGGAACATAGGAACAGGAATAGGCCGTTTAGCCCCTCAGTCCTGTTTCACCATTTAATAAAATGGTGACTGCTCTGTGGTCTACATCCTTTGGTCCATTTCCCTTAATAATTTTGATAAACAAAAACATATTTATCTTAGATTTAAAATTAATAACTGAGCCTGTACCTACTGCTGTACATGGAAGAGAATTCCATACATCTACTGTCGTTGTTTTTGTAAAAGTGCTTCCTAACATCTGCCTTGACCACTTTGCCCCAGTCCTCAGACTATACCTCCTGGTACTAGAATCCCCAAACAATGGAAATAGTTTATCTTTGTCTAGCCTGTCATTTGCTGTTAATATCTTAAACATATTAATCCAAAGCTATGAGTAAACCCCCTTCTCCTAGAGCAGATCTCCTACTGATCACTGCTTCTCCTAGCTATCATGACCTCCAGCCTGCCCTACTGTGTCTGCTCCTCCCTAACCACCACACAACCTCCAACTTTCAGCCGGCCTAATCTTACCTTCAGTGCCACTAATCCTGATCTCCCCACTTCTTTCAGACCTCAATTTTGAACTGTCCCACAATAACTTCCTATCCACCAACTCTGATCATGCCCACTGTACTTCCACCCCACATCTCTGGCATGCCTTAATCTCACCTTCCCTCCCTTGTACAATTTGTAGGTTAGTTCTGGTGGCTTCAGGCATTATGAAATAGTCTTTGATCAACTGTTTCTTGATATATGGCAATGCGTCATAGTGCAATGGTAAAGCTCACCAAAGCCATCCAATTCTGTATAAAAACCGAAAGAAGGTGCAGGTGCTGTAAATCAGAAACAGAAACAGAAATGGTTGGAAAAGCTCAGCAGGTCTGGCAGCATCTGTGAAGGTTCTAAGGAAGGATCACCTGACCCGAAACGTTAACTGTGATTTGTTTTCACAGATGCTGCCAGAGCTGTTGAGCTTCTCCAGCAATCTCTGTTTTTGCATCCAATTCTGTAGGTAAGAGGTGTGGTTGGTTCAGATAAATTATGAAATTAGACTTAAAGATGGTAGATAAGCGTTAGCAAAAAAATTGCAAAAAATATTTTATAATCCTGAAATATGTATTCCAAAATCTCTTTGGGAAAAATGACCCATTTGTGGACAAATGAAACAGTGAAATACAGTATTAGATTCAAATAAAGGACTTACAATGTTGCCAAGAAGAGGAGCAAAGAAAAGAATGACAAGAAAAATTGATAATGAGGGAGAATATAGGCTATTGATAAACTTGAAAGAAATGTTAAAAAAAAACAGATTGTAAGATTTTCTCCAGTTGTATTCAAAAGAGGATGGAAATAAATTTGGGTTCCTTTGAGACTGCGTTAAGAAACATAATTATAAAACTGGCAAAGACATTAAACTCATACCTTGTACCTATCTTCACTGTAGAAAACCTTAGAAAGACCCCAAAACAGAGGGGCAGAAGCAGAGGGGCAGAAACAGAGGGGTAGAAGCAGAGGATGAGCAACAGAGGGTGAACTTAGTACAATTAATATGAATAAAGTAGAAGTGCCCAAAAAAAGTAATGGAATTAAAAACTAAGAAATCCTTTGGACTGACACTTTAAAAAGGCTTCAGGATGCTAGAAAACTAAGATTCTGAAAACAATGACTGTAGAAAGAGGGGATAGATTAAGTCTAGTCTTCCAATCTTTCCTATATTCTGGAACAATCACCCTGTGTTGGAAAGTAGCAGATATAAAACAGTTATTTTGTAAATGGAAGTAGAGGAAAGAAAATAGGGATCCACAGGTCAGCTATCCTGACATCAGGTTTTTGGAGAAAAATGTTAGAATCTATTATTAAGGCACTGGTAACAAGGCAAAAATCATAATGAGTCAGGAGGTTTTATGTAAAGGAAATTGTGTTTGACAAATCTATTAAAATATTTTAAGGATAAAGAGGATTAGTATACATATTGTCTTGGTGTTTCAAAGGCATTTATTAGGTTCAAAATGAAATAAGACTAGGACTCATGAGTTTGGCCTGTAGTTAGATGATTGAAGGTCAGAAAATAGAGTTTAGAATAAATGGTTAATTTTCAAGTTGGTACTGTTTCACTGATGAATGTGAGAAGGATCAGGATTAGTGGCACTGAAGGTAAGATTAGGCCGGCTGAAAGTTGGAGGTTGTGTGGTGGTTAGGGAGGAGCAGACACAGTAGGGCAGGCTGGAGGTCATGATAGCTAGGAGAAGCAGTGATCAGTAGGAGATCTGCTCTAGGAGAAGGGGGTTTACTCATAGCTTTGGATTAATATGTTTAAGATATTAACAGCAAATGACAGGCTAGACAAAGATAAACTATTTCCATTGTTTGGGGATTCTAGTACCAGGAGGTATAGTCTGAGGACTGGGGCAAAGTGGTCAAGGCAGATGTTAGGAAGCACTTTTACAAAAACAACGACAGTAGATGTATGGAAGCTGGAGCTTCAGATCTTTACAATTTATATTAATGACTTAAAAGTTTATCCAAATACAATGGATGTAAGTGGAGAAGAAAGTGGCAGATGGTGTATAATATAGTGGAGAGATGGGTGTAAGAAGTTATTCAAATTAATTGTAAGAATATAGGGACAGAATATTTTTAAAGGGGATATGCTATTAAAGGTTAGTGTACAGAGTGATTCGGATGTGTTTGTAAATGAATCACAAAATGTTTGTGCAAGCGACTTGTTCAACATTTTTACAAGGGAATTGGAGTACAAGAATAAGGTTTTGCTGTGATTTCATGGTGCTTTGGGAGACCACATTGGGAATACTTTGTACAGTTTATTTTTCATAGCTGAAGAAAAGTGCTGTTCCTGTAAGGAAAGATTGAGTAGAATGGGTCTATACTCTTTGGAAGGTTACTTGGCTTTTTGAAATTGCAACAACCGCATGAACGGAGGAGGGACTTGGGAAAACTGTTCCTTAGGTTTCTCACTCCTACCTGAGGACTTGCAGCTGAATATGAGGGTTCACAGTGAGATAAAGACTCCCCAAAAAGGGAAGAACAGCACAATCTCTCCAGTCTGTCAGATGTGGATGGAAGTGACTGATGATGGCGACAGCAGATGTCTGGTTCCTTCAGCTTGGAGACACAGCACCATGAATATCCAAGGCAGTGGGAAGACATGACAGATGAGTGACATAAACTTGAGATGCCAGGTTTCACACTCTGAATTCCCCAGCATTCTCATGCACAGCACTCCTTGAAACAGCACACTTTGCAACTGCATTCATCCCTTTCTCTGGGCCTTTCCTTGCCTTTCCCAATGTTCATTAAAGTTACTGTACTGTACAAAGTAAGACACCTCATCCACCACCTTCAACATAACACTCTTTACCATTGACAAAAAGTGGCAATGTTATGCAACTCACTAAGGTTCCTTTGATAGCACTTTTGAAACCCATGACCACAACTACCTAGAAGGAGAAAATCAGCAAATGCAAGGCAACACCATCACCAACCCTCCAGAATTGGAATTATATTACCACTTCTTCACTGTTGCTGGGTGAAAATCTGGAACTTTCATCCTAATAGCACTGGGTGTCTTTTACACCAACGATTGCAGTGGTCAATGAAGGCAGCTCACCACTGCCTTCGCTAGGGAAATCAGGGATGAGGGCAATAAATCCCTAGTCAGTAACAACTTGCATACACAGATGAATTTTTAAAAAAATGTTGCTGCTGCTGGTCTGCGTGAAAAACGGAACCTGTATCATTTGTACTATATTTGATACCCGCTAACTCGGAGACTAGCCTGTCAAGTAAAAAAACACACTCTTGAAGGATATTCGTAACTGGAGGTGGGAGATAGTGACCTAGATTTCCTGATCATTGACTACAAATTAGTTTAAAATCTGAACTATTTCCTGGATTAGGCTTGCTGGAGGAGTAAGGGCGAATTAAAACTGAAACTTTTGGGCAAAAAAAAAGGTTGGTAAGTAGTATCTTACCGCACTCAGTGTGCCTTCAGGTTAACCAGAATTGTGTCATAATAATGTCTATGGGGAAGACTAATTGTCCACATTTCTGCCCAAGAGCTTTAGCTGTTGTGAAGACATGGTGGGGTTGGAGGTTTGGCATGAGGTTAGCATATGATTTTATCTTTTAATACTTAAATGAAAAGGATAGAAAATATCAGTTGAAAACATGTTGAATCAAATTGTAAACCTCTTTTCAGTTGGAATTGTTCAGTCCAGACAGAGCAGCTTATAAATGCTAGGACTGACACTTTAAAAAGGCAGTGTGGCATCTATCGCACATATTTTAGAATTCTTTAAATTCTATTGTAAAATTGTTCCAGTATTGCTGTGCAGACCTTGAGAAAACCATAAAGAATTACTGTCACAGTAGATAAACTATTGTCTCTAAATCTGACTTGTGTTTGCAAAATCTGCTTGTTAGAATTTTATTGGAATGTTATTACTCTGTGTACAGTAACCAGCAGTGAGAGTGATGGCATCTGAAATACCCTGGCCTGCAGCACATGACCTGCCATGTGGTGTCTGCGACCTTGAACAGTCTAAGAACTGTCCAGTACTTTGACTTTGCATACTGATAAAATTGACAAACAAATCAACAGTACAATAAATTGGATGGTAAACCAGACGTGGCAAAAGTATTTCTGGCAAAGCTTATGCCTGAGCAAATGTATTGTTGTGCAGTGTACATTTTGTATGCAAGAGTAACAGAATAATTTTTACATAATAAAAAAATGATTGTTGAACTGTCAATCTAGTGAACCATTTAACACTCTGCGACAGTTTTAAACATTTGCAGTCCTTGATGTTTTTCTTGAGAAAGTCCTCCAGGGGTTCCTGATAGTAGTGTATCCATCCAATAAAACGTCCAAAAGGAGAGCAACGCTAGATTGTATTCCCAGGTCCCCAACACCTCATTTTTACTATGGATGTCCAGTCCCTATATACCTGTATTCCCCATGCTGATGGCCTAAAGGCCCTCCGCTTCTTCCTGTCCCGCAGAACGGACCAATCCCCCTCCACCGACACCCTCATCCGCCTAGCCGAACTCGTCCTCACCCTCAACAACTTTTCTTTCAATTCCTCCCACTTCCTACAAACAAAGGGTGTGGCCATGGGTACCCGCATGGGTCCAAGCTATGCCTGCCTCTTTGTAGGTTATGTGGAACAATCCCTCTTCCGTACCTACACTGGCCCTAAACCCCACCTCTTCCTCCGTTACATTGATGACTGCATCGGCGGCGCCTCGTGCTCCCACGAGGAGCTCGAACAGTTCATCCAATTCACCAACACTTTCCACCCCAACCTGAAGTTCACCTGGACCATCTCTAACACTTCTCTCTCCTTCCTGGAC
>JAHRHZ010000049.1:23188860-23203666 GCA_024137785.1 Ginglymostoma cirratum
TTCTGATGAAGGGTTTAGGCCCGAAACGTCAAGTTTTCCTGCTCCTATGATGCTGCTTGACCTGCTGTGTTCATCCAGCCCCATGCTTGTTATCTCGGATTCTCCAGCATCTGCAGTACCTTTTATCTCATTGACTTTAGTTTTGTCAGAACTCTTTCGAACCAATCAGTCAAATGCTGCCTTAGTGGTCAAGGATAGTCATTCTCACCTGATCTCTTTCATCCCAGGTTTGTTTGTCTGTGTTTGAACCGATGTTGTAATGCGTTCTGTAGCTGTGTAGTCTTGGTGGCTTCCAAACTGACCATTGGTTAGCAGGTTGTCGCTGAGTAAGTTTTCCTTGATGATGTCATTGATGACCATCACTTTATTGGTCATTTAGAGTGGACTGAAAGATGATAGTTGTCCCGATTAGATTTTCCTTCCTTTTTATGGGCAGGACATACATGGACAATTTTCCTCATTGAGGGTGGAGGTTGGTTTGGTAGCTGTACTGGTGTTTGTGTAGAGACTTGGCTATATCGGGTGCACAGTTCTGTTGCCAGGATGTTGTCTGGGCCCATAATCATTGCAGTATTCAGTCCCTTCAGCTTGATACCATGTGGAGTGGTTAGAATTGGATGAAGATGTACACCTATGATGCTGGAGCTCTCAGGAGGAGACCAAGATAGTGCATCCACTTGGCCATTCCAGCTGAAGACAGTTGCAAATGCTTTAGCCTTGTCTTTTGCAATTTTTATTTGGGCTTCCCATCATTGATGTTTGTGGAGCTTCTTCCTCCTGTTACTTGTTTACATATCCACTGCCATTCATGACTGTATAAGACAAGATGATAAAGATTAGGGTTAGTTAGTTGAGGGATTGTTTCACTTTATCTGTAGTAGGCTGCTTCAGCTATTTAGCATTCACATGGTCCTTTATTGTAGCTTCATTGTGTTGCAGTCTCCTTCTCAGGTATGCCTGCTTTTGCTCCTGGTATGCTAATCAACATTCCTTTTGGAACCATGATTGGTCCCCTGGCTTGATGGTATTTGTAGAGTGATGGTTATACTGGTTTTAGAGGATACATATATGTGGTTGGCCACAGCATGGGCCACAGCACTTCATTGCCCAGATTGGAGCAGCTCCATCTGTTCCAAATATATCCCATTTGGCACACCCAGCAGAGTGGAGTCTGGCCTTACTGTGAAGAAAAGACTATGCTGTGGTGACTCTTCCAAATATTGTTGTAGGTGCATAAAGAATTTTCCTCCTTGTTTGCTCTGCAGGACCAGTCACGTCTTTTAGGACTCAGTTTAGTCAACAGTTGTGCTACTGATCCACTTCCCATGATGGATCTTGAAGTTCCCTACCCAGAGAATTATTCTGTTTCTTTGCTACCCTTGCTGTTTCTTCCAAGTAGCGTTGAGCATGGAGAGGATGTGCATTATTGACTGAGGAGGATGGTAAGTGACAATCAGCAAGAGATTTCATTGTATCAGAGATAATAGGTACTGCAGATGCTGGAGAATCCGAGATAACAAGGTGTGGAGCTGGATGAACACAGCAGGCCAAGCAGCATCATAGGAGCAGGAAAGCTTGACGTTTCGGGCCTAGACCCTTCATCAGAAATGGGGGAGGGGAAGAGGGATCTGAAATAAATAGGGAGAGAGGGGGAGGCGAATAGAAGATGGATAGAGGAGAGGAGAGGTGGAGAGGAGGCAGACAAGACAAAGAGGCGGGGATGGAGCCAGTAAAGGTGTTGCAGTGGGAGAGAGATTTTCTGATGAAGGGTCTAGGCCCGAAACATCAAGCTTCCCTGCTCCTATGATGCTGCTTGGCCTGCTGTGTTCATCCAGCTCCACACCTTGTTATATCAGAGGTTTCATTGGCCATGTTTGACCTGATATCATGAGACGTTTTTGGGATCCAGATCAATGTTGGGGGCTCCCACACCAACTCCCTACTGCCTGTTGAGCACTTTGTTGCCACCTCAGGTGGGTCTACCCTGCAGTGCTAGATGGCCCTTCAACAATGGCTGTAAGGTATGCTTTGATGAATACAACTCTGTTAGACTGCTTCTTGACTTATCTGTGGGACAGCTCTTCCATATTTGGCATAAGTACCTTGATGTTTCTGAGGAGATCTACACAGTGTTGACTGAGTAGAGTGTACCTCTGGCATTTCCAGTGTCTAGGCCATTGCTGGATGATCAGCCCAGCTTTATTCTTATTCAGCTCTTCTGTCATGATCTGAGTGGCTTGTTAGAGCTACACAGGGTGGTTAAGAGTCAGCTCGATTGCTCTGAGTTGCATTTCAACCAAACCAGGTAAGAACAGCAGATTAAAGATAACACAGTGTGGAGCTGAAGGAAAACAGCAGGCCAGGCAGCATCGGAGGAGCAGAAAAGTTGACCTTTTGGGTCTGGACCCTTCTTCAGAAATGGGGAGGTGGAAGGGAGCTCATAAATAACTAGAGAGAAGAGAGAACAGCAGATTTCCTTCTCTGAAAGGCATTAGTGAAACTAGTTTGACTGATACACTTCAAGTTAAATACAATTGGAACAGTATACTTTCATTACTATCTTTTATCTGCAAATCAGCTCTTTGGTCTACAATTTTCTTAATGATTCAATTGAACAGTTCCTTTCACGAATTTTTTTACCTGTTCTCACTATGGGGTTTTATAGAAATTTATCTAAATCCAGACTACAAAAGCCCCCATTAATTAATTCATGTCTATTTCAGTTTGTTAGTAGTAAAATAAATAATTGAATTTATATGAAGAAATTTAAAAAAGATGTTAAGTACTATTAACCTTGATTCTTGATAGCATATGGATGTATAAATAACTAACAAATCATCATTTGGAAAGACGTATTGGAAGGTACCAAAAACGGTAAAGCTACTGCACGTACCACAAACCTCAGGCGAAGAAATCTATTTTAAATGTTGTTGGCAGTGTATTTGGAAACATTATTCCAGTGGCATTGAACCTGTTGTCAAAGGACAAAAAGGGCAATTCTGTTGTTCAAAGTTTCCAGGCTTCATTGTGCTAAGTATTTTTGGGCCCAATTTTAATTCACTCAAAACGCATTCACTTATACAGAGTTAAAATTGAGTCTATAGGGAAATCCCAATATTCTCTTGAAGTAAACATTGTTTACTCTTCAAACAGCATTTGACAGCACTGACCTGTCCCATCGAAACATTTGCCTCATCATGAACAGGGCCAGGGAGAGAATTCATTGGCCCTGGCTCTTCTCCTGTTTGTGGGTCCCATTCTGTCCCCCCAGGACCTGTCATTCTTTGAGACAATCGAGAAAAAATTCACTCCAACTGAAATAGGGAAGAGCTGCTGGGTCTTAGTGTCTGAGTTAGGAAAGGAATGCAAAAACATGGCTAAAACAGTGGGCATTGGAAGGGTTTTAAAAATGAGAGGAAACTGGAGCGATTTATGGGATGGAATTCCAGACAGTATGCCTGAAATAGTTGACAAGATGTAAAGGAAGGTGCAGAAAATGCCAGTATCAGAACATCGAAAAGTGTGGAGTGTGTGAGAGGCCAGAGGAGATTTGAAAGATTGGGTGAATGAGGTCGTGAAAAGTTTTGAAAATGACGATATGGATTTTAAATGTTCTTTGTTGAGGATATGGAACCACGTTAGTTCAAAGGAAAGGCTAACAGACAAATAGGATTTAGCACAGCAGAGAGTATGGTCAGCTGAGGTTTTGAATAGACAAAGCAGGTGAGGACATCAGATAGAGCACATTGAGGAATATAGGTTGATTTTTAACTTTATACTGCTATGTTTATACCTGAAAACAAACTGTCATTGTGAGACAAAAGTAAAAAATAGTTGTTGGCTTACTATAAGAGGTCAGCTGGTACTAATTTTCAGTGGACCTTAATTTAGGCAGCTAGCAATCCTGTCTGTGTCAGTTGGGTGCCTATGAGTACATGTTAATAGAGTTCAACTGACGTTAGCAGGATCCTCACTATCATTTTTAGGTCAGTTAATGTTATTCCAACTATTCCTTCAACCGTCCTGCATTTTGTGTTTGATCCAGATTGTGAGGTAACCTCATTAAAGGGATCTTCATATATAGTCAGGGCAGGCTGAGAGCACTTATTTCTCTATCAGCCTGTTAAGTGATTTGATCCTTAAAATGCTTCATTATTTCACTTCCTTGCTGTTGTGTTGCACCATAAAATTTTCATGCTGCTGCAGAAATCTGCTGCTGACCCTGCTCCTTAAGGTAGTGTTGTAGACTCATAAAAAGCATATGACCTGTGGTAGACTCATAACAAGCATCTGACCTGCTGGATTTGCTGCCACCTTAATAGTGTGTTGTGTTCTGAAATGACCAAGTTCACCATTCAATCATATTCAAGAAAATGGCTCACTTATGTCATTTCAGGGGCAGTTAGGAATGTGCATTAAAAACGTTGGAAACATTGGAAACGTCGCTCGGAAACCCTGTAGCCCAATGGTATCAATGTGGACTTCACAAGCTTCAAAATCTCCCCGCCCCGACCATATCCCAAAACCAGCCCAGCTTGTCCCCGCCCCCTTGACTTGCCCATCTTCCCTTGACTGACCTACCCCCATCCTAACTCCCCACCTACACTCACCTTTACTGGCTCCATCCCCGCCCTCCTTAACCTGTCTGTCTCCTCTCCACCTATCTTCTCCTCTATCCATCTTCTATCCGCCTCCCTCTCTCCCTATTTATTTCAGAATCCCCTTCCCCTCCCCCATTTCTGAAGAAGGGTCCAGACCTAAAACGTCAGCTTTCCTGCTCCTCTGATGCTGCTTGGCCTGCTGTATTCATCCAGCTCTACACCTTGTTATCTCAGATTCTCCAGCATCTGCAGTTCCTACTATCTTGGAAATATTGAAATTGACTTTAACTATAGCAATCTATTTGCTTTGATCAGATTGGAAACAAGTCTACAAGAATTTTAAGATGGAGTTCTGAGGGAGGTGGTAGTAGACTTGGGAATCAATCACCCATTTGACAGGGACAAGTGGATGAAGGTGAGGTGGTTGTTGGAAGAGAGAAGTAAAATAAAAATGAAAGCACCATTCACAGTGTCAGCTAGGTTGGGACCCAGGAGAGGTTAAGTGATCAGAGTTAGAGTAAAGAGTGAATCAAGAGGACTGCAATAAGTCTCATGGAAATGATGGACTTGGTAGTGGACAGGATAGAAATGGAGAGGGAGAAGATGTTAAACAATTGGGGAGGTTAGAAATAAAGGATGAGCAGCCGGGAAAGTGGCGATGAAAGCAAAAGCACAGGTAGCCTTGGCCTAAGCCAAGTATTTGTGAGTTCTTCACAATTTATTATGGTGATAAGGTTGGACTGAGTGAGGAGAAGGGTTTCAGGAAGTATTTGTCATTAGTGAAGGGTTGTTATTGGTCTACTGGATGATTCTGTAGTAATAGAAGAATTTGAAGAGAGCAGGATATGATAGTGTTTGACATGCTTCAGCCAGATCGGACAATAAACAATTGGACCAGTTATTTCCAAGTGCACTCAGGGAAGTGACCTTGTGATCTAAAAGTGTATCTGCTCTCTGTATTGGCTCAATGGGTGCAATAGTAAATGGAGGCAGTTGGTGGGAGCAAGAGTGCTGAAGACAGAACAATGGTGCAGGCTGGTAGCAGATAACCAGAGAAGAAGGTGATGAAGAGTTAACTGTTGAAGGGGCACCTTTTTTATGAGCTGTTAATCCTGGTGGTAGGGGTAGGGTTAAAATTGGTAACAAAGACCAGGAAATGGGAAAAGATAGCCTTGTCAATGATCAACACCTCGGAAGTTGAGTGTACATGATAGATCGTGAGGCTGAAGTAGTGGCTATAGGTGGGAGAGTTAGCAAAGTATGACAGAGAATTTGGGAGGAGGGAATGCTAGAGGAGTTTAGGTATATTTCAATAGTTTAGGAACTTAAAATGCCATTGGGTCAAATGCACCGTGACATGGCTGTTATAAGATGTCAAAATTTCTGATAGCTAGAATGAGAAAGAACTAGTCATATTTCACCAGTCATATATTTGCTAGAGAAAGGGTTTCATTTCAACAGCTAGCAGAACTGGTTAAAGTGATAGGTGCAACTGTGAGGCTCATCAGTAAAGTGATAGAAGGTGTCGTCAACAGTGCTATCAAGCAGCACCAGCTCAGCAACAACCTGCTCAGTGGCGCTCAGTTTGGGTTCTGCCAGGGCTACTCAGCCCCTGATCTCACTATAGCCTTGGTTCAAACATGGACAAAGGAGCTGAATGCCAGAGGTGAGGTGAGACTACCAGTTCTTGACAACAAGGCCGCATTTGACCGAGTGTGGCATCAAGGAGCCCTAGCAAAACTGGAATTAATGGGAATCAGGGGCAAATGATCTGCTGGTTGAAGCCATACCTGGCTCATAGGAAGGTGGCTGTGGTTGTTGTAGGTCAATCATCTCAGCTCCAGGACATCTCTGCAGGGGTTCCTCAGGGTAGTGTCCTAGGCCTAACCATCTTCAGCTGCTTCATCAATGACCTTCTCTCCATCATAAGGTCAGAAGTGGGGATGTTCGCCAATGATTGCACAATGTTCGGCACCATTCGTGACTCCTCAGATACTGAAGCAGCCCGTGTTCACATGCAACAAGATCTGGACAATATCCTAGCTTGGGGGCAGACATGTGGCAAGTAATATTCGTGTCGCACAAATGCTAGACTATGACAAACACTGATAAGAGACAATCTAACATCGCCCCTTGACATTCAATGGTGTTACCATCACTGAACTCCCCCACTATCAACATCCTGGGTGTTATCATTGACCAGAGACTCAACTGGACTCACCACATAAACACAATGGCTGCAAGAGCAGGCCAGAAGCTAGGAATACTGCGGTGAGTAACTCACCTCCTGACTCCTCAAAGCCTGTCCACCATCTACAAGGCACAAGTAAGGAGTGTGATGGAATACTCCCCACTTGCCTGGATGAGCGTAGCCCCAACAGCACTCAAGAAGCTTGACATCATCCAGGACAAAACAGCCCGCTTGATTGGCACTACATCCACAAGCATCCACTTCCTCCACCACTGACGCTCAGTAGCAGCAGTGTGTACTATCTACAAGATGCACTGCAGAAATTCACCAAAGATCCTCAGACAGCACCTTCCAAACCCACGGCCACTTCCTTCTAGAAGGACAAGGGCAGCAGATATATGGGAACACCACCGTCTCCAAGTTCCCCTCCAAGCCACTCACTATCCTGACTTGAAAATATATCTCCATTCCTTTACGGTCACTGGGTCAAAATCCTGGAAGTCCCTCCCTAATAACATTGTAGATCAACCTACAGTAGGTGGACTGCAGCGTTCAAAAAGGCAGCTCACCACCACCTTCTCAAGGGCGATTAGGGATGGGCAAGAAATGCTGACCAGCTAGCAATGCCCACATCCCACAAATGAATAGAAAAAATTCAAGTATGCAAAGATGAAAGATTTGAATAATGGATGTATGCCCATACTGATTGCACGAAGCATTTTGGAATTGGTTAAAAGCTTCATACATCTTGACAAGAACATTCCAGCTGAAAGAAAACAAACATAAACTAATCTTAGGATTAAAAAAAAAGCTGCATTTCAGAAAGTGTCACCAGCACCTATATAGAACAAGAGAACTCAGCTATTAAAACACGAGTGCTACTCCCTCATCTGTGTTAGATGTTTCACTAACTTGTAATATTCTAAAACACATTTCAGCTTTCGATGCAGTCCACAGGTGAGGCATGAAAAGATCTTCTTGATGCTGTATGACCTAATTATGTCTCATGAAATAATGCATCATCCCAAAAAAAAATGCTTGACAGCTGTTGGGTTGCACTCATGATTCCAAAAAAACAAATAGAATGTTTATTTATTAATTGTACTCTGCTGGAAGACTGAGTGTGGAACACATGCTGTAATATCTATCAGCAGCAATATCTTGTGTCTTTCAAATGCCAAGGTGTAGTCAAATAAAAAAGAATGGTCAGCCAAAGATGTCAGGTGGTATGTTCAACAACTTGGAAGAGAGGTAGGTTTTAAGGATTATTCTAAGGAGGAGGAAAGGAAAACAATGTGGTACAGCATTTCAAGGAGAAATTCCAAAAAGTGAAATCTAATTGGTGGAAGTTATGGCTGACATTGCTCAGTGAAGGTGAGAATGCAAAAGATACCAGAGACGGGTAGGAGGTGAGGATTGGAGGAGGCTATAGAGATATAGAACAGCAAGCCAATGAAAGAGTTCAAGCATTCAGATAAACATTTTTAGGTTTGCATTACTGGAGCATCTGGGAAATTGCAAGTGAAGAAATTGGGAAGCCTTCTGGTGGTGATTGGGAAGAAATTGGGAAGCCTTCAGGAAGCCTTCTCTGTTCCTTCTCGATACATCAGACTGCAGACCTGATTGACAATCTTAAATTGATTGTCAGCTTAACTCTTCCAGTCAAGATTACATGGTATGCTCATCACACAACTGTGCAAATGATATATGAATTTCACTTCCAGTATGTGTGGGTCATATGTCCCAAAGACTGGTAGATCATATCAAACATTTGCATGTTCGTATGTAAGAACAAATCCTTTCAGCTGTTTGGAACAAATAAGATGCTGACTGTACCCAACCTGCTGGCATTTTCAAAACACAGAATAGGTGAAATTCTGCGATTGGACAATATTTGTTATATGGATTGATTAAAAAATACTTTGGGTTTTCATTGATTTTACTTGCCAGCTTTTCTTTCCCTCTTGTTGCTTTCATAAAATTTATCTTTCAATTTCATCTCTAGACTTTTTATACTTCTTGAGGAATCTGCAGCATCTGTCGTTAGCTGCCCTTTTTGACTTTATTCTATTCTTTAAGCCCTCAGACATCTAGAGGTTACTGGCTTTGTTCATCCCACCTTTTTTCTTTAACACAACATGTTGCTTCTGATTGAGAGATAATAGATACTACAGATGCTGGAGAATCCGAGATAACAAGGTGTGGAGCTGGATGAACACAGCAGGCCAAGCAGAAATTCTGATGAAGGGTCTAGGCCCGAAACATTAAGCTTTCCTGCTCCTATGATGGTGCTTGGCCTGCTGTGTTCATCCAGCTCCACACCTTATTATATTGCTTCTGAATCCTCACTTCCTCTTCTTTAAGTGCCTTTCATTGACCTTAACACTGATTTACCTTCATGTAGTTGTTTCCACACCACTTTAGCTAAATCACATCTTAGATTACCAAAATTAACTTCCCCCAATTGAGAAATTTTATTCTGATCTACCTTTGTCCTTTTCTATAATTTCATGCTACACTGGGATAGTGTGCTGGAAATCAAGCCTCACAATTCGCATAGTTATCACAAATGTGATAATTAGATTAAACAATTGAATTGCCCAGTTTGGCCTAACTATCTAAGTCAGGTTAAAAGAATATGCATGCCATGTTTTTCATTAACATGATAATACTTATTTATTACAATCAAAATCTTTTAAACCAATGGCAAGAAAGACACACAAATTGCTAACTTTTAACTGCATAATTTAACCTATACCCCTTTTTAAAATGCTGATTGGCATGTTCAAACATACAAAGGGACAAAAGAAGGATATTAAGGGTAGAAAGAGGGGGAAAAAGTGCATGGCAAAATGGTTCAGTGGTAGCAGGAGTTGATGAGTTGATAGCTCCTTCAACACCGTCCTTGATTAAAGCAGTATTTCCCCCCTCCCCCATTTTTTAGTCCACGGTCCAAGAAACAGTGGTCTTACAAAAACTACACTAATTATGATAATTTCCAGAAAGTGCAATACCCTTTCACCTGTTCAATTCATTCCTTAAACCCAAGTCCAAAGCCTCTCCCTGTCTTTTTGGGCCTGGTATGTGCAGATTTAAAATGTTGTCTTAATTCATTTTAGAAATGTTTCGTTCTTTGGATGTTTCACACTAATTGTGTCTCTGTTAATATTAGGGTAGTTGAAATACCCCATTATGACTGCCCTATTGCTTTTACATTTCTCAGGGGTTTGTTTCTTTTGTTTACCTCTGAGTGTTTGTGAGGCTGTGATACAGTCCTAGTAATGTGGCTGCCCTTTTTTTGTTTGTGTCTAACATATATGGCTCATTTGATTATCTTTATGCCATAACCTCCTTCCTCACAACTACACTGGTTTATTTAAGCACTATTGCTGACCTCCTTTCATTGTTTTAATCCTCTGTCTAACTCGTCTGAAAGTTCAGTGATGTTGAGCTGTTATTGATGCTTCTTTCGTCATCTCTCTTAATTGCTATGATATCATACTCTACATTTCAATGTGCACACTCTGCTCATCTGCCTTATTATCTTGAATTCTTGCATGGCACATTTCATGATGGCACTGCTAAATTCCCTTGTTATCTGTTTTCTAGCCTTTGTTCCCTCTGCCTTTAAATTACACAACCTAATTTGTGCCTTCAACTTGCTTTTCTTTCTCTCCTTTCTGAATATGATCTCAAGCGTCCTTTCCGTTGTTAAACTAGTTAAATCTTTCCACAAAACCCTGAATGGAATGTTGGTCTTGACTTTATCAATATCTAACCCGTCAGGTTGGTATTATTCCCAACTTTACCAGAAGTGTTCCCAATGCCTCAAGAATCTAAAACCCTCCCTCCTGTACCATCTTTCGAGCCATGTGGATATCAAGTATATCTTCCAATTTCTGTCCAAGGAAATCTTCTGATGATATGGATGTAATGATTGGAACCAGGTGAATCCATTGACTGTGAGATCTTTGATTGAAGTTGTTAACCTGGGCCAATCAGGGAACCCTAGGTGATAGATATAAACAGGAGATTCAAAATCTCCTTGCTTTAGGGACTGACTCCGAGCTTGCTGGCCAAAACCAGTGTACTGTGCAAATGTAAATAAAGGGTAACTTGGTGACAGGATACTGGTTTATGTGCAGTTATTCCAATGGAGAAGGCAAGGAATCTGAAAAATATGAAGACAAGCTGATGAGGAGTACATTAAATACATTAAATTTCAAGTAAAGGTTTCTTCCATTCAGTTCACAATTTGGCGAATGTATGCTAAAAGGGCCCTTAAGGCTTTTTTCCTTCGCTCTCTTAACACCTCCTTATTTAAGATGATATCTTCATTAGAATTACTCACTGGCGCTGACACTGCCATTGATAACTCACCATTTTTCTGTACTTTACCCGCGCTTTCAAAACCATGTCAAGTATGGGTTTGTGATAGAAGAATCATACAAATCTATTGGAATTTTATTGAGGATGTTACTAGTAGATTTGATCAGAGGGAAGTGGTTTACTTGGACTTCCAGAAAACATTTGTTAATGTCCTACGTGAGAGATTGGCGTGCAAAATTAGAACATATGGGATTGGGGGTACTGTAAAGACATGGATAGAGAACTGTGCTGGCAGACAGGAAACGAAGAGGTGGAATAATTGGGTCTTTTTCTGAATGGCTGGTAGTGATTAGTGAGGTACCACAGGGATGAATGATAGGACCCCAAGTGTTCTCAATATATATTAATGATTAAGATGAAGAAACTAAATGTAAGATCTCTAAATTAAGAAAAACAATAATGGAGGAAAAGTGATAGAAGGATGGTTGAGGACAATGGATGGCAGGTTGAGGGTAGCTGGGGCAGTGTCTTTGTTCTGTTGGGGGCAAGGTTTGAGGGTAAACGATAGTAGATAGGAAGATGAGGGGTGTTGAAGGTAAGTGAATCCAGGGCAAAAGTGATGGAAGGAGGTTCGAGGGTGATTGAGGAAGGGTGCGGGATGATGACATTGTCAACAAGGAGTTTGTTGAAGTACACCTTACGGATTGAGTTGAACACGGTGGGTTGGATGGAAACCAAAGTGTGAATAAAACTGAGTATAGGGCCCCCTGTTGGTCTAAATGCTTAGGATAGGTAGGGATGGGGGGACGTCCTGTTGCCAACTCTGGGAAACTGGAACCCTTGCTATTCCCAGAAGGCCCCTAGGAGAACGTGCAGGGGGCATTGATAAATTATAGGGTCACTGTTTGTCTGTGCTCAGACACTTGCCACTTTTGTAAGGAATGCTGGCCATTTCAGGGATCCAGGTGGCTAGTGGAGAAGAGGGGCAACAGTTGCAGCTCCCAAAACCTTCTCTGAGACAGTGAGAATCATGCTTCAGGCAGCGGGGAACTGTTCTTAAGTGGGAGCCAACATCAGCCAGCAAGTACAGGGGTAATGGTGAACAGGACTTCCTGCCTGTTAACACAGAGGGAGTAGAGTTTTAGTTGACCTCAAATTTACAAAGAGCAGAATGTGGGAACTGGTCAAAAGTGCATTGGAATTGGAAAGTCCTGTTTAATATAAAACTTTTAAAACTTTCAGAGTTCATTAGTGTAATCTGACTGAGAGGATGAACATCCCTAAAATGAAGTATTGTTAAAAAAAAATGACTTTCTTTTGGCAGTGGTTCCTGTTCCACATTTCCACATTTTCTGATATTGGAAAAAGGACTGGCTAGCTACAATTGATGGATTGATGGGAAATACAGATCAGCCATTATTCAGTTACATGGTTGAAAATACTGGAAGGGTTGAGTGGCCTACCCCTGTTCCTATGATGGCTTGCTGCATAAATACATCATGTGATACGGTAGTAATCCATAGAGCCCAGGAAATTTCCATGCACGTCCTGTGCTACATCTGACAGAAGTGAAGGTTTGGCCTCAATGTCAATGTCTCCTGATCCTGGATTTACAATGTTCATTACTGTCTAGTGCACGTTATTGGAAATGCATTTACATGCGTGAATGAGGACAAACTCAGCCTTGCCTATTGTGCTTCTTTGTTCAAATAACATGCAAACAATCAATATGTAAGGTCACATGTAGGCTTTCTTTATAACTATGACCTAGCAGGACTCTTCAATAGATTTGGAATAGGAGCAGTTACGGAGTAAACAACTGTACCATACTTGTGATGTAAAACAAAACTGAAGATTTCCTGTGGAAATATACGTTCAATATTCATTCTGGCAAGGTAGTTAAAAAAAATGTCTTTTAAGGGACGGCATGGTGGCACAGTGGTTAGCACTGCTGCCTCACAGCACCAGGGTTCAATTCCAACCTTGGGCAACTGTCTGTGTGGAGTTTGCACATTCTCCCTGTGTCTGCGTGGGTTTCCTCCAGGTACTCCAGTTTCCTCCCACAGTCCAAAGATGTGCAGGTTAGGTGGATTGGCCATTGTAAATTGCCCTTAGTGTTCAGGGAGATGTAGATTAGGTGGGTTATAGGGGGATGGGTCTGGGTGGGATGCTCCAAGGTTCGGTGTGGACTCGTTGGGCCAAAGGGCCTGTTTCCACACAGTAGGGATTCTATGATTAATTCAAAGAGGTCAAAGAACTGATTTGAGTTCTGAGGAAGGGTCACTGGTCGCAAAACATTAATACTACTTTTTCCTTCACAGATGCTGCCAGACCTGCTGAGCTTTTCCAGCAATTCCCGTTTTGTTTCCTGATTTACAGCATCTGCAGTTCTTTTGTTTTTTATTTTGTCTTTTAATTCAAACCTTGTGTAAGAACAGTTATATGTTAGAAGAGTTAAAGTACTGGCCTCAACTTCTCACATAAGGCGTATTAAACTGTGCACATTCCACAGGAATTTCCTCATTGATTTCAACGGCTGTTTTGGAGACAGTGCCAGTAGTAATGTAATCTGGTGATTCTGCACATCCTATTTGTTACATCTGAAACAAAGTATATATTTCATAGATCAAGTCCCAGTGAAAGATGTGAACGAAATATATTAGGCAGACTTGAACATAACTATGTGTCATGTAAAAGTGATTGAAAGTAGATTTGTGATTCATTTTGCAGATAATATTTCAATCATTGACTTTTTAAATGACCAGAGAAAACAAATATTCTATTTTTCCACTGTTTGTTTTGTAGTGTTACGCTACTAGATTAATGCTGATTCTGGAGGAACATTTCTGCCTGCTGTGGACATCAGGGATAACTTCAGCTGTTATAGATTGTAAGACCTAATGGAATATTCAATTTGTCCAAAACACAGTCAGCTGGACTACCCTCCATGGTTTGGTCATCATACAGCACTGATTGACTATTTCCTTTATGATCTACCACCATATATAAGCTGATGAACACAGTTCTTTACTGTTTCAAATCTCTGATACATTTGATAGCATAAAAATTTAACTTCGCAGAATTGAGTAATGGTGATTCAGTCATTTTAAGAGAAAATAATTGTGATAGTTTGCCCTTGAATTGACTGTTAGAGGAAGGAGAGTGGCTTGGGGAAACTTACCATGTGATTTGTCCATCCTGTGGAAGAGAGAGTAGTCTGCCTTAAGTAGGTTTCCTTCACAACACTGCCAGGCTTGACATTTGATATGTGAAGTATTGCAGACACAAACAAATATCACACACTGTATTTCAACACATAGTATAAACTTTGGATACAGGAAAACCTGAACCACTTGTATTGGGCTGTCAAATGAATTAGTTTGTTGAATCGAGGATTTCCAGTCAAGTTGGTCAAAGTTAAGACTGGGAGTGCTCATGTGATCATGATTCTCAACATCCAAGAACTAAGTCAGCCAGCATGGAAGTGCTACCGTGCCAGAGGTCCCAAAAGTGCAGACTGTCACTGACTATATTCATGTAGTCATGGGAGCAGCTCACAATCAACCAGTAGCCTCATGTAAAGGAAAGACAATTACCCCATCAACTGTCAGCTACTGAGTAATCACTGTAAACAAATCATATAGTTCTATGATAACAAGGTGTGGAGCTGGATGAACACAGCAGG
>JAHRHZ010000049.1:23204066-23293057 GCA_024137785.1 Ginglymostoma cirratum
CCTGCTGTGTTCATCCAGCTCCACACCTTGTTATCTCGGATTCTCCAGCATCTGCAGTACCTTTTATCTCTCATATAGTTCTATGCCTGGTTTCCTGGTTTTCACCAAAGATCCTTAGACAGCACCTACCAAATCCATGACCATTCCCATCTAGAAGGTCAGGTGTGGTAGATACGTGGGAACACCACCATCTGCACGTTCCCCTCCAAATACTCACCATTCTGACTTGGAATTATTCACTGTTTCTTCAGTGTTGCTGGGTCAAAATCCCAGAATTCCCTCCCTAAAGGTATTGTGGGTTAACCCAGAGAAGGTAAACTGCAGCAATTCAAGAAGGCAGCTCACCACCACCTTGTCAAGGGCAACTAGGGCTGGGCAAGAAATGCTGGCCAGCTACATCCCACAACTGAACAAAAAAAGAGATATTTGTGAATTCCGTACAAATCCATATTCCCACCCTGCTTGACCTGTTTCAGCATTTCAAAGGGCACAGTATTGTCACCCATATAGTAGGTTCATGACTTCTGGATGAAACTCACATAGGCCTTCCAAGCAGCAGTACAACCAAGGATGAAGGACCGGCAGAGCCATCACATAACACACCATTGAGGGACTGAAACACTTCTGAAACCGGTCCATGCATTTCTGTAGTACAGTCAATAGGGAGTCCCATTTTGCTGAGCTATATTGCTATCTGCTGAGCTTGCCTATGAAACACTGTCAATACAGATAGAACATCTTCTCTAACTGGTGAAGAAGACAGATGGGGCAGAAGCTGGACAGTGTCAGCAATAGCCTGCGGTTGGGTATTATTTTCCAACAGAAGATAGTCTAACACTTCAGCTTATTTACTCCCTGCCCTCTCCCTGCTCCTCACTTCCACATTAACACTCCTCAGCTCTTCTATCCCTATTGAACTGCCAACTGTTAGCCAATTGTGATCTAATCTTTCCCCTTCTTAAACAGTTAAGGCATACTTCCCCTACTGTCTGTTTGTGAACTCTGATGTTGTAATCAGTGTATAAAGTTAAACCAAAAGTAGAGTTTAATTCACACATTCATAGATGTAGGGAGAATGCTATGTGACCCAGACATGCTTACAAACATAGATGATTAGATGGAATCAGAAAGGATAGAGAGATTATTCCATTAGTAATAACATAGGTACAAAAACATTCGAGGCACACCAATGAACAATATCTTTCCTTTTAAGGTAAAGTCCAAAACTGGAGTTAACAGTCTGGAATTTCCTTGTGTGGACAGGTGATTGGCTAACCAGCAAAAGGGAGTTGAAGACCATTCCATCACTTTGAAAGTCTTTTGAGGACGTTTTGGTGAAACGTAGCCCCTGCTTCACTGTTTTAATGAAAGAATTTTTATCTGCGGAGAATCCAGATACAGGTCATTGGCTCTTTTTTACAGGCAGAGACTTTTCCTTTGCAGCTCAGTGTTAGGTGTGTTAATATTGTCAGACAATGTTGTAAGGAACAGCACTGATCCTTAAACTCCTATTTCAAAATTGTAATGTTATAAAGCCAGTTGGATTCAGTTCTGAGAGAGTTGTGTGACCAAACCTTCTTGAGAGGGAGAAGCAGTTACCATTGACACAAAGGTTTGTTTTGTAAATAGCCAACTATCTATCGTCTATTCCAGAGATTAAATGGATAGTTATTAAGACAGTTTTGTTTTGTAGGATGGGTGTAACTTGCGATTCTATTCTGTAAGAGTGTTTTCTTTTCTTGGCCAGGATCATCTCTTTTGCAGGTTATATAGCAGTAGTTAGCATTCCACACCTATTAGGGTATACATGGAGTGTTGATTGTCTGGATGATTTTGACATCTGAAAAGGTTCTGGAAGGTTATTGCTAAATCCAGTCACAAGATTTTAACAGGCATCTTTGTTAGGCAGTTTAAAAGTCACAAGATACATATATAAACGTGCATTAAAAATTGTTTCTTTCTCCTTTTGTAATATTCAGTACACTTCAGTAAGCTCAAATGGGCACCCAATGTGCCCTTTTAATATTATTTTTGGCATAACAGGTTCAGTTAAATGCTGTTCAATGTCAAAACCAAGTGGCATGAGATGCACCCCACCAATGTCCATGCCATGGATCCCAAACCACTTCTGCTCAGATTTAGGTTGGCTTACATGATATTTAATTATTCTGGAAATTACCATTTTGCTGTGCAGAAGAAATTGCTTTGAGAATGGTTATTGCTGCAGGAAGTGCATTTGGTTGTGAATCCTATTGGATTGCATAGATCGGTTCGAGTGACAGAAAGAGGCAATAAGGAATTTACAGGGGCTAGGGGTGTGATAGATGGCAGTTGCAGGAAGGGAGATAAAGTGAAGATACAGTCAGGTAGAAGGGTGACCTCCGGGAAAGATAGGAGAGGGAGGCAGGTGGTGCAGGAATCTCCTGTGGCTATCCCATCTCAAGCAAGTTTGCTGTTTTGGAAAATGTAGGGGGTGATGGACTTTCAGGTGAATGTAGCACTAACAGCCAGGTTTCTGAGACCGAGGCTGGCTCCTGTAACGAGGGGTACATCAGGTCCTCAGCTATCGATTGTGATGGGGGACTGTCTAGTCAGAGGCATGGAAAAATGTTTCTGTGGCCGACAGTGGGACATCAGAATGGTGTGTTGCCTCCCTGGAACCAGGATCAAGGATATCTCGGAGAAGGTGCAGAATATTCTCAAAGGTGAGAAGGACCAGCAGGAGGTCGTTGTACACCTTGGAACTAACAACATAGAAAGAGAAAAGGATGAAATTCTGAGAGAATATAGGAAGTTTGGCAGACAGTTAAACAGAGTAGGTTCTCAAGGTTAATAATGTCTGGATTACTCTTGGTGCCACGAGCTAGTGAGAGTAGGAATAGGAGGATACAGCAGATGAATGCATGGCTGAGGAGCTGGTGCAGGGAAGAAGGATTCACATTTTTGAATCATTGGAATTTCTTCTATGGTAGAAGTGACCTGTATGAGAAGGGCAGATTGCACCTGAATTGGAAGGGGACTACTATACTGATGGGGAGATTTGTTAGAGCTGCTTGGGAGGAATTAATCTAGTAAGGGTTGGTGGAATGCGGGAACCACACAAGAAGATAGTGAGGAAAGAGATCAGTCTGAGAGTGGTGCAGTTGGGAAAAGGAGTTAGTCAAACAATCAAGGCAGGCAGGAACAAAACAGAGAACAAGGTAGGACTGATAAATTAAACTGCATTTACTTCAATGCAAGAGGCCTAACAGGTAAGGCAGATGAACTCGGGGCATGGTTATGAATATGGGATTGGGATATAACAGCTATTACAGAGATGTGGCTCACGGATGGACAGGACTGGCAGCTTAATGTTCCAGGATGTAGACACAATAGAAAGGACAGAAAAGGGGCAAGAGAGGAGTTGGAGTGGCATTTTTGATTTTGGATAACATTACAGCTGTACTTAGGGAGGATATTGCTGGGTATACATCCAGGGAAGTTATTTGGGTGGAACTGAGAAAGAAGAAAGGGGTGATCACCTTATTGGGATTGTACTATAGACCCTCCAACAATCAACAGGAAATTAAGAAACAAATTTCAAGGAGATCTTACAAACTTTAGTTACCTGTAAGAATAATAGGGTGGTTCTGGGAGGGGATTTTAACTTTCCAAACATAGTCTGGGAATGCCATAGTGTTAAGGGCTTGTATGGAGAGGATTTTGTTACGTGTATAGAGAAAAATTTCTGATTCAGTATGTGGATGTACCTACTAGAGAAGGTGCAAAACTTGACTTACTCTTGGGAAATAAGGCAGGGAAGGTGACAGATGTCAGTAGGGGAACACAGAGGATAGAGTGGTGGACGTGATCCATATGGATTTCAGTAAGGTGTTTGACAAGGTTCCTCATGGTAGACTGGTTAACAAGGTTAGATCACATGGAATAGAGGGAGAACTAGCTATTTGGATACAGAATTGGCTTAAAGGTAAGAGACAGAAGGTGGTAGGGGAGGGTTGCTTTTTAGACTGGAGGCCTGTGACCAGCAGTACGCCACAGGGTTCAGTGCTGGGTGCACTGCTTTTTGTCATTTATATAGATGATTTGCATGTGAACATAGGAGGAATGGTTAGTAAATTTACAGATGACACCAAAATTGGAGGTGTAGTGGACAGCAAAGAAGTTTACCTCAGAGTACAACAGGATCTTGATCAGATGGGCCAATGGGCTGAGGAGTGGCAGATGGAATTTAATTTAGATAAATGTGAGGTGCTGCATTTTGGAAAGGTAAATCAGGCCAGGACTTATACACTTAAAAGTAAGGTCCTAGGAATTTTGCTGAACAAAGAGACTTTGGCTGCAGGTTCATAGTTCCTTGAAAGTAGAGTCGCAGGTGGATAGGATAGTGATGAAGGTGTTTGGTACGCTTGCCTTTATTGGTCAGTACATTGAGTGTAGGAGTTGGGACGTCATGTAGCAGCAGTACAGGACATTGGTTAGGCCACTATTGGAATACTGTCTGTAATTCTGGTCTTCCTACAATAGGAAGGATGTTGTGAAACTTGGGGATTCAGAAAAAAGTTACAAGGATGCTGCTAGGTTTGGAGGGTTTCAGCTATAAGAAGAGGCTGAATAGACTGGGGTTATTTTCCCTGGAGTACCAGAGGCTGAGGGGTGATCTTATAGAGGTTTATAAAATCATGAGAGGCATGGATAGAGTAAATAGACAAGGCCTTTTCCCTGGAGTGGGGGAGTTCAAAACTAGAGGGCATTGGTTGAAGATGAGAGGGGAAAGATTTAAAAGGGACCTAAGGGCAACTTTTTCATGCAGAGGGTGGTGCATGTATGGAATGAGCTCCCAGAGGAAGTAGTGGATGCTGGTACAATTACAACATTTAAAAGGTATCTGAATGGGTTTATGAATAGGATAGTTTTAGAAGGATACGGGCCAAATGCTGGCAAAAGGGACTAGATTTACTTATGATATCTGGTCGGCACGGATGGGTCGGACTGAAGGGTGTGCTTCTGTGCTGTATGTCTCTATTACCCTTAAATTGCAGAAAAAATATTCTCTTAAATAATCAATGATCTGGTGATAGCATCGCATAAGTGAATGAGTAGATCTGGCAATAAATGAGGCTTGTTCTTTTCTCTGATACAGACTTATTTAAGAGCTGGATATCATTTTGAGTTTCAAAGATCATAATTGTAAATTATGCCAGAGGTGCTGTTGGCATAGAATTGGAAATGGCAGCTCAGGTGTCTCTTTGAGCCGGAAGCTACATTTTTTTTTAATCGCAGGCATCAGTCTAGACTACTATTGTAAAGAATATTCCTTTACAATTTTGTGTAATAGCAGATTTGTGAGAAAATCTGAGTGGAAGATAATGATAAATACAAATGCACTGAATCACAAAAATGAGGTCCATTTTACTTTAACAGGCTTTACCACCTTATAATTTGTTGTACTTTTGAAGTATTCATCTCTGTTTTAGGGGATGGGTTGATAATATCACATTCATATATGAGGAATAGTGCAATAAACATCACTCCTGGTGAAGAATTTTATGTTGCTGAAGTGCAGGTGGCCAAAAGTGGTGGCCACTTGTCACACAATAAAAGCTCTGTGGTATGAATGTTGTTTCTTAATACTGAGTGGGCAAGGTGTGTACAGATGGCTTGACCTCAGGATTGCAAGGGTTGTGATATTTTAACTCTCAAACGTTATCCTGCAAGTACCTCTCCAAGATACATCCACCCTGATTTGGAAATAAATCATCATTCCTTCACCGACATTGGGTGAAAATTCAGTCCTTCCCTTCATAAGGGCATTGAGGGTCTATCTACAGCACAAGGACTTGAGCATTTCAAGTAGGCAGCTTACCATTGCTTTCTCAAGGATAACTAGGGATAAACAATAAATACTGACCCAACCAGCAAAGCCTACATCCTGTGTTTTATTTGATACATTCACAAGATAGAAGTATTGTTGGCTGGGCCAGCATTTATTGCCCATCTCTAGTTGCCTAGAGGGCAGTTAAGAGTCAATCACATGCTATTGGTCTGGAATCGTATGTTGGCCAGACCAGGTAAGGATGGCAGATTTCCTTCTCTAAAGGACATTAGTGAACCAGATGGGCTTTTACAACAAACAACGGTTCTATGGTTATCATTAAACTATTAAATCCAAATTTTTATTGAATTCAAATTCCACCATCTGCCCTGCTCAGCTTTGAACCCAGAATGAATGAAATGAATGAACAAAAAATGTTTCCCAATCAAAATCTACAGCAAATGGCTTCTGATCTGTAAGTGAGGTGGAGGTGTTTGGAAAGGGTGGGATCAGGATGCCAGATGACAAGGGCCACCCCAGGAGCACTACCCAGCTTCCAGTAAGATGGCTGGGAGGGAGATTAGCCTAGAAAGGGCTTCATGTTTGGGTGTGATTTGAGATCTGGGTTTTAAAAGTTTCTTTATATGGCAGTGAAGGGGGTATGTTTGCCCCTTCCAGCCTCAAAAGAAGAGTCAAAACGTAAAAATATTTAGGGGAAAATAAGTTAGTTCACAATATGAAGCTGTGCAGGCATAAATTGGTTTCCTGTGGGCAGACAATATTGCTGATTGTCACCTGCATGGCCTGCACAATGTTTTGCATATATGTATCACTTTGATATTGGTTTGCAAGCTTCCACTACTCAGGGAATTGAAGTGGCGCTATACAAATACACTTTCTACCCCTAAATCTTTTTGGGCCTCTTTTCAGGCTGGTGCCAACTCCCCTTTCAATTGGGTTGATCTGGCAGGAAAACTACAGGCTTCCCTCTGCAGATGCATTGGTTAAAATAATATTTAACACAGTGACATCAGCATATCCTGAATCTGCATATTTGAAGGGGTATTTGCCAGTCCATGGTGGGTGACTCGCTCATCTGAATGGAAGAGTAGGTGTTATTAGAACTGTTATGAAGACTGTGATACCTTTGTGGGTAAATACCATGGACAATTTTAACAGCCTGCCTACTTGGCCTCTGTCAAAAACCTTTCGACACTGGACTTCAACAGAATAGGAACAGCTGAAAGAAAAGACAGATGAAGAGGAAGACTTACAATACCATCCCACCGCACCTGCTAGCCAATGAATAAGGTCATTATTCTCTAGTTACAGAATCATGTTATCTATTGCAGCAGTAACTGTAGCCAAGAGACTGACAGGGTAAATATGACATCGCTAATGGTGCTCAAGATCACCACCAACTTCAATGTTTTTGTTTTCACTGGTTTCCATGGTGCTGTGGTGGATAAGCTATTATGCAGACCACATTTGTTTGAAAGGCAAAATGCATTGTAAATATAACTACAGATAATCAATAGGGTATTAATTGGCTGTCCAATTTCACCACAACCTTGTGTTCAAAAAATCAAAGCTAGATGTTGATAAGAATTCAACAAGTAAATTCCTCTTTCTCCTCTGCCACCACCACTTGCTTCTTTTCACCAGTGACTTGCAGGATACTACCTTCTTAAGTGAACAAACTGTATCTTTCTGGATGTGTGTGCTAGCCTTCCGTCATGTATGACAGCATTATGTGCCATGGTGGTCAATCCCCTGTTATGAGAGCCTGGTGCGGCTCAGGAGTCTTACACTGACATTGACAGTCTGTGCTGCAGAGACGAAATAGTTCAGTGAAAAGCTACAGGATTGACTGGCCACAGTCACTCTATATCCTCTTCTCAGCTAGCTGAGCTTTTTTGTTTCTGCTCATGTCTTTCATGCCCTTCTAAACAGTCAGCCCCCAGAGCTTTTGGTGTCAGCAACTGTCTCCCAGTTGTCCACCATCTTCATTTACAACTTACAGGTGTCTCTGTAGCAGAGGTGTGGATGCCAGGATGCCATGACCCAGTGGCCAGTTTATTGTACAGAAGGTCTGAGGGTAGATGGCCATTATTCTTCTGATGAACACAACCAAACCATTGCAGATGTTGAGTTAGTATGAGAGTATGTTGATGGAATTAACACACTCCAGAACCTTTGAATTAGTGACCTTGTCTTACCAAGAGGCATCTAGGATTACTCTAACATAGTGAAGTCATTACTTTATCCATGCACATGTTGTCCAAGTCTAGCCACTGTACAGGAGTATGCTTAGGGTGCAGAGATAAAACCCTGGGAACCCTGCAGCCCAATGGCATCAATGTGGATTTCACAAGCTTCAAAATCTCCCCTCCCCCAACCGTATCCCAAAACCAGCCCAGCTCATCTCCACCTCCCTAACCTGTTTTTCCTCTCACCTATCCCCTCCTCCCACCTCAAGCCCCACCCCCATCTCCTATCTACTAACATCATCCCGCCCCCTTGACCTGTCCATCCTCCCTGGACTGACCTATCTCCTCCCTACCCCTCTACCTACACTCACCTTTACTGGCTCCATCCCCGCCTCTTCGACTTGTCTGCCTCCTCTCCACCTATCCTCTCCTCTATCCATTCTCTATCCGCCTCCCCCTCTCTCCCTATTTATTTCAGAACCCTCTTCCCCTCCCCCATTTCTGATGAAGGGTTTAGGCCTGAAACGTCAAGTTTTCCTGTTCCTATGATGCTGCTTGACCTGCTGTGTTCATCCAGCCCCATGCTTGTTATCTCGTTGCTTAGGGTGCAGGCTTGATCGACTGAGTTTGGTCTTTTAGTCGGCTTGCTGCTGTTTTATACTGTGTTACTCAATTGCACCTTTTGTGATGTGTCTTGATTTCAGCATGAAGCTGCAGATTGCTCGTTCTTCCTTAAAGATGATGTATTTTTAATTGTGGACTGAAATGAGAAAGAACTGTTTTGAAAAATGAGGGTTGCTGCAGGTTTTGAAAGCAAATAACCTGACACTCATCATAAGTACTGTTTACACAGCTAATGGTTCAAGCAGCAGTAGGTAGAGTCAAGCTGGAACCAAGAGTGTGAACAAATGGAGATTCAGCCAGCAAAAAAATTGCTGATTGATGTGTGGACTAGAGACCAGTTATTGGTGACAAAGGCTTTTTGCCTGCCAACAAGTATTTTCTTGGCTCCCAGTAGTTGTGAGGCTGTGAACAAGACATGGAAAAGCCACCAGATCTCCACAAGTCCAGAATCTGTCTCTGTTCTCTACAGTAAAAAACACCCTAAGCCTGGATGAAACTGATTTATTTTATCCGCAGCACTTGGTATAAGCTGACTCTTATTTGATAAGTCAGAGACCTTTTCTGAGTTTGAAGCAATTATCCCGTGCCTTCTGCAAACAAGGTAAAGTATCCTGAGAAGGAAGACCAAGAGCATCATTCTGATCAGCCCAAGAATCATCTCATCAAACTCTGCGGCTAGGGTCCACTGAACCGCCCTTCCAATTTTACCCGCCACCGAATAACACCCATGGATTTCAACCAGCAGACTCAAATGTCAATGGTTTATAATTGAATCCTGTTGCTCAGATCTATTTATTTGTAATAAATAGCAGCACTTGTTAAATATAGAGATCTGGCCCACACTTTCTGTCAACCTGGGTTTAAGAAAAGTAAATTGGGAAATTTTGCATACTTTTTAAAGTCTGTCTTGTGATAACTCAGAGAATAGCAAGGCTTGACTTCTAGCGTGCTACCCTTGTGTGAGGTGTATCTGTTATGGAGTCTAAATATATGCAGCTATAAGTAACCTCCAGCATCGTACCGTCAGTGCTAAATAAAAACTGGAAGAACTGTGGATGCTCTAAATTAGAAACAAAAATAGAAATTGCTGAAAAGCTCAACAGGTCTGGCAGCGTCTGGGGAGAGAAATCAGAGTTAACTTTTCGAGTCGAGTGACCCTTTCTCAGAACTGTAAATGCTGATAGCTGGCAGCAATTTGGCAACATCCAGGACAATGCTATTTGTCCTCCATCTATATGTCCAACAGGTTGATGTGAATCTAGTTTTTGGGTAAAGAGAATTACCCGTCTTTCTGCTTTTCTGAACCAATTTGTTTCTTAGGATGTGTGTACCTCTATTGGTACTTGTAAATGAAAATAATGAGAATGTTGTGTGGTGTTGTCTTGCCATGGACCAATAGGAATGCTGACAAGATGTTCTTTCCAATACAAGAGGAGCAAATGACTGTAATCCCAGCCATTCCTGGAGCATGCAGCATAGCTGTTTGCAAGCCTTGACCCTTTCCCTGGCCAGTGTTCATAGCTGTTGCCAAATAATGACAGCAGGGATAAGTTGGGGAAGTTCTTATTTACAATAACGTGAATTTACAGAGATCCCTTGGCATATAAAACATCCTAAGGCACTTCACAGAAATATAAACAAGAAAAAAACAAATACTGAACCAAAGAAGAAATTCAACCACAATCTTGTATGAAAAGTGGGAACAGATTTGGGAAAGACCAGGAAAGAAAGTGTGATGGTTCACTGGTCCATTGCTGGTACAGTGGGATTTTGAGGTTGATTTTTGAGGAAAAGAGTGATGACAGGGCCTTTGCAAAGGAAGGGAGAATACTGAGGAGAGGGAACCATTTCCAATTTCAGCGTGCATAAGGGCCATGGAGAGAAATTGGATAGTCAGCAGTTTTATGGAAATGGAATCAACAATGGAGACAAATTTTTTCAGAAGTGTCCCGACCTGAAACGTCAACTTTCCTGCTTCTCTGATGCTGTCTGGCCTACTGTGCTCCTCCACTCCATACTGTGTAATCTCCTGGACAAGACTTATTCGGAATTAGCATGAGAGGGAAAAGAAGAGAAGGATATGGTCAATGATAATGCATGGGAGGGCTGGTGAGGACATGCTGTTGGTTTGCAAGAAGGAGGGATAAAAAGCAAAGACAGCTGAATGGATAGTTTCAATCTCAGTGTCAAAGCTTGTCACATATGCTTTTGGAGGTAGAAGGGCTAGGGAGAAGGGTTTATGGAGATGGTTGGTAATGAAGAAAAAGGTTTAGCTGTGAATGGTGTCTGTACTGAAATAGTTACCCTTGTTTCAACTGAAAAAAAGATGGCGGTTGGAAGTTTCTAGATTTTCTGGTAAAAGTTGTGGAATTAAGTTCTGTAGTGAACATTAAGATGCAATCTCTGCCCATAATGATTTCTAGATGGTGTTCTTTCATTTCTGGAGCTCTTCCCTTTGGGGTCGTCTTTTTTGTCCAGGTTATGCCTGGCTGTTTCAAAGTGTTAGTTTTTTTTATAATCAGCAACTTTTTTTGTCTTGTGACAATGGTGTTGGATTTTTTTCATGTCCACACATTAATTTGATGCTACATGTCAACATCACACATCAATAATCCAATTAGGAATATCCTCCAAATATCTTTGTGTATTTCCATGTTCCCAATAAATTTCACCAGCATATGATATGAGTGTAACCATTTGTATTATCTCAAATCCATTGTGTCTTGCGGTCGGTAACATATTCCGAACTCTGTAATGCTGGACACAGTTTGCAATTCAGTGACGTTGTTGGTTCATTGATCATGTCATTGTAATTTTCTTTCATTTTAAACTCTGCAGTATCTTGCGATCCAATATCTCATTACATTCATTGGAGATTTTGACTGTTAGCACATTGCTTTTACAGTTTTGCAGACACAGTTCCAAATGGTTCATTTGAAAAAGGTCATGCATAACTCAGCTATCCAGATCAGCAAAGTTCTAGGTTTGATTCCCAATCTCTATTGCATTGATTAATCTGAATGAACATTGCATTTGGGGCATTATAATTAGCCTCTGCACTTCCAAGGCCAGATCTGGAAAATAGCCAGAATTCTTGACTACAAGTGATTGACTGTGCAGGGCATAGTTGGACTTGACTATGATTCCATCCTTACCAGCCACTAATTTTCTAGGTTCAGAATACTTGAATTGGTCATGAGAGCTTGCTATCTCAAAATGTTTATTAGGCAATAGAATGCATTTTTAAAGTCTGAAAACTTGTATAAATTTGAAATACACGAAGGTCTTTTACATTGATGGATTAAATATGTTTGTTTAAATTTTGATTTACTCATGAATCATTGTCGCATTGGAGATCCAAATATTGACGGATCTGTAAGGAAATTTTAAACAGGAAAACATAAATCTTCTTTTCTTTTGTGTTTGTGATGATCAAGATCTAGCTCCAGATCCATTCGGCCTGTGTTTTGGGGCTTTGCCTTCTTGAGTAGATAGTAACTTGCATCCTGTTTTAGAATTTACAGTCTTTGACTAAAATATTTATCTTATGAAGGATATGACCTGGAAGTAATAAACTATTTCAAAGTTGTTAACACTTTTGACCTTCTTAGGCTAGTTCAGTTATTAAGCACCTTGTTCTAAGTTGCAGTTTAAACACAAGCATGTTGGTGCAGATGTTAAATGCGTTTTGATCAAGTTGTTTTTAACTGAGTTTGTACAACTTTTAATTTTTGATCAGCAGAATGCAGAAAGCATATTAGTGATATAATGTTGTTGATGAACCACTATTTCTGCCATTCCACATCTTTCTGTGCACACAGAATGGCTCAGTTCTTAGCTCTGCTGACTGATCACTGTTCATATTGGGGCTCTTCATTTCCCGCTCTGCAGATGTGAGGTTCTAGATAGCCATTGAATAAATCTAGGCCACAGCAAAAATGGACATGAATATTCCTCTTTCCCACATCATATAACAGCTTCTGAGGTTAATGCTGCAGACAGTGTAAGCATCTTACTTATCCCCCTCCATAATCCTGTCCTAATCCTTCATAGAATAGAATCATTGGAAGATGGTGCTGAGCTTCTCAAATGTTGTTGGAGCTGCTTTCATCCGTGGAAGTGGGGCCATTACTACAGTACAGATATGTACCTTGTAAATGCTGGACAGGTTTCGGGGAGTCAAGAGGTGAGTCTCTCACTGCAAAATTTGCAACTTCTAATCTGCTCTTGTAGCTTCAGTATTTATGTGTTTCATCTCCAATTCAGTTTATGATCAATGTTAACTCCAGGATGTTGATAATGAGGGCATTCACCCTGTTCAGGTCTTGCTCCGTATGGATATGGACTACTTCAGTATCTGAGACTTGACAAATGGCACTGGACACTATTCATTATGACTTCACATGAAGCTCATTCTGGCAGGAAGCATAAGGAATCCATAAATTAACTGCTGCATTGTGAGTGAATTTACACATACAGTATTCTGAGTCACTTTCCAGACCAGTATAGCCCATGATTTTGCTCTCTTCATTCTATTGGATCTAAATTATGCGACTAATCCTTCTCACTATCCATAAGCAGAACCAGCTAGACTGCATCAAGTGTATAAAGGCTTCACTGTCCTCTGCTGAAACTGTCCACTAGAACAGGATCACACTAGACTAAACAGAAAAATCATTTTTTTGGCTCCACTACCTGACATCTCCATAAACCCATTCTCCGATCATCCAGGTCTCATTTTTGGCCTTCGATCTTCTACTTCACTTTTATGAATATGTGTGTAGTCACTGGTTCTCTGACGTTTCTAATTTACAAGACAAACTGTTTATCTTACTTTTGTTCAGGTGATGGGATGAGTTCAAAAATGTGTGGGTTGGGCCCAGAAGCTTTTTTCCAAAAACTGGAACCTGACTCTAAGCTGCCGTTTTTGATTTAATGGAGCTGGGACAGAAGGCAGCGACAAGGCCTTTGTGAGGGAGACAGATCAGCAGTTCAATCATTGTAATGAAGTTAGCAGAACCTTTGCAGGTTTTGTCATGGGCTGCCAGGTTTTGGAAGCCCAGCAGGTGAATGGAGCTGAAGACAGCTTTGGGGAGAATGTCGGATAACAAGATGTAGAGCTGGATGAACACAGCAGGCCAAGCAGTATCAGAGGAGCAGGAAAGCTGACGTTTCGGGCCCAGACCCTTCTTCAGAAATCTCGGAAAATCGTCAGAAAATGTTTTCTGAAGAAATGTCTAGGCCCGAAATGTCAGCTTTCCTGCTCCTCTGATGCTGCTTGGCCTGCTGTGTTCATCAGCTGTACACCTTGTTATCGCAGATTCTTCAGCATCTGCTGATCCTACTGTCTTTGAGGAGAATGTCAGCAGCTTTACAACATTGTATTTGGGTACGGAGGAGCAGGAGTGATCCCCACATGGACCCCCTCTCTGACATCCAATCCCCATAACTTCCAACAGGGATTGATTCTTTCTGGGTTTGGGGACTGGGACTCCTTCTGCGATCAGATCCCTCTTCCAACCTGGAGTTGTGGATCAGACCACACACTGACTGGATTCCATGAAATGAAAGGAAATCCTTTGGGTTTCCTAACTAAAACTCTGCCAGCTACCTACCCCACCCCTCAGCAGCTAATCCCCCTTAAAAACCTGCCCCTGTGGATATCCAGACCTATCTCTCCCATCTGTAAAAGGTTTTACACACTGATCTGTCTTTTATTATCTTTCTTTTTGTTGGTATCCTCCTCTTTGTGCCCTTTGTTTCCTCTTATACTCCTTATTTCTCTCAGTTTTTGATTCTTTCTCTCTTCAAGTCAATGCGTCCTTAACATATTATAGCTCTCCAGACTTTTGTATCTTTTTATCCCCTTGCTCACCATGCGTGATTCTGACATTCTGCATTTTGCCTTGCCCCCTTTGCTTCAATTGTAGAGGCAGGGCGTTTACTTACCACAGATCTACTTTTTTGGAATGACCTTCTTAAACTTTCTTTCCCTTTGGAATGCTTTTTGCAAACTGTATAACTGACTATTCACCTTTTGTCACAGTTTAGTGACTGTTTCTTTATCACCTTCTACCCTCAAGATCTGCCTTTAATATACTAAGTTCTTGCAGCGATTAAAGTGCATGCTTCTCTCCAGTGTTTTCACTTGATTTATTTCTTGGCAAAGAAAAGAACTGAAGAGGATGCCAAAAGGTCTTCCTTCCCTTTTTCGAAAAATGTTGGCAGGGTGTTTACCGTCTAGCTTTGCCTACAGACTTTAATTTAATGTCTCGTTCAACAGACAGTGTGTCACAGCACTGCACTGGGATGTTAACCCAAGCCTGAAAACTGAGTGTGTTATCTACTTGATCAGCAGTCATTAAAAGTTTTTTTAAAGAAAGGTTGTATTCAACTTATCATTTATCATTCTATATTTATAACATTTCAGTAAAGCTTACCTTGGGGACTCTATGACTTATTAAGGAGCAGTGTCACTGTGTGTACTTCATCAGCTTATTAGTAGAAAGTAGGCCATAACTTCCTGAACCATTCATCAATTTAAATTGTCTACTCTTTCTTTTGCAGTCCCTTTTGTGGCTTACTTGTTCCCCAGTGGTCAAAACTACAGAGCCACCTGCTGATTTTTCAAAATACCTGCAATAATTTATCTGACACATGACCATTTTATTGTTCTCTGGAAAGTTGTGAATTGCTTTCCTGTCAGAGAAGCGTGCACTTCATTTCTTGGATTGAACAATATCTGTGCAATTAGCATCGGGATTATTTCCCGTTTTAAGTAAAGATTGACTCATCTAAATACCACTTAATTTCATTTGTGTCAAATACTAAAGAAGCGTTCGAACATAATTTTGAGTGACAGATCTTTTAAAAATGGATGTGTGTATTTGAATTCTAAATATCAAGTGGGAAATAATTAATAGCCCTGTCTTCCACTTAACGAGGAAGTTAATCAAGACGTATAAAGGCACCTATATTTTAGGTTGCTTTTTATGGGGTGAGCCAGAGCAGTGCTGGGGGCAGAGAAGGGTTTGAAAAATTAGGAGGGAGGGGGCTGAGGAGTCCCTTTCACTTTTCCTCTCAGGGCAGGGAAGGTGAAAGATGGTCGTCAGGCCTAGAGGCCAATTGTGCCACTCAAGTCCCCAGTTAAATGCCTCTTCCTGTCACCACTTTGTTAGAGGCGATTGGAGTGAGTGACTGATAAACCCTGCAGGCTTGGATTAAGAAACCTCTCCTAATTGAGCAGTCCTCTTGTTGGCACCGGAGCCCTCAGACCAGTACATTAGCTGGCTCATCATTGGACCACTATTGCCTTGACAAAATCTAGGACCTTTGTTCCTTCTTTACTAATATAGGTGTTGCTAAGAACACAAAAGTTGCAAAATTTTCATGCTATTGACATTACAATTGTTGCATAATTCATCTTTTATCCGACCTCTAACAGCAATTGCAGAGAGTACAAAGCAGCCATTTTAATAGTCACTCACACTGGACATGCTATAATCTCATCATTTACCTGTGAGGACAAGACTATTTTGAAGTCCAGCCGCATTTGTATTTTATATCAATAATGCACTGAATTCTGAATGAGCACGAATGGGCAGCTTGCCAATCAGGGGTGGGAAATGGAAACTCAATGGGCTCCTCAGAGAGTCTCCTCCTCACCCTCTACATTTTTCTTCCGGCTTGGTTCAACTACAAAACTACGAGATTTCCCGACCTGAAATGTCAATTTTCCTGCTCCTCTGATACTGCCTGACCTGCCGTGTTCCTCCAGCTCCACACTATTATCTCAGGGTAAGACACTTGTTATTTCGCACTGAAAAGGGGAGGGACTTTTTCTCTTCAGTGGTTGTGAATCTCTATCCCAGATTGCTGTGGATAGCTCAATCATTGAATATATTTAAGGCCAAGATTGATAGATTTTTGGGTACTAAATAATGGGAATAGCGGAGTGTGGCAGCACCCAGTACCATGGGAACTCACAGTTATTTAATTGTAAAGTGGCAAAATCACAAGACCTCAGCTCTCCAACACCAGGTGCAGAATAGCTGGGAACATTGTGTCACTTCTCCATGGGGGGCCTGACCCTTCTTAAGTGCAGTTAGGCACTTACTGGGCCAATGTCAGGCCTTCCACTCGAATGAAGCCCCACTAGGGTGGAAATTCTGACCTCGAGAACTGTTGGCCAAATAGAGGTTAGCAGCTCACCGTTGTTGGCTGTGCCATTGGGAGCAGCAACTGCTGCTGGTAATGCTCTGAGGTCTTCACCAGAAACCGTTGCTAAATCCCCTACAGGTTGTAAGCTATTGGCAAGCCTGATGAAGCCCAACACTAATTGGTTTTAAGTCCCTCATTAATAAGCCTAATTGACATTCTGTAGGTAGAAAATGGTATTCTTGTGTTGGCCCATTTCCACTCTCCCTTTCCCACTAAATTCTGGGCAGCTTTTACTCTGTGGGGAATTGGGCACATATACTTCTGTCCACTTCTGCCAGCTGCCCATTCATCATGCCCACTCTAGCAGATCCTACCCACAGAATGCAGAGAAAATTTGGAAATCCTATTTATCTAAAACAGAATCCGGTTTATTTAACCAGTTCAAAACGCTTTCGCTTAATAATTTAAGGATTACAAATAGAAATTGAGTGTTCTCGCATTTGTGTACGAGAATCCTTGGGACAGAATATGATCAAATTCCATTTTCATAATTTAGGTGTTGGATCTTTACCATTATTTAAGAGTAATTCAATTCCATGATTTAATGTATGCTCAAAAAAGTGTGATGAGTTTTTGTCTTCTTTATATTAGATGCAAACTAGGAAAGTTTTTATAAAATTCTTTTGGAATACATATAGCTTTTGTTGCCCATCTCCCTCCTCCCTACTCCCCCCGAAGAATTGTCTCCTGTTTATTGAATGCTCAAAATTGCCACCCATACAGCAGTTATGTTGACCAATGTGGTATCTTTTATTGCTGCATCCTTAGACATCTCACAGCAGTTCACAAACACTGATTGCTTTGTTGATGTTTCTTCAATTAGATAAATATGGAAACAGCATGAGCCGGCATTTGGTTGATTCCCTACTGCCTGCCCCTGGGGAATCGACCAAAGGACTGGATCTTTTGCAATGGCAGGAGGGATATCCCGCTTAGCCCAACGGCACTGGCACACTGTCCCACTGCTGAAACTGACACCCACTATTTTTGCCCAAGGGGGAGTGGGGGTGAGGTGTAATTTGAATATCTGTGGTTCACAGAGGCAACTGGATCAGTAAAAGTGCAGCTGCCTTTAAACAGGTCCAATTTTCTTTCGAGGGATTTTCAAAACATGGCTTCTGGGCGTTATACGTCTAAGTGAAAGGTCTAAAGCTCCAGGAGATATTTAGAGAGGTAGGTTGATTTTTGGGAGAGGTCCAGGTACTCCTTTTGGAAAATGTCAAGTGCCCTTTGGGATTGTTAAAGGTATACATGTTAAGGTGTCCTTAAGAAGAACAACATGCAGTTGAAAAGAAAGTGTTTGCAATTTTTCTAGCTGTCTATTGACTTAAATCTGTGGTTATCAATATGGGATTAGTGCTGCATTATTGATCCCATAACCTATCATTATCACAGTGAAGGTCTTGCAAGTTCACAGATCGACTGACAGCTCCATGTTTTTGATGTCAGACTATGAATGCAGATGTGTTTTTCCAGAACGGATTGAGCTTGAATAAAATGTTTGTTTTTATTAGAGATTGACTTCTTTAAACTATGTCAATGTATACAATAGGATTTTATCAACTAGAGTGCTTTATTTAAAGATAAAGTTGCAGCAGACATCTGTCACTTTTACTTCATCTCAAAAGGGTTCCTGAGAGGTGAAATGGTGGCTCAGTGGTGAGCACTGCTGCCTCACAGCGCCAGGGACCCAGGTTTGATCCCACCCTCAGATGACTGTCTGTGTGGAGTTTGCACATTCTCCCAGTGTGTGTGTGGGTTTCCTTCAGGTGCTTCAGTTTCCTCCCACAGTCCAAAGATGTGCATGTTAGGTGGGTTGACTGTGGTAAATTGCCCATTGTGTCCAGGGATGAGTGGGCTAAGTGGATTACTCATGGGAAATGCAGGATTACAGGAATAGGGTGAGACATGGGATGCTCTTCAGAGGATTGGTGTGGACCTTTTGGGCTGAATGGCCTGCTTCCACACTATAGAAATTCTATGATCTGTTCATTTTGAATGCTCCGTGAGATGGCATGGAGTGTTAAAGGGAAAGGATCGGTGTGTAGCAGAAAAGGTTTGCCATAAGCACTATATAGAGTGTCACTGGGGGCTATTCGGTCACATGTTGGCATGTATGTTGCCTAGTATGTATATGGAGTTGAGGGGGTTTATTGTTTTTTACTTTTTTTTGATCGGATAAATGACACAGCGCTGAGGAAGGCCATTCACCCAGCTCTCCGTAGTACATGGCAGCCCACATGGCTGGGTCTGAACTCTCTTTGAGGTTCTTATATCTAACTCCCATTAGGACGGGACTCTGAGTGGAATTTGCACTCCCAGCTCAAGCACAATTCAGCTGTAAATCTGTGTCGTGCTGTTTCATGTGAACAAATTTCTACTCCCCCCCCATAACCATCTTTACTCATAAGAATATGGAATCAGGGAATACAATTCCTAAAATACAAATAAAATCTGGGGATCTCTGGACTAACGATTCAAAAGCATGAGTTCAAATCCCACAAGACAGCCAGGGAATTCCGTTTTACTTAAACAAATGGAATTAAAAAGCTGGCATCTGTATTCATGATCAAGAAACTTCTGAGCTGTTGTATCCAACGTTTCTAGTTCACTCATGACCTTTAGAAAAGAAAATCTGCTTTCCTTATCAAGTCTGGTCTATTACATCGCTCCAGATCCTAAATAACGTGGTTGACTATTAAAATACCCTCTGAAATGACTTATTGAGGCACTGAATTGCATTCAAACATGTTGCTCAACATTATCCGTTCATGGGCAGTTAGGGATGATGACAAATGTCTGTTGTGCTAAATCTTGTTAATTCATAAAATGAAAGAGAATTTAACTTTTTCACATACTTTGAAAGAGTATCCCTGTATTTCAAATACAATTTATGACTATTCCTTCAATTTTAGTGCAGGGCGTATAACACATATTCCAGGAAAGAACAATACATACCAACAGCCGGTTACTAACCTCTGACTATCTCCTGGAAGTGATCTGATTCTCAATACTCGCTCCCACCTCCACTCGTACCTATCCCTGAAAGAAAGAGAGAAGGGAGCTATGTAACAAAGCAAAGCCACAGAGATCGATTTCATAACAAAGGGCAAGCAATTAAAATTTGATGTAAAATGCAGAAAGTTCCACAACTCATTGAAGAAGAACAGAAGTGAGAACTGTTTGAAAGCTCCTTATTCTGCACAGTGTTTAATATAGTGACTGGTGTCTGTCTTTTTTGCAGATCTACAATAAGAGAATCTGTTTTGAATTCTTTGTAAATATGTTAATACTTTTTTGTTCTGTCTGTTATGAAAATAAAAACAAGATGTACAATGTAAGAGCTAATTTTTTCCTGGTAAAAAGGATAGCAGTTTTATTGCGGCGTAAATATTGATTGCTACTGTGACTGGTTGGATAAATGACGTTTCCTTTATTTATTTAAATTTAAAAACAATTACAAATAATAAAATAACATAGTTCAGAATTTCTAAATTGACACTGATTCGAAATCTTACCAGCTAAATAGATATTAGCAATTCAGATATGTATTTTCTATGATTTTTACACCAATTGTACATTGTAATTAACATTGTAGACAGAAACCCGGTATGAGGAGGTACCTTGGATGACCATCATATATTCCAAGGAGCAAGGACATAAATTTGTTGAATTATCTGTATTATGTGTGAATTCAGTTTATATTATTACTCACTCATGACTATTGACCAAACAGAGATTGTGGGGTAGATTTTTTATCTGGTGGACTGGCAGAAAATGGTAGATGGAGAATTCTGCTGGAAAGAAGCTCAATTGCTTCTGAGAGCTGGGGAGCACAATGTCAGAAGACTGGTAAAAAATATTTTTAAAGTCAGTTCAATCAAAGCTGTTATTACACATGGGATTTGAACCTGGGTTACCTGGTTCAGAGATAGGGACAATACCTCTGTGCCACAACAGCCCTTTAAGCTGAACAGACTTTTAGGAAGGTATAGCAGGTTACAACATTACAATTGTAGAAGAACGCTCTAACTCCTTCCAACTCCACAAAAGTAAACCTAACCAAAAAACCAAAAGAACTATGGATGCTGGAAATCGGAGGCAATGGGGACATGTTGGGAGTGAAGGAGGAGTGGATCAGGGTGTCCCAGAGGGAACAGTCCTGTGAAAGGCTGACGACGGAGGGGAGGGGAGGGGAATATGTATCTGGTGGTGGCATCCCACTGGAGACTGGGGAAATGGCGGTAAATGATCCTCTGGTTGATCCTCTGATGGTGGGGGGAATAAATGAGGACAAGGGGGACTCTATCGCTGCTGTGGGAGGGAAGAGAGGGGTTGAGGGCTGATGTGCGGGAAATGGGTTGGACCCGGCTGAGGGCCTTGTCAAGTAGGGTGCTGGAGAAACTTATGTTGAAGCTGAAGGTGGACATTACAGAGTGGACGTTACTGCATGTCAAAGTTCGCATCATCAGAACAGATGTGACGGAGAGAGAGAGACAGAGGAATTGGGAGAATGGAATAGTCTTTCCAGGTCCACTCCTCCGTCTCTTTCAAAACCCACACCGACCCCCTGCCCCCAATATCCCCACAGCACCTTCCCTGCAACTGCAGAAGGTGTAACACCTGCCCATTTACTTCCTCCTTCTTCAGTATCCATGGGCCCAAATACACACCTTCCAGGTGAAGCAGCACTTTACCTGCACTTCATTCAATCTAATCTACATTATTCACTGCTCACAATGTGGCCTCCTCTACACTGGGGAAATGATGTTTAGACTGGGTGACTATTTCACAGAATATCCACATTCTGCCTGCAAGAAAGACCCTGAACTTCCAGTTGCCTGACACTTCAACTCACCACCCTGTTCTCTGGCCAACATCTCTGTCTCATGCTTGCTGCAGTGTTCCAGCAAAGCTCAGCGCATGCTGGAAGGACAGCACCTCATTTTCCGCCTGGGAACTCTGCAGCCCTTCTGGACTAGATATTGAGTTCAACAATTTTAGGGCTTGAGGCCGTGTCCTTACTCCCACCCCCATGTATGAGGCCTTATTGTCACATGGGTCACTACCACACACAATCCATTGTTAGCCACTAATAACCCCCATTAGCAGCTATTCACTCTCCCAGACTGACCTTTATCCACTCCTTTGCCTGCCCAACTGTTTTTCTCTCTCTTGGATTGATTGATTGATTGCCATGCATACATAGATACAGTGAAAAGTTTTGTTTACGAGCTGTACAGGCAGATCATGGTAAGCAAGGACATACAGATCATAAGGTGAAAACAAGACTAGGCAGAGGCTTACGAGTTACATCACACGTGGCGTGCGCTACACAAGATCAACATTAGCAAGATCAGCATTATTTGAAGTTAGAGAGTCAGGGAAGAAGGTGTTCTTAAACCTGCTGGTGCATGTGTTCAAGCTTCTGTATCTTCTGCCTGACGCGAAACGTTGTAGGAGAGGATTACCGAAGTGCGATGGATCTTTGATGATGTTGGCAGTCTTTCTGTGGCAATGGGCCGTGTAAATGGAGTCCATTGATGGGAAGTTGGCTTCTGTGATAGTCTGGGCTGTGCACACCACCTTTCTGTAGTTTCTTATGGTCCTGGGCAGAGCAGTTGCCATACCAGGCCGTTATGTAGCTGGACATAATGCTTTCAGTGGTGCATCAATAAAAGTTGGTGAGGGACCTTGTGGATGTGCCAAATTTCCTGAGCCGCCTGAGGAAGAAGAGGCATTGTTGTACCTTCTTGACCATTGTATCTGTACATGGGAAATCCAGGACAGGTTGTTACTTATTGTTACTCCTAGGAACTTTGGGCTCTATCTCCACCTATTGTTTACACCTTACCTCCTGCCCCACCCTATCTTCTATATAAATATCGACCTTTTCTTAGCTACCATCAGTTCGGAAGAAGGGTCGCTGGAGCCGAAACATTAACATTGATTTCTCTCCACAGATGTTGCCAGAGCTGTTGGGTTTTTCCTGTAATTTCTGTGAATAAATTTAACCTTTTTTTTATGACTTTATATTTTCTACTAAATACTTTCTGTGATAATTGTAATGTGGGCCCATGTAGGCCATTCCAGCCCTGTTTACAGATTAAAATATTCAATGAACTGGAAGAACCATGGAAAGCACCTTTATGAATGATGTAAAGGATGCAGTAAACCATTTTTGAGCTGTATCAACCCCATTTAGAATACATCTGGTAGGCTGTGTCTGCTGACATCTCGATGTATACACATTACCCTTGTAACTGGTAGCACAGATACAGTGGAATTAAGTTAACAAATAAAGAAAATTTGGATGTTTAAAACATGATAAAGAGTCAAGGGTGAGGTTGGTTCACTAAATTGGGGCTCATTGAATTGGGAGTAGTATATTGACCTTTTGTTTAACATACTGAAAATGGAGAGTAGGAATAAACAAGTCATTTTTAGATTCACGGGCTGAATCTAGTAGGGTATTGTAGAATCATGGAAAATGTTTGACACTAAACATCTTATAGCTGCACCAGGTCCCTATCCCTACAGCTCACAGCTTTTCAAAAAGGCATCCACTTCCTTTTTAAATGTGGTGACAGTTTCTGCCTCTTCCATCCTTTTGAGCAGTGGTACCACAAAAATCAGTGCTTAGGCCTCAGTTACATACCATCTGTAGGAAGATCTTGATGTGGTGACCAAGTCAGGAGTGTGATGGAATACTCCCCACATGCCTGGATGACTGCAGCCCCAACAACACAGCAAGGTGACTCAGTGGTTAGCACTGCTGCCTCACAGCACCAGGGACCTGGGTTCAATTCCACACTCGGGCGACTGTCTGTGTGGAGTTTGCACGTTCTCCCTGTGTCTGCGTGGGTTCCCTCTAGGTGCTCTGGTTCCTCCCACAGTCCAAAGATGTGTAGGCTAGATGGATTGGCCATGCTAAATTGTTCATAGTGTTCAGGGGTGTATAGGTTAGGTGGGTTATAGGGGAATGCATCTGGGTGGGATGCTCTGAGTGTCGATGTGGACTTGTTGGGCCAAAGGGCCTGTTTCCACACTGTAGGGATTCTTTGATCTTTGAACACTCAAGAAGCTTGACACCATCCAGGACAAAGCAGCCCGCTTGATTAGCACCATATCCACAAGTATCCATTCCCTCCACCACTGACACTCAGTAGCAGCAGTGTGTACTAACTATAAATTGCACTGCAGATATTCATCAAAGATCTTTAGACAGCACCTTCCAAACCTCTGACCACTTCCATTTAGCAGGGTGAGAGCAGCAGACACATGGGAACACCACCACCTCCCCTCCAGGCTGCTTATCATCCTAACTTGGAAATATGTTGCTGTTCCTTCACTGTCACTAGGTCAAAATCCAGGAATTCTGTCCATAATGGCATTGTTCAGTGCATAGACTGCAGTGGTTCAAGAAAGCAGCTCACTACCATCTCCTCAAGGGCAGTGAAGAAGTGCAAAGTCAGCTGTTTTTTTAGGAAATATAAAGAAGCTGATCTTTTTTTAAAATGGTGAGAGACTTGATATTCAGAGCTCCCTGGCTGTCCATGAAAATGAATCTCAGTAATTTTGCGAACTTACTCCACAAAGACCGATATCCCATCAGCAAGTCATCCTTTATTTACATGTGTGTAGTAATGACACTGACTTAGCTACTCAGAGTTGGCTCCAAGTGTGAACAGAATCCTCGGCACTCCTGTTTATATCTGTCAGTCAGGGCTCCCTGATTGGACCAAGTTAACAGCCCCAGTCAGGGGACTCATATTCTATGAGGCCCACTGGGCTGACCTCGTTCCAATCAATACATTTTACATGCAGATACTGCAAGCAATTGGGCAAATAGTATATTAGCCTTTATTACAAAGTGAGTAGAATATAGGAATAAAACATAAAATATTCTGATGAATGGGCCACAGGCCTTTAACTCTGTTTCTCTTTCTCTGAATGCTGCCATAACTGCTGGATAATATACAAATATGAGTAAAGAAGTTTTGCAGCAATATACAAGGCCTGGTGCTCCCAAAACTGGAGTTTTTGTACAATTTTGGTCTTGTTTTTTCCTGTTCACCCATGGGATGTGAGCACACCTACCTCAGAGACAGTATGATGAAAGTTCACTAGACTGGCTCCTAGTACGAAGGAATTGTCGTTTGTCCCATATTCCCTGGAATTTAGAAGAATGAGTAGTATTCTACCTGAAACTTAATTCTTATGGGGCCAGACGATGTGAAGATTTCTGACATGTCTGGGCAGCAAGATGCCCTTGAAGTCTGCACAGCAAATCAGAATGCACTGCGTGTTAAAATAATTAATTCATGTATACCAGAAAATTCAAACATGGAGTGAGACTCACCATCAAGCGTCCAACCAGTCTCTGCAAACCGAATAGATCTGACCCTTCATGGCCAGATGGACGGGAACTATTTCAATGAGCATTTAATGCTTTCTGATGGGCAACTTCATAATCCAGTAAAAGCTACAGCATCTGAATTACTTTCATAGCTCCATAATAAAATGGCTCCTGGTGCTTCACAGGAGTGTTATAAAAGAAAAGATGAGACTGAGATATTGGTGAGTTGACCAAAGGCTTGGCCAAGCAACAAGGTTTTGAGGAGTGTCGCAAAGGAGGGAAATGATGTAGAGAGGGAAAAGGTACGGAGAGAATCTCAGACTTTGGACCCTGTGCATTTGAAGGCGAGGCCAATAAAATGGAAGCAATTAAAATTGGGGATGCTCAAAGGGCCAGAATTAGAGGAGTGCAGATATACCAGGGAATTATGGGATAGAGGAGATTACAAAAATGTAAGCAGCAATGTCATAGAAAGAATTGAAAGTGAGGGTATGAATCATAAAATCAAGATGATGCTTGACTGGGAGCCAGTGTAGGTCAACAAACTCAGGGGTGACAGATAAACCAGAAATGCTACCAGCTATATGTAATCAATTTTGGATGACGTCAAACTTACATGGAGTAGAATGTGAGAGATCAACCAGGATTATGTTAACATATTCAAGTCAAGAGGTAACAAAGGCATGATTGAGAGTTTCAGGAAAGCTGACTCTGAGCTCAGTTGGCTGGATTGCCGGTACGGATCAGATTGGAGCTAACAACACGATGTTCAATCGCTGTTCTGGCTGGGATTGATTCAGGCCTTGCCTCCTTGATGTACCTGTGGTGAAGGTTGTGGATCTATGAATTGGAACTGCTTTTGGAGCAGAGAACTCAAAAAGGAGAATAAGTTAATGAATGTAAGATCAGATTTTGTGAGTTTCATTTCACTATTTAATGTGATGAATACAATGTTTAGGTTGTTCATGATCTTCACTTGGATTTCCAAGGTTGTGCATATCCTCACTACTAACTCCTGTAGCTGAGGAAGTCCTCCCAGTGACCATGTGGCTTTAGCCTGCCAAGAGGAATGTCTGACATGGTCTTTGTTGTCAGGCAAATCCAAGAAAAATGTTGAGAACAAAATCAGTACCTATTCATTGCATTCATTGCTCTGACCAAAGCATTTGATCCAGTAAATCACAAAACTCAGTGGCCTGTTAAGCAGAGATTTGAATGTCAGAGAAACTTCACCACAATCCTGCAACGGCTTCACGGTGATATTCCTGGAATGGTCCTGAGTGGGAGATCTGGAGTAAACGCTTTCAAAATCTGAACCGAAAGAACTGCAGATGCTATAAATTAGGAATAAAAGCAAATTTGCTGGCGGCATCTGTGAAGGGAAAAACAGAGTTAACGTTTCAGGTTCGGTGACCCTTCCTCAGAATTACTGATGTAATGTCCCAGTCGGATTTGTGTCCCTTGTTGTCCGTGTGTAGTGAGACAAGGGTTTGGTCTATTAGTGTTTCTCACAGTCCCTGCATGGCATTTTGTATATTACACTGGTTTTGCTCGTTTTGTGTAAAGAATCCTTTACATTCGTCAGTAGCTGTCATAGGGTGGTTGTTAGTTTGTGGGCTACTCAGATACCTAGGAGTCTGAGTAGTCTTGTGGTCATCTCTGACCAAACCGGAAGAAAACTGACAATATGAATACATGAACACCAACTAGCCACCACGAGACACGACCAATTCTCCCTTGTCTCACTACACACGGACAACAAGGGACACAAATTCGACTGGGACAATACATCAGTAATTCTGAGAAAGGGTCACCGGACCTGAAACGTTAACTCTGTTTTTTCCTTCATAGATGCTGCCAGACTTGCTGAGCTTTTCCAGCAAATTTGTTTTTGTTCCTACTTTCAAAATCTGGCCTGGTGGCAAGCAAGGGTTTTTGATAGCCCGCATGCTATTTACAATCTAACTGTCAGTTGTTATGGTCCAAAATCATGTACTCTCTGGTGACAGTATGAGCCTGAAAACAGACTGCCAATGACACTGAAGACCTGTGTTCCAGAACTAACTAACTATCCAAGCTGGTCCAGTACAGCTACAGCATTGTCAGGTGGCAATGACAATGTGGAAAAATTGCTTCAAGAGTAAGTCCAATTGAATTACAACATTTAAAAGGTGTGTGTTATGTAGATAGGAAAGGCTCAGAGGAATATGGGCTATGTACTGGGAAATGGGACTAGCTCAGATTGGGATGTCTGGTCAGCATGGATGAGTTGGATCAAAGGGTCTTGTTTGCATGCTGTAGGATTCTACAACGCCATTTCAAAGACATTGCTGCAGGGGTTCCTCAGAGTAAATGTTTTCTAATCAATATGCTCAGAGATGTTAGTACATACCTCTGGAACAGGTGGGATTTGAACCTGGGTCTCCTGGTCCAGAGGTATGGACATTACCACTGCACCATAAGAACCTTAGCTCCTCAGTGTAGTGTCCTAGGCCCAGCCATCTTCAGCTGCTTCCTCAATGACCTTCCCTTCATTAAAAAGGCAGAAGTGGGGATGTTCACTGATGATTGTGCAATGTTCAGCACCACAGTAATTCCTCAGATCCCGAAGTATTCTGTGTGCAAATGCTGCAAGACAACATCTGTGTTTAGGCTAATAAATGATAATAATAGTCATTGCATGGCATTTGTGTGGTATGAATATGTCCAACAACGGAGAATCTAACCATCGCCCTTTGAAGTTCAATAACATTATCATCTACAAATCCCCCAATATTCACATCCTGGGAAATACCATTGACCAGAAACTGAACTGAACCAGCCATTTCAATGCTGTAGCTGGAGTAACTCACTGTCTTTCAAGTCTATTCCGCCATCTACAAAGCAGAAGTCAGGAGTGTGTTATAATACTTCTCACTTGCCTGGATGAGAGCAGCTACAACAACACTTGGCTTGACACCATCCAGGACAAAGCAGCCTGTTTGATTGGCACCCCATCCATCACCTCCACCAATGACTCATCACTGTCACTAGGTCGAAATCCTGGAGCTCCATTCCTAACAGCTTTGTGGCTGTCCCAGTGAGACGTGAAATTTGAATGGAGTTCTCAGGAGAGGTAGAATGACACTGGTCGGAAGAGAGCAATGTTTTCTCTAGTGGCTGTGTCTGGAATCCCTGCAGTGTGGAAGCAGGCTAATCAGCCCATTGAGTTCACACTGACCCTCTGAGGAGCATCTCACCCAGACCCACTCCCCTATCCTATCCCTGTAACCCCACAGTTTCTCATGGCTAATGCATCTAGCCTGCACAACTTTGGATTGGACGAGGAAACCAGAGCACCAGAGGAAACCCATGCAGACACAGTTACAATATTCAGACTCCACACAGACATTCACCTGAGGGTGGAATCAAACCCAAGTCCCTAGTGCTGTGAGGTAGCAGTGCTAACCACTGAGCCACTGTGCTGCCAAAGCTACATAGCAGCCTGGAATGTACTGTGATAGAGTTAGGTCAAAATGAACAGACTGCTGATAGCTCCACGATACCTTGGTGACTTCTAAAATGTAATCTGTCTTTATATAAAGTTGAGTTCAAATGAATTTGGGCCTCACCCAGTAGAACACTTAGAAATACTAGAGAATCATTTAGGATTCAGATGAGGAGAAATCTCTTCAGTCAAATGGTTACGAATCTTTGGAGTTCACTAACCTAGAGAGATGTGAAGTCCATTTAAGAGATTGGTCGATTTTCAGATAATAAGGGAATCAAAGGTATGCGACTGGAAGGTGCAGTTGAAGTAAAAGATCAGCTGTCTTCTCACTGAATAGTGGAACAGGCTGTCTTTATGTTGATGTATTTTTTAAAAGTTTCATTGACATTGGCCCTACATGTTTATGGTGGTTTCTTACTTTCTTACTTTGATCTTCTTAGACCATCTTGTAGCTCTCTCCCTACATAGGATCATAGAGGAAGTACAGGACAGAAACAAAATATTCAGCCCAATTAGCTTTGGTTGGTGTTAAGCTCAACTTGACCCTCTGCCCATCATTGCTCTTCTGAAGCTACGTACAGAACCCTGTACTCCCTTCTCCCTCAGATACTTGTTGCAAAGTTGGGTAGAGTACCTGTGGATTGGAAGACAGGACATTAAAATTTGTTTGTAAAGTGATAGGGGGGGAAGAGTGTGTGGTTACTTTAGAAGATGATGTGCTTTTCCTAAGCTTGGGGTTTCAAAAACTATATCTGCAAGCAATAGCTGGCACAGAGACTTCCTGAAATTGAAACATTTGTATCAAAAGGCTGTATGGTTAGCAACGAAGGCAGTAGTCTTATTTTGTTATTAAGGCAACCAGTTTGAATCAGCCAATTAATTTAAATGAGGCACTTAGAGACTAAAAACCAATTAAATTTAAACCTGATAGTTTTGACAACCTAGGGCCAATCCTATTGTAAGACATTGATAGGTCATCAAGGGTATAAAAGAAGCGAGTGTTTGAAAATTGATGTAGGAGCAACTGCCATCTATTGGAGTTAACAATCAGTATCCCTAAAGAGGAAATCACTGGCTCTCACAGAATTCTCTAAGTTCTCAGAAAACCATCATGTGACCAGCACTCTTAGCTAATTTTCCTGACACAAGAATTTGTCAGAGAAAGGCATTATTGATTGAAGAATAGCAGAGAAGGCACAGAACATTCCAGAAGATGTATCCTGGCTGTAATTTCGAAAGACTAAGTTTTAAGCATACTATTAGAATTTTGTTTCATTTGGGAATAGTTAGTAGTTGAGAGGGAATTGTTCAGTTTGTTAGTAGTTCTGTTAGTTTGTTTAATTTTAGAGTTAGGTAAATAAATTATTACTTGTTGATTATCAAGTGACTGTCAGGAGGTCATTCCATGTTACTTCCCCTTTATAACAGCAAGAGGTTGAGAGGCAGGTTATACCACTTTTTATATTTCTTTAACAGATTATAGGGCAGGATGAGCCTCTCTGGGTGTTTCGGTTTTAGTTACCAGAGAGGAGTCAACCTCCACTTTGTAATATACTTGACAAGTGCCTCTGTGTATCAGTGTGTTCCACATTCTAATCACACTCAGTTATATTTCTTGGTGACTATCTTATGTTTATGGTCTTGAGTTATGTTTTTCTCCCTGAGTGGAAACATTCTCTTTGAGCAGAATTGTCCAGGAGTCCGAATGACATGGGCTGTTGGCAAGATATGAAGCAGAACTGGGTGACAACTGCAGTGATGCCTGTTTCAACATCAGAAGCAACTTGCTCCATCTTTTTTCCTTTTCCAAGCGGAGTGTTGAGATTCTCACTCGCAGCAGTGACTAGCTAATTGATGGTTGACAAGGAAATCAGAGTGAGCTTTATCCAAAACACTTCTATTTTGGTCATCAGGCACCAATATTTCAGGGCAGACTCCATTGGGCACCAGTCACTTGCATCCCATATCCATATTGGCATTTGACATATACCAGCCTCTGAAAACCCTCATGCCACATCCCTGATCCAAATACAGACACTTCCGTAGTTTAATGCTGCTCTTCAGGCTGCACTGGCAACTATTATTGTCATATTCAATGAGAGCACCATGTGCTCAGGGTCACGTACCGAGCTCATCGACTGGACCTGGCTGCATCTCCAGGCTGTTTCCATCTGCCATAGAACTTACTCACTTTGACCCTGTCTGAATGCTCACAACATCCCTGTCTTGCATTGCTTTACCCTTTCTTTTTGCACTTTGCCTCTTTTAGCCAGAGGTACGAGGCTCACAGTGCTGCGGCCTTGCCTTGCTGTTTAGTACAGACACAAAGGCTGGAAGCTTTTCATGGTTGTGAGCAGACCTCAGTCAAGTCAATGGAGATAAGCCTTTGCTCAGGGGATCTGGCACAGTAAGTCAAGCACAGCCCCCGATACCAGTTCATGGCCTCTGAGGATGTCAGGTCAAGATCTTCTCCACATAAAGTTTAAAGATTCTGAATTATAGGCAGCATAACACATGCCTTGGCTCTTTCTGCCCTATTGTCATCTGTTTTCCTCATGGAATTAGAGAGCGGCAGGTATTTCAGGAGATGAAAGTGTTACTGTTTGTGCAAGTGGGGCAGTATCCCAAGTGAATGAGTAGCTAGCACAGAGGCAGATGCAGAGTTCATGGTGTTGGGATTGGGATGGGTAAGAGCAAGTGAGGAGTATTGAGAAAGGCCAAACATGAGCCTTGCTGGGAGGTGGGTGCAGTAGAAGAAATAGAGAAGATGGTGACACTTACCTTGGTGGAGTGGAGAAGGACATTGACCTTCTTCCTACAGTGCTGACCATTCCTCCAGACGGCTGCGATTCTTATAACTTGGGTGGTAACCTCAGACCATACTGGCATTACCTGGCGTCATGGCCTCCACTCCTGGTCCTAGGGGAATAAGAGGTCCGCCAGTTCCAGGACATCCCCCTATCGCCATGTCCAAAGCAAATGTTAGCATCTATCCATTGTCTTCACGTCCTTTTCATAAAATGACAACCACGACTGCATGTAGTACTGTGTGTGGTCTAACCAAGGCTTGATACAAATTCCCTACTTATCAATCGTGCAGCTTATATGAAGATAAGCTGAAATGAGCTGGAACAATTTCCTCACACTTAGTGAGGGTTGAGATCATCAGTTTTGAGAGGAAATTCGTCTTTTATGAACCGTTTGAGATTATCAGCTGTTCTCTATAGTAAGCAGCTGTGGGAATGCACAGCTTCTCAGTGTGTGATTTGATCAAATGTGACTGTGTTAGTGTAGGATTAGTTATGGAAAGAACAAACAATTCCTGCTTCTGTTGAGAGAGGAGGTTTACTCCATGAGAAGAAGCATGGCTACTTCTGATAAGCTGCAATCCCAAAAGTTATCCATCTTACCATCTATCAGTCATTCTGTGTGGCTATTCCTTTTGTGCATAGATCCGCCTATCTGCATGCCTGATGGTTTCCATGTGTTGTACAATCGTATGTCCCCTCTTATAGAGAATTTATACTTTCAGGTCAGACATTATAAAATGTTGTAAGTAATTCCTGCCAATCTACTTGTTGTATTGTTTGTCACTTCTTAAAATGACACAAGAATGGCAAATGAGACAGAAGATGGTTACATATTTCAGTCCTATTTTCTATTACAACCAACGCTATATTTTTCTGCTCAAATGTTCCGCCTTAAACCTCCGTTTGCTTTTCTCACTGCAGACAGCTGCACGTAGTATGGAGTAATCCAGCACAAAAAAAAGCATTTTCCATTCTATGTGTCATAACTGGTTTCCTTTTCTATGGCAGAACAATTTTGCTTTGTGCTGTGAGATAAAGCCACATTCTGTGAAAACTAAAAGAATGAACGAACATTATCTCTGACATCTCCAGCTAATCTGGTTGTATAATGAATTCTCAACAACCTACGGTGACATTTTTGCACAGGGACGTGTGACTTGAATGGCATTTTTAGTTTTGTTCTTAAAACAAGGAGCGAAGACAGGCTGGCTGTGTGCTGGGACCTTTCTATCCTTATGTAATTCATGTACAAAAGTGCATGCTGAAAGGACATGTTCAGATGCATGCTTTTGCATTTTTTTGGTTTGTATAAATCATTCATGAGGAGCACTATTTTTCAAATTGCTTTGTGCCGGTGACAGACTCTAGCTGAGGAGATTAAACCAGGGACAGAGAATCATTGTCATGTAGTTACCAAGTCGTGATGGGTCCACGGTGGCAAGGGAAGGGAATTACACTTCAGTGTAAATCATGGTTGGATATACTACAATCAGTGCTACTTTTTCTGGGCAGAAATTTAACCTTGACACAATATCACCAGCACGAAAATATTTTTGGATCTGGCACTCTACCAAATACTGTAAACTACTGTAAAGTAGTTTTGTTCAACACAAAGCAAGATAGTGTTATCAGTTCAGACAAAAAGTAAAGCACTTATATTAATGCGATTTAAGGATGAAGGAACAAGGAATAAATGCCTTTAGTTGTCGGGCTTTTCAATTTTTCCATAACTCCCAACAAATCGTTTTATTGCAACACAGCATCTACAAATATAGAAAAATATTGTTAAGCAAAGAATTTTAAGTGGGAATGGTTGCTATAACTCAATTATTGTTATTCTGAAGAAATAATGAAAATCAATGATACATCTCTTAAACAGCAAGGCTTCACGTGTGGTAAACGTCTGAACTTAAAAAAAAATACAGTGCACTACAGTAAACGTGAAGATAAATTCTTGTATATCACTTTAACTTGAATAACATGTTCCCTATGACATAAGCTAGTCATTGTTACAATTGTGTCCATTGTACTGATGGTCATAATTCCACACTATTTTTTAATGTATTGGTTTATCTTTGGAGGACACCCTTTAGCTTGTTTCACCACTGCTAACTTCCAACTAAGCTGCCAGTGCAAAGGAGACAGCAAATAGTGCCCAAATAGACAGCTGGCAGAGTGCCACATCATTACTTTGTAGAACTCGTAAATGGTATCTTTTTATTTGTTCTCAGGATATGGCAGTGTCAAATTTATTACCCACCTCTAGTTTCTCTTCCTTTTTAGGCAGTAGTTGTTTGTACAAACGAGAGGTTAATTAAAATAGACTTGGAAGGAATGACAAAGTCACATCCCTGAAACACATCAGCGAAGCAAAAAGAAAGAAGACTTACATTTATATAGCATGGCTCCTCATCACGGGATGTCTTAAGACACTTTTCAGCCAGTCTTGACTGTTGACCAGGACACCAGAGATAACTCTTCTATTCTTATTCCAAAAAAATTCATGTGGTCTTTTATGTTTGCCCAAGTAGATGGATTGGGCCTGGATTTAACTTTCATTCAAAAGACAGCACGTCTGACAGTGCAGCGCTCTGTGTTTTGGAGTGGTAGCTTTCTTTTTATTTATGTGCTTCAGCCCTAGGGTGGGATGGCCATGTGGAATGTTATGTTTCGGGGACAAATAAACTGCTAACTGAGCCACAGCATTCCATTGGTTTTTATGATAACTCAGCAGCTTTCACAATCATTTTTGTTGGTTCCAATTTGCTTTTACAACTTGTCACAGTTGGATCTAAACTTGGGGACTCTGGTATCATAATTACTATGTTACAAGCTGTACCTCTGTAATGCAGCAGCCTATTAGCAGATCTTTTCTGGACCAGAGGCTTTTCCGGACCAAAGGATGTTAAATGACAGCTCAGGAGCTTTTAAGTAAGTTTAAAAATCACTGTGCAACATGAGGTGTAAAGATGTAATTTTGGAGAATGGAATTTTTTGCCTGCTAGTACAATTCCTACTATATCAAAATTGGAGTCTTCATTCTTGCTCATGGCCTTCTGGTTTTAGCGAGTGCAGACTGGGGTAAAGTATGCAGGTACTGCGAGTACTTTGGGTGCCAGAACCACTGTGGGTGCTGGACCACAGACGTGGCCAGACCAGAAAGTGTTGAACTAGGAGCTACAGCCTGTCCTGCATTCTACTGCTTATTATTATGTCCAATAAAATGTAAGTCAGGCATCAGACATTTTTGGTTTCCTTTGAAGGATGAGACATGCAAGAATTGATTCCTAAATTTATGAATGTTTGGGTAATAGTTTACTTATGGGAGTAAAAGGCATGGCAGTTTTTTTAATGATGAACCCTTCTGTACCTTTCCCTGTTTCTCCTAAACATACTGTGTGGTAGTTTGAAATGTTCATGAATGTGTGTTAGTGTCCAGTTCCTCAAGCCAACAAGTCTCACAGTGTTGAGTGAAACTCACTGAGATATACACGTAGGATATCATTCATGTGAAATGTTGTGTCAAGCATAATCGTTATCTCAATCTATACAGATTTTAGACCTATGTACATATGATACTGAAAGATTGTCATCCAATGAGTCACAATCAAAGAAATTCAAAGTGTGCCCTTTATATTCAACAGAGCAGAAAATCCCAAAAGATTTCCAACAATGGATTTGGGTTCAACAAATGTCATGCTTTCATCATCTAGGTTACAGGTACTAGAGGTTCTTCCTGCAACAACTGTTTCCAGTTTTGAATTTTCAAATTCAGTTTTTAATTTTCCCTTATTTGCACAGTCTGGCTAAGGCACCAGAGTTGAAATCTAGCCTTTTAGTACTTTATTATTTATCTCTCAATGCTTTTTTTGCTTCTTGTCTGCTCAATAAACTTTGCGCCATTTCAGCAAGTTAGACCTGCCCCAATGATGTTTATTCTCATTGTGTATTTGTGCCCTGAGAAGACAGGGGATGATACTCATAGAGCACAGAAGAGGCCCTTCAACCTCTCAATACTCGGATTTCTGCTTTAGGATTCCCACAGTAAATTGTCAAGAATTTGGGAACAAAACACTTCAATTACTTCAAAATCTCCTCACCCCCGGCCTCATCCCGTGACCAACCCTCCCTCTCATTCCCGCCTCCTTGACCCGACGCAACCTGATCATCTTCTCTCCCACCTATCCGCTCCTCCCACCTCACTGACCTATCCCCACCACTCCCTACCTGCACTCACCTATCACCATCCTACCTACCTTACCCAGCCCCACCCCTCCTCTCTAATTATTTCTGAGCTCCCTGCCCGCTCCCCATTTCTGAAGAAGGGTCTCAACCCGAAACGTTAACTTTCAGGCTCCTCTGATGCTGCCTGGCCTGCTATGTTCCTCCAGCTCCACACTGTGTTATCTCTAACTCCAGCATTTGCAGTTCTTACTGTCTCTCCCTTCAATTAGTATCTCTTGAAGGGAAGTATTTTACAAATTTGTCATTTGCACTTTAAACATAAAGGTCGGCTTCCTCTTTCTTGTGCAAATTGAACAAGCTTGTGAGAGGTAAACTCAAATCCATTGTTTCACATCTAGTAGGATTTTCCTGTCAGCTGAACACAGGGAGTGGTCACAGTTTTGAACTGACTTGATTGTAAATCATTGAGCATTCAATTTTCAAATAGAGGCAGAGGAGCACTGGCAGTTTAAAATTTCTTCTTTGAAAATGCACCAGTCATCATAGCAAATGTCTCTAAATCATCCTGTCACATACAATTTTGAACAAAAGAAACAATGTGAATGAATTCAGAAATCTATTGCCCTGTTACATGCCGTGCACTGTAGTTTATTCACCTTAGCCAATATACTGATATTTGATAGTTAGCACATCTAACTCCTTTTTTTTGAGGTTGAGATCTGAAGGCTTAGCACTTAATTTATGAGCTAATGTTGACACAGAATTGTGTACACCATATCTTTGGAGGTTTTTCATGTGCAGGAGCTTATTTAGCCAATTATAAAATATCAACTTTCATCACCAGTTAGAGAGCGGGCAATATATTTGTCAGTTATGTTCTCACAAATCTGAGGTATCTAAAACATTAAGCTTATAGTTCATTTATGAATGGAGTAATGTATTGAATAATGTTACATATTTTGTTACTAAACAGAAAACAGGCCATTTGTTGCATCAGGCCCATTCTGGTGTTTGTATTCCAGATAAGTCTCCTCCCATCCTACTTAATTTAACCCCATCAACCCATCTTTCCATTCCAATTTTCCTGTGTGCTGTATAACTTGTCGTTGACTGCAATATAAATTGTTGGATCAAAATTAGCAAAAGCAGGAAGCCCTACATCATTTGGTTGTACTCATCAAAATTGTTCTGAATAACATCAGTCTTGTACAATCATGTACCAGGTGGCTCAATGGTGGATGTATATTGCTATAGAAATTTATATCATGCATAACATTGGAGCCATTTTACTTGGTGCCCAATGAGCAGGTGAAGAGCTAAATGGATAAATATGTGAAACCTGACCCCAAGATACTGTGAGCATACCTACTTCTAATGAATCACAATGGGTTTGGAAGTATCTGAGTAAACCAAGTAACTCTCTTCAAAAATCCTGAACTCTTTCTCAGCTTCAATTTCAGCTTCAGCTGGACATGGGAATGTTGCTGAGGATACTTTTGAGGCTTCCAACTCAGGAAGACAGCAGCCAAGGAAGATCACAAAGATCAGCAACAGCTCTGAGAAGAAGGTGAAAGAGGGATAGCACAACAAATAGGTTGTCAGAAATAGAACATCATTGCTGAATCTCGAAGAGAACAAATGGGTAGGTGACTGGATCAGAGATGGTCAGTTGCTTATCCCCCACGTTGAGGTGACATATGGAAGCCAACACCATTGTCTACATTGCACTGTCTGTGAGAGTGGCTCTAATCACCAAATCTCTGGTTCCTTTGTGCTTGTTGTGAACACACCAATCTGGAAGGTCACTGACCTGTTTGTGAGGTGACAGCCATTCAGTAGTTTCTCCATAGAGGAGAAAAAGCAGAACCTTGCATTTCTAACCACCATGAAGGGAAAAAAAAGCATTGGAATTTGCCTGGATTGCTGGAATTCTGTTAAGTGCAGAGAGTCATAGAGTGCACACATAGTCTTAAGTGCTCTCCATTATGACTCAGCACTGTTTCTCAATAGGAAGGATTTTCATTTGTTGAATATTCAACTTGTTTGTGACCATTGTACAGTTCAGTGCCCAGTTTACAAGCAGAATTCATGATGCTTTCATACTATTGCCAGTCGTCAAGATCATCTTTGTTCTTAATGGACAATTGGGTGGTTGATTGGCTGTGAGAAAACAAGGGTCAGCCCTTAGCAAATGCTTTATAACTTCTCTCCAGAGCCTGGGCACAGAAGCACAAGCCAATTTTAATGTAACAAGAAATCTACTGATTTTGCAAATCATTTGCACCTTGAGATAAATGGCCTGGTGTCTGGGGAGCTCAAGGGGAATCTTTCAGCTCGGCCCAGGATCCATTTTCATTTGCAGATGCTACACAATTTTGCAATGCAAGTGCCAATTGCTGAGGAGCTGCTAGAGGAGGAAAAAGTGGAGAAAAGGGACAAAAATAGGAATACAGAGAAAAAAGGTGGAGTAGAGGAGTATGATACAGCAATATTGAGTTGTCACAGGAGTCAGGGAGTGAATTATCCGTGAAAGATTCTTCTGAACCATCTCTTCTCTTGACGAGTACAGCAGACCTCCCCCACCTGACCCAATAGTGAGGAGAGTTATACTAGTATCCTCAACATGTACAATATCATAAGTGTTTCCATTACATCACCAACAATCCGAAAAGTTGCAGTTTTACTGAAGCAGAATATGTTACTGCACTATTCGAAAACCTTCCTATTGGATAGGAGACGTACTTGACATCAGCTGGCACTTTTGAACTCCTGGGTAGCTGATAATGATCAGCAAAACACATTTCTATGATTTCTCACTCCCATGGGCCACAACAATGTTGATGGTATAGATTTGCTGACTTACTTTTCAGCCAAACAACCACAGACACTCTACTCTGGCTATATTCAGCTCTTTAGTATCTCTGAGTTATTCATGCAGCTTTCCAGGTTATAGATCTTTTTCAGCCAATAGACCACTTCCTGAGAGCGATTGTCCCCTTCTCCACACAAGGCTAGTGTATTGCTCCATCTGTTTCTGTTTACTTTCTCTTTGTGTCTATATTTGGGTCCTGATTGTCTTCATACTCTCACCCCTTGGCTCGTAATTCTGTGTGTGCTGCTCACCTTTATTAAAGGTTGTGCCTGTAACTTGTCCTCCCTGTACATAACCATCAAGGAAACTCAATTTGTTAGCGCTCATCAAAAAGAGATTGCTTTTTTGGTTCATCCACATCTAAAGGATGGAATTGATTGTGTATCTCAGCACATACTATCCGGTGACATAACTGGAGGCACATGATCGAAGCTTCAGTACAAAATGTGACATAAAGGCCCCAAATATTGATTCTCACAGCTGAGGGCCTCCAGTGGAAAATGGCAGCACCTCACTTAGGCTGGCATGCAGCACCGCAGTGCCCACTGAGTACGGCATCTCGACACAATGAAAACAGCAAGCCATGACACTTCCAAGTGGCAATTGCTGAGGAGCCTCTAGAGGAGGAAGAAGTGGAGAAAAAGGACAAAAATAGAAAGCTTCATGTGTGACACTTGTGGCAGAATTTTCATTTTAGGAATCAGTTTCTTTAGCCATTAGCAAGGCAGAGCCATATGACGAGATAACAAGGCGTGGGGCTGGATGAACACAGCAGGCCAAGCAGCATCATGGGAGCAGGAAAACTTGACGTTTCAGGCCTAGACCTTTCATCAGAAATGGGGGAGGGGAAGAGGGTATTGAAATAAATAGGGAGAGAGGGGGAGGCGGATAGAGGATGGATAGAGGAGAGGATAGGTGGAGAGGAGGCAGACAAGTCGAAGAGGCGGGAATGGAGCCGGTAAAGGTGAGTGTAGGTGGTGGGGTAGGGAGGAGATAGGTCAGTCCAGGGAGGATGGACAGGTCAAAGGGACGGGATGATGTTAGTAGATAGGAGATGGGGGTGTGGCTTGAGGTGGGAGGAGGGGATAGGTGAGAGGAAAAACAGGTTAGGGACGTGGAGATGAGCTGGGCTGGTTTTGGGATGCGGTTGGGGGAGGGGAGATTTTGAAGCTTGTGAAATCCACATTGATACCATTGGGCTGCAGGGTTCCCAGGCTGAATATGATTTGTTGTTCCTGCAGCCTTCGGGTGGCATCACTGTGGCATTGCAGGAGGCCCAGGATGGACATGTCGTCTGAGGAATGGGAGGGGAAGTTGGAATGGTTCGCGACTGGGAGGTGCAGTTGTTTGTTGCGAACTGAGCGCAGGTGTTCTGCAAAGCGGTCCCCAAGCCTCCGCTTGGTTTCCCCGATGTAGAGGAAGCCACAACGGGTACAGCGGATGCAGTGTACCACATTGGCAGATGTGCAGGTGAACATCTGCCTGATGTGGAAAGTCTTCTTGGGGCCTGGGATTGGGGTGAGGGAGGAGGTGTGGGGGCAGGTGTAGCACTTCCTGCGGTTGCAGGGAAAAGTGCCGGGTGTGGTGGGGCTGGAGGGCAGTGTGGAGCGGACAAGGGAGTCACGGAGGGAGTGGTCCCTCCGGAAGGCAGATAAGTGTGGGGAGGGAAAAATGTCTTTGGTGATGGGGTCTGATTGCAGATGGCAGAAGTGTCGGAGGATGATGCGTTGGATCCGGAGGTTGGTGGGGTGGTACGTGAGGACGAGGAGGATTCTTTTTTGGTTATTATTGCGGGGACAGGGCGTGAGGGATGTGTTACGGGAAATGTGGGAGACACGGTCGAGGGCGTTCTCGACCACTGTGGGGGGGACGTTGCGGTCCCTGAAGAATGAGGACATCTGAGATGTACGGGAGTGGAATATCTCATCCTGGGAGCAGATTCGGCGGAGGCGAAGGAATTGGGAATAGGGGATGGCATTTTTGCAGGAGGGTGGGTGGGAGGAGGTGTATTCCAGGTAGCTGTGGGAGTCAGTGGGCTTGAAATGGACATCGGTTTCTAGGTGGTTACCCGAGATGGAGACAGAGAGGTCCAGGAAGGAGAGAGAAGTGTTGGAGATGGTCCAGGTGAACTTCAGGTTGGGGTGGAAGGTGTTGGTGAAGTGGATGAACTGTTCGAGCTCCTCGTAGGAGGACGTTGCGGCACCGATGCAGTCATCAATGTAACGGAGGAAGAGGTGGGGTTTAGGGCCAGTGTAGGTACGGAAGAGGGATTGTTCCACGTAACCTACAAAGAGGCAGGCATAGCTTGGGCCCATGCGGGTACCCATGGCCACCCCCTTTGTCATTTGTCAAATGACGAGATCCCATCTGTTTGCTGCAGCTCTGTCATCTTTTGTACATGGAAGAAAGACAATGATAGTCACTTTGACTAGAGATGACTGGAGATTGCTTCGAGTGGTCTTTGACTGAGATCTCCCTGCTGATTCATTGGGACTCTTCCTATTAATTTGTGTCTTCTATCTTCTTTCTTCAAGCGCTCCTGTGTGGTGTGGGACTTTTACAGGAGTTTACATACAGAATACAGTTGATGAAAGTGCACATGCACAATCTCCTTCTGTGGATATTGATTGGTTAGTTGGGTGCACAATTGACTGTTGGTTGATTAGCTGTTTCCCAAGATGACCTGCATTCATTCAACCACATAAGGACTTCTTGCTGTCTCACTGTGATTATCTGCTTGCTTTTGATTAATTTGCTGTGATTAATTGTTCTATTTCAATGTAAGTCATTTTATTTAGTATAAATTGTTCTATTCAGTTCAGGATGTGCCACTATACCACACCTGTCCCAATTCCAAATAATGAGCAATGCTTTGACCTTTTACCAGACCATTGACCCCTTCCTAACCCTACCCCCAAGGTACCTCTCATACACTGTAAGAGGTACTTTTACATTTTCAATTCACAAAAACATGGTGTCTTTACAATTATGAGGCTCAGGTTCTTTGAATACCTGAGTCATTAACTCCTTTAATGTCTTTCCTTTCCCTTTCTCAATTTGATGAACCAAGTCACATAATAGCTAAAACAGTTACCCACTGCACCATCACCAAGGCCTGATGTGTAATCCTTATCTAAGGATGAACCTTGTTATTCACTCCACAATGCCAAATTGTAGACCAAATAGATTCAGTGCTGAACTTATCACTCTTTTTCTTCCAATTGACATATTGTTGAGTTTGCTAATAATGCTAACAAGACGGGCAAATTTCATTACACGACACAGTTAATTGCTCAGGAAGACTTTGTAACATAACTCTGCAACTTCTTACTGATTTTATCCTTCACCGGAGCATGTTCTAACATGAAAACAATTTCCCATGTTCCAAATCTAAAAGGCTGAACAGGAGTAAAGCAAAAGGTACCACATACAATAGGTTAGCTTTGATTACCACACATGTAATACCTTTCAACAGTTCGTACACAATACTCTTATCAGTTGAATTACTTTGTACTTGGCCCCCAGTGCCTCCACAGTACGCAGTACATTTTAACTTTTTACCTCATTATTCCATGGACAGCAAATGCTCCCTTGTTCTGGCACAGGAAATTCCAACACAGCCTTCTCTCAGAGTGTGGTCAGATTGTGTGAATCTGTTGCTTGGATGGAACTTACAGTTCCCTCCTGTCTTGCTGACACTATCCAGACTTCTCCTACACCCGTTTTATGTGTTACACTCTGTATGCAGTTACTTTCAATGTCTAATATCACATTATGGGCTAACAGTCAATCCATTCTCAGTCTGCCAATGCTTGGTTGATCCCAGCCAAGAAGTTGGCGTTTTCATTTTGATTCCAGTAGCATTACCAGAAAATGGAGGGGTTTTGAGACCACTCCAATACAGTTTGTAAGTCCTCTTAAAACAATAGGAAAACAAAAGGCTTCATGCAAATAATCTATTCCATTCTCCCAGTTCCTCTGTCTCCATCACATCTGTTCTGATAATGCCAACTTTGACAAGGGAACATCCAAAATGTCCACTTCACCGGCACCTTCCACCCCAACCTTAAGTTCACCTGGACCACCTCTGATACCTGTCTTTCTCATTCTTGGACCTCTCTGTTTCCATCTCTGGCAACCACCTGGAAACCGATATCCATTTCATGCCTACCAATTTCCACAGCTACCTAGAATACAAATCCTCCCACCTTTCCACACTAATCCCACTTTCCATACTTGTCCTATAGCCTTCAATTTTGTGTCATATCAAGTGTTCTTCCAAGTACTTTTCAAATTTGTGAGGTTTCTTATGTCTAATACCTGACCCAGACAAAGCATTTCAGGTTCCCCATTGCACTGAGTGAAAAAAAAAATTTCCTCAAATACCCACTGAATCTCCCACCTTCACCATAAAATTACGCCCCTCGTTGTTGAAACTTCAACTAAAGGGAACAACTGTTCCCTATCCACTCTGTTCATGTTCTTCACTAGAATAGGATCTGTGGACAAGCACCCCAAGAACTATCTGTTGTTCTGAGCTTCTGATTATCCTGCTACTCATTGAATACTCCCTTGTCTTGTTACTTCTTTCACTTCATACTTTTCAGGGTTAAATTCTATCTGCCACTGACCAACCCATCTCTCTCTTCCTATAACCTCAGATTATATTTCTCACTATTAAGCGCCTGGCAGTCATCTCCAAAGATACTTATATATCTCTACATTCTCATCTACATCTTTTAAAAATATCACGATTATGTACCAGCATTGATCACTGTGGAATGCCACTGGACACCAGCCTCCAGTCATACCAACAGCTTTCTATTATCACCCTATGTCTCTTCTCAATATGCAAATTTTGGATCTTGCCAAGTTAGCCTGGGTCCCATGTGCTTTTACTTTCACTCTTGCTTTTATCAGTCTTCTATGTGGGACCTTGTCAAAAGTTCTGTTGAAATCCATATAAGCTACATTAATGGCCCTACCCTCATCTATGCAACTGATCACCACCTTGAGAAATTCGATTAAATTTGTTAGGCATGACCTCCCTCTGATAAAACCATGCTGACTATCTCTGATCAGGCCTTGCCTTTCCAAGTGGAGATTAGTTCCCACCTTCAGAACTTTGTCTAGTCGTATTCCAACTATTAATATGGAACTCACTGGTCCGTAATTCCCTACCACACTTCTTGAAAAGTGTAATGACATTAGCTTTCTTTCATTCTTCTGGAACCTCCCCTATGGCCAAAGAGGTATTAAAGGTTTGGATCAGATTTCCTACAATTTCCTCCCTCACCTCCCAAGGCAGCCTGGAAGACAACTCATCTGGAACTGTGCGTAAACCCACTTTTAAGCTTACTACCATGCCCTAATACCTCATCAGTCGCAACGTCCATCTGCTCAAGAACTTTGCAATCCTTCCCTGAATTCATACCAGATCACCTTCTCCCAAGTGAGGACAGAAGTGAAGTACTCATTTAATACCTTACCAATGTCCTCCAGCTCCATGCACGGATCGCCCTATCAGTCCCGAATTAGCCCTAATCTTTTCCTGGATATCACCTTCCCCTTGATATTATGGCAAGTGGCATTCACGCCACACAAACCCCAGGCTATGACCATCACCAATAAGAGACAATCCAACCACCGCTCTTGACAATCAATGGTGTTATCATCACTGAATCCCCCACTATCAACATCCTGGGAATTACCATTGACCAGAAACTCAACTGCACTCACCACATTAACACAGTGGCTACAAGAGCAGGCCAGAAGCTGGGAATACTGCAGCAAGTAACTTATCTCCTGACTCCTCAAAGCCTGTCCACCATCTACAAGGCACAAGTCAGGATTGTGATGGAATAGTCCCCACTTGCCTGGATGAGTGCAGCCCCAACAACGCTCAAGAAGCTTGACACCATCCAGGACAAAGCAGCCCGCTTGATTGGCACCACATCCACAAGCATTCACTTCCTCCACGACCAATGTTCAGTAACAGCAGCGAGTACTGTTTGCAAGATGCACTGCAGAAATTCACCAAAGATCCTCAGACAGCACCTTCCAAACCCACGACCATTTCCATCTCGAAGGACGAGGGCAGCAGATATATGTGAACACCACCACCTCCAAGTTTCTTCCCAAGTCACTTACCATCCTGACTTGGAAATATATCACTGTTCCTTCACTGTCGCTGGGTCAAAATCCTGGAATTCCCTCCCTAAAAGCATTGTGGGTCAACCCACAGTAGGAGGAATGCCGCAGTTCAAGAAGGAAGCTCACCACCACCTTCTCAAGGGCAATTAGGAATGGGCAAGAGATAGTAGGATTTCTGAAGAAGGTTGTAGGCCCGAAACATCAGCCTTCCTGCTCCTCTGATGCTGCTTGGCCTGCTGTGTTCAACCAGCCCATTTCTGAAGAAGGGTCTAGGCCCGAAACGTCAGCCTTCCTGCTCCTCTGATGCTGCTTGGCCTGCTGTGTTCATCCAGCTCTACACCTTGTTATCTTAGGATGGGCAAGAAATGCTGGCCAGCCAGTGACGCCTACATCCCACAAAATGAATAGAAAAACAATATCTTGGGATTCTTCTTAATTTTACCTGCCAGTGTTTTCTCATGTCCCTAATTGTTTTCTTAAGTTCCCCTTGCACTTTCTGTACCTCATTACGCATTTTGTTATTCATTTGCTCCCATTTCATCTGTTAAAAGACACTTTTCTTTTTTTATCTAGACCTGAGCATTTCTATACATTGAGGGTTCTCTGGTCTTGTTGCTCCTATATTTTACCCTAAAGGGAACATGTTGAGGTTGTACTCTCTATACTGCCTGTTTGAATGCCCCCACTGACCTGCTGTTGATTTTCCCACAGATAGCTGACCCCAGGGTATGCTGGCCAGATCTTGCCTCATTTTAATTTCTGCCTTTCCCAATCCAAAACCCTTTTTTGAAGACCATCTCTTTCTTTTCCTATACCAAACTTGAATCGTGCTGTGTGGCAGTCGCTACCACTAAAATGTTCCCACATGACCACCTCCAGCTGCCTACCTTCCTTCCTCAGAATTAATATTCAGCTCTATTCCATCCCTTGTTGCACCTTCTATATGTCAATGTTAAAAAAAAGACTCTTCGAAATGCATTGTGCTATGACTACCCAAAGCAATATCGGGCAACTTTAATTGCCTTAATATAATCCCCTTCTTGTTATTAGTGTACACTTTAGCGAGTTGTTTACATAGCCGCTGCTCTGTTGCCTGCTGACTGTTTGGTAGGTTATATTACACTCCCAGTAGTGTGACGGCCTATTATGGAAAATGTAGGGGTGATGGACTCACAGAAGAATGTAGCACTGACAGCCAGGTTTCTGGTACCAAGTTCAGCTGCAATATTACGAGAGGTACATTGGGTTCCATGTATGATCAATTGTGATAGGGGAACATCTAGTGACAAGCACAAACAGATGTTTCTGCAGCAGACATCAAGACAGCAGAATGGTATGTTGTCTCCCTGGTGTCAGGATCAAGTATAACTCAGACAAGGTGCAGAATATTCTCAAAGGGGAGAGGGACTAGCAGGAGGTCATTATATACATTGGAACTAATAACGGAAAAAGAATAGGATGAGGTTCTGAGGAGAGCATATTGGAAATTAGGCAGGAAGTTAAGAAGTAGGTCCTTGAAGGTATTAATTGCTGGATTACTCCTGGTGCCACAAGCTAGTGAGAGGAGGAATAGGAGGAAAGAGCAGATGCATGTGTGGTTGATGAGCTGGTGGAAGGAGAAGGATTCATATTTTTGGATCAATGAAATCTCAGGGCATGGATGGAACAAGGAACGGGGACATCACAGCGGTTACCGAGACATGGCTAAGGGATGGACAGACCTGGCAACTTAATGTTCTGGGGTAGAAATGCTTGAGGAAGGAGTGAAAGGGGGGCAAGAGAGGAGGGTAAGTGGAGTTTTTGGTTAGGAATAACATTATGGCTGTACTTAGGGAGGATATTCTGGGGAGCACATCCAGGGACATTATTTGATTGTAACTGAGAAATAGGAAAAGGATGATCACCTTATTGGGATTGTATTATAGGCTTCCAAGTAGTGATTAGGAAATTGAGAAGTAAATTTATAAAGAGATCTCAGTTATCTGTAAGAATAATAGGGTGGTAGTGGTAGGGGATTTTAACTTTACAAACATACATTGGGATTGCCAAAGTGTTAATGGCTTGGATAGAGAGGAATTTGTTAAGGGTGCACAAGAAAATTTTCTGATTCAGTATGTGGATGTACCTACTGGAGAAGGAGCAAAACCTGACCTACTGTTAGGTAATGAAGCTGGGCGGGTGACTGAGGTGTCATTGGGGGCGCACTTTGGGGCCAGCGACCATAATTCTATTAGTTTTAAAATAGTGTTGGAAAAGGATAGACCTGATCTAAAACTCAAAGTTCTAAATTCAAGGGAGGCCAATTTTGACGGTACGAGGCAAGAACTTTCAAAAGTTGATTAGACGTGGATATTCACAGGTAAAGGGATGGCTGGAAAGTAGGAAACTTTCAAAAATGAGATAATGAGACTCCAGAAACTGTATGTTCTTGCTAGGGTGAAGGGCAAGGCTGGTAGGTGTAGGGAATTTTAGATGACTAGAGAAATTGAGGTTTTGGTCAAGGAAAAGAAGGAAGCATATGTGAGGTACAGACAGCAGGGATCGAGTGACTCCCCAGGAGCATCTACAGGCGGTAAAAATATACTTGAGAGGGAAATCAGACAGGCAATAAGGGGACATGAGATAGCTTTGTCAAGTAGGGTTAAGGAGAATTCAAAGGGAGTAATAGGAATAGAATAGGGCCCCTTAAAGGTCAGCAAGATCACTTCTGTGTGAAACCACAAACAAGTATGTTGCATCGGTGTTTACTGTGGAGATGGATATGGAGGCTAAAGAGCGTGGGGAAACAAATACCGATATCTTAAAAAAAGGTCCATATTACAGAGGAGGTGGTGCTGTATGTCTTAAAATGCTAAATGTGGATAAATCCCCAGGACCTGATCAGGTGTAACCAGAACTTTGTGGAAAGCTAGGGAAGCGATTGCTGGGACCCTTGCTGAGATATTTGCATCAGTGATAGACATAGATGAGGTGCTAGAAGACTGGAGGTTGGCAACATTGTGCCAGTATTTAGGAAAGGCGGTAAGGAAAAGACAGGGAATTATAGACCGGTGAGCACAACATCAGTGGTGGACAAGTTGTTAGAGGGAACCCCGAGGGACAGGATTTACAGGTATTTGAAAGGCAAGGACTGATTAGGAATAGTCAATGTGACTTTGTGTATAGGATATTGTGTCTGACTAACTTGATTTGAGTTTTCTGAAGTAGTAACAAAGAGGATTGATGAAGGCAGAGCAATAGACACCAGTAAGGCATTTGACAAGGTTCCACACATTAGACTAATTAACAAGGTTAGATCACGTGGAACACAGGGAGAACTAGCCATTTGGATACAGAACTGGCTCAAATGTAGGAGACAGAGGGTGGTGGTGGATGGTTGTTTTTAGGCTGGAGGACAGCAGTGTGCCACAAAGATCGGTGCTGGATCCACTGCTTTTTGTCATTTATACAAATGATTTGGATGTGAACATAAGAGGTATGGTTAGTAAGTTTGCAGGTGACACCAAAATTGTTGGTGTGGTGGACAGCGAAGCAGGTTATCTCAGAGCACAATGAGACCTCAATCAGGTGGGCCAAGGAGTGGCAGACGAGTTTAATTTAGATAAATGTGAGGTGCTGTATTTTGGAAAGTTAAATCGGGGCAGCCCTTATACACTTAATGGTAAAGATCCTGGGGAGTGTTTTTGAACGAAGGGTCACTGGAGTCCAGGCTGATAGTTCCTTAAAAGTAGAGTCGCAGGTAGACCGGATAGTGAAGAAGGCCTTTGGTATGTTTGCCTTTATTGGCTAGTGAATTGAGTATAGGAGCTGGGAGGTCATGTTGCGGCTGTACACGACATTTGTTAGGCCACTTTCGCGTACAGTTCTGATTTCCCTGCTATGGGAAGGATGTTGTGAAACTTGACAGGGTTCAGAAAAGATTTACAAAGATATTGTCAGGGTTGGAGGGTTTGACTAATCGGGTGAGGCTGAATAGACTGGGGCTATTTTCCCTAGATCATTAGAGGCTAAGGGATGATGTTATTGAAGTCTATAAAGTCATGAGCGAATGGATAGGGCGAATACCCAAGGTCTTTTCCCAGGGATGGGCAAGCCCAAAACTAGAAGGCATAAGTTTAAAGTGAGAAGGGAAAGATTTAAAAGGGACATAAGGGGCAACTTCTTCACGCAGAGGGTGGTGAATGTATACCAGGGGCTTGGACAATTACAACATTTGAAAGGCATCTGGATGGGTACATGAATAGAATAGGTTTAGAGGGATATGTGCTAAATGCTGGCAAATGGGACTAGAGTAATTTAGGATGCACTTAATGAATCAACTAAATTCAGCTCATTTGAATTAGATTTTGGTCATGAGATGGATTGAGATAGAAATAAGAGATTGAGTGCTTGGCGGCATGGTGTCAAGATAGCAATCTCTCCCTCAATGTCAGCAAAATGAAACAACTGGTCATTGAATTCGGAAGCAAGGTGGAGGGCACACCCTATCTACATCAATGGAGTTGAGGTGGAGATGGTCAACATCGTCAAGTTCTAAGAAGTGACGATCACCAACAATCTGTCGTGGGCCACCACATACTTATGACAGTCAAGAAAGCACATCAACAGCTCTACTTCCTCAGCAAGCTAAGGAAATTTGACATGTCTATAAAGACACCAATTTTTATTGATGTACCATAGAAAGCATTCTATCTGGATCTATCACGGCTTGGTATGGCAATTGCTCTGCACAGGGCCATAAGAAACTACAGGGAGTTGCGAACACGGCTCAGTCCATCACGCAAGGCAGCCTTCCATCCATTGACTCCACCTATACTTCTCACTGCCTTGCAAAGGCAGACAAAATAATCAAAGATCCCTGCCAGTCCATGTTATAATCTCTTCCAAGCTCTTCCATCAGGCAGGTGATACGAAAGCTTAAACACGCATACCAACTGATTCAAGACCAGCTTCTTCCCTGCTGTTATTAGACTTCTGAATGGACCTCACAAATTTCAAATTTAACGGTGACCTTGGTCTTTGTGTGCCTTCTTTGTGGCTGTAACATTGTATTCCTCACTCTGTTCTATTACCCTAATGCACTTTGTATGATGCGATCTGCCTGCACTGCATGCAAAACAAAACCTTTCATTGTATACAAAACCTTTCAGAGTGGACATGAAAGAATAGGCAGGATAAATGAGTGGCTTGAGAGATGGTGCAGGAGGGAGGGGTTCAGATTTTTGGGACATTGGGACCGGTTCTGGGGGTGGTGGAACTATTACAAATCAGACGGTCTACACCTGGGCCGGACTGGAACCAATGCCCTAGGGGCTGCTTTTGCTAACGCTGTTGGGAAAGGTTTAAACTAATGTGGCAGGGGGATGGGAAGCAAATGAGCAGGTTAGTGGACAGTAAGGAGGTATTAACTAAAGCCTGTAGGGAACTAGATAATGGAGTCAGCGAGACTAAAGGGAAGAGTAGGCAGGGAGCAGGTGATGAACGCAAAGGGACAGGTGGCCTGAGGTGCATTTGTTTTAATGCGAGAAGTGTAGTAGATAAGGCAGATGAACTTAGGGCTTGGATCGGTACCTGGGAGTATGATGTTATTGCTATTACTGAGACTTGGTTGAGGGAAGGTCATGATTGGCAACTAAATATCCCAGGATATAGATGCTTCAGGCGAGATAGAGAGGGAGGTAAAAGGGGTGGAGGAGTTGCATTACTGGTCAAAGAGGATATCACAGCTGTACTGAAGGAGGGCGCTATGGAGGACTCGAGCAGTGAGGCAATATGGGTAGAACTCAGAAATAGGAAGGGTGCAGTAACAATGTTGGGGCTGTACTACAGGCCTCCCAACAACGAGCATGAGGTAGAGGTACAAATATGTAGACAGATTATAGAAAGATGTAAGAGCAACAGGATGGTGGTGATGGGAGATTTTAATTTTCCCAACATTGACTGGGATTCACTTAATGTTAGGAGTTTAGATGGAGCAGAATTTGTAAGGAGCATCCAGGAGGGTTTTATAGAGCAGTATGTAAATAGTCCAACTGGGGAAGGGGCCATACTGGACCTGGTGTTGGGGAATGAGCCCAACCAGGTGGCTGAAGTTTCAGTAGGGGATTACGTTGGGAACAGTGATCACAATTCCGTAAGCTTTAGAATACTCATGGACAAAGACGAGAGTGGTCCTAAAGGAAGAGTGCTAAATTGGGGGAAGGCCAACTATAGCAAAATTCGGCAGGAGCTGGGGAATGTGGATTGGGAGCAGCTGTTTGAGGGTAAATCCACATTTGATATGTGGGTGGCTTTTAAAGAGAGGTTGATTAGAGTGCAGGACAGACATGTCCCTGTGAAAATGAGGGATATAAAAGGGCAAGATTAGGGAACCATGGATGACAGGTGAAATTGTGAGACTAGCAAAGAGGGAAAAGGAAGCATACATAAGGTCTAGGTGACTGAAAACAGACGAAGCTTTGGAAGAATATCAGGAAAGTAGGACCAACCAGAAATGAGGAATTAAGAGGGCTAAAGGGGGTTATGAAACACCTTTAGCAAGCAGGGTTAATGAAAATCCCAAAGCCTTTTATTCGTACATAAGGAGCAAGAGAGTAACTAGAGAAAGGGTTGGCCCATGCAAGGACAAAGGAGGGAAGTTATGCAAGGAGTCGGAGAAAAAGAGTGAGATTCTTAATGAGTATTTTGTGTCGGTATTCACTGAGGAGAGGGACATGATGGATGTTAAGGTTAGGGATGGATGTTTGATTACTCTAGGTCAAGTCGGCATAAGAGGGGGAGTGTTGGGTATTCTAAAAGGCATTAGGGTGGACAGGTCCCCAGGTCCAGATGGGATCTATCCCAGGTTACTGAGGTAAGCGAGAAAGGAAATAGCTGGGGCCTTAACAGATATCTTTGCAGCATTCTTGAGCAAGGGTGAGGTCCTGGAGGACTGGAGAATTGCTAATTCTGTCCCCTTGTTTAAGAGGGGTAGCAAGGATAATCCAGGTAATTATAGACTGGTGAGCCTGACGTCAGTGGTGGGGAAGCTGCTGGAGAAGATACTGAGGGATAGGATCTATTTACATTTGGAAGAAAATGGGCTTATTAGTGATAGGCAGCATGGTTTTGTGCAGGGAAGGTCATGTCTTATCACCTTGATAGAATTATTTGAGGAAGTGACAAAGTTGATAGATGAGGGAAGGGCTGTGGACATCATATACATGGACTTCAGTAGGGCGTTAGATAAGGTTCCACATGGTAGGCTGATGGAGAACGTGAAGTCGCATGGGGTCCGGGGTGTACTAGCTAGATGGACAGAGAACTAGCTGGGCAACAGGAGTCAGAGATTTGTAGTGGAAGGGAGTTTCTCAGAATGGAGAACTGTGACCAGTGGTTTTCCACAGGGATCCGTGTTGGGACCACTGATGTTTGTGATATACATAAATGATCTGGAGGAAGGTATAGATGGTCTGATTAGCAAGTTTGCAGATGACACTAAGATTGGTGGAGTAGCAGATAGTGAAGGGGACTGTCGGAGAATGCAGCAGAATATAGATAGATTGGAGAGTTGGGCGGAGAAATGGCAGATGGAGTTCAATCCGGGCAAATGCGAGGTGATGCATTTTGTAAGATCCAATTCAACAGCGAACTGTACGGTAAATGGACGAGCCCTGGGGAAAATTGATACACAGAGAGATCTGGGTGTTCAGGTCCATTGTACCCTGAAGATGGCAATGCAAGTGGATAGAGTGGTCAAGAAGGCATACGGCATACTTTCATTCATCGGACGGGGTATTGAGTACAAGAGTTAGCAGGTCATGTTACGTTGTATAGGACTTTGGTTCGACCACATTTGGAATACTGCGTACAGTTCTGGTTGCCACATTACCAAAAGGATGTGGATGCTTTGGAGAGGGTGCAAAGGAGGTTCACCAGTTTGTTGCGTGGTATGGAGGTTGCTAGCTATGAAGAGAGGTTGAGTAGATTAGGATTATTTACATTCGAAAGACGGAGGTTGAGGGGGGATCTGATTGAGGTCTACAAAATCATGACAGGTATAGACAGGTTGGATAGCAAGAAGCTTTTTCCCAGAGTTGGGGACTCAATTACTAGGGGTCACGATTTCAAGGTGAGAGGGGAAAAGTTTAAGGGAGATATGCGTGGAAAGTTCTTTACGTAGAGGGTGGTGGGTGCCTGGAACGTGTTGCCAGCGGAGGTGGTAGAGGCGGGCACGATGGTGTCATTTAAGATGTATCTAGACAGATACATGAATGGGCAGGGAGCAGAGGGATACAGATCCTCGGAAAATAGGTATCAGAGATAAAAGGTACTGCAGATGCTGGAGAATCCGAGATAACAAGGTGTGGGGCTGGATGACCACAGCAGGCCAAGCAGCATCATAGGAGCAGGAAAGCTTGACGTTTCGGGCCTAGACCCTTCATCAGAAATCTGATTTCTGATGAAGGGTCTAGGCCCAAAACGTCAAGCTTTCCTGCTCCTATGATGCTGCTTGGCCTGCTGCGGTCATCCAGCCCCACACATTGTTATCTTGGAAAATAGGTGACAGGTTTAGATTGAAGATCTGAATTGGCGCAGGCTTGGAGGGCCGAAGGGCCTGTTCCTGTGTTGTAATTTTCTTTGTTCTTTGTTCTTTGAAATAACGCAGAAACTAGGTGCCAATATGAATACAGGTTAGATTGGCCCAGATCTACTGCAGAGTGACAAATACCATCATACTCCTGTCTAACCCAATGCTGCTTTGTATTTCTGCTGTTCTTCCAAGCCTGGCTTCTACAGAAGGGCAGACAGAAGGCATTGAATCAAAGAGCTGTATCACAGTGCTGGAGTGTCGGTGGGACAACAGGCATTCCTCCCCAGCACCATCTTGCAACATTGGCTGCTATATGTTAAGTTTAAACCCTCAGTGTGAATGCCAGTGATTGGGAAAGGTGAGTGAGAGAAGCGAGTATGTAAATGGGTACAGTGGACGAGGACTCAGGTGGGGTAGACTGGCAGGTGAAGTACCATGTGGTAGGTGGGCAAGGTGGCAGAGGGGTAGGGTGGTACAGAGGTATGTGTGTAGGGTGGCTGGGTAGGTGGGTTGTTGGGTGGTTGGGGCCGGAGGGTTCACTGGGTCAGGGACTAGCTGGGTAGATATGGGGGTGAGTGGGGTAATTGGATCAGGTCTGGAAGGAGAGGTGATGCCGTCTGTTTGGGATTGGTGATCGGGTTGTGTGGGTTGTTTATGATCAAGTGGAGTGATCAGGAGGGGATCAGGTAGCTGGGGGACCAAGAGGGGGTGGAGTTGGGGTCAGTGTGCGTGTTTAGGGTTCAACTCTCCAGTTATTCAGAAGTGAGACTCTTTCTGTCTAACATTTCCTGACTAACTATCTGGGTATATACTTTGGGACTTTCTGATATGTCTGACTCTAACTCAGGGGAGCAGGGGAATTGCCCATTACAGTTTCAACCTTCCTAGGCAGTGTTCTCAGAGATCAGTGCATCAGGACTTCTGCAGGCCCCACCATGCACCTTGGGTTGTACATTTGGTCCCCGATGATCTGGTGACTGGAAAGTCTGGATCATCATATAAATGCAAAACAATAATAAAGCGCTAAAAACACTGTCCTTAAATGTACAACATCAAAACACACAGCTCCAAAAGGCAGGAACTAGGGGATTTTGTAACCATCATAATAACTGAATAAATACTGCAGGGACTTTTAAGGCCAGTTATGTTTAACTGATGTGTTTGAGTTTTGTAAATGGAGAGGGTAGATGGGTGTAATGCAGTTGCATTACGTGGGTGCATATGAACTTCTGAGAAGTATTTGTTCATGAAAGTTTAAGGTATGCTCAATCTCATAGCACAATCTCATAGGCCTTACTTGAAGTGTTGTGCTGCATTCTGGGTGCCACATTTTAGGAATGCATTAGAGAAGGTGCAGAAAAGATTTACAAGTACGGTTCCCCGGATGAGGAACATCAATTATGTGGCTAGATTGGAGAAGCCAGTAGTGTTCTCTTTGGAAAAGGAAGGTAAAAGAAGACATTTAAAGATTAAGAGGAGATTTAATTGAAGGGTTCAAAATCCTGAGGGGTTTAGACAGATTAGATCAGGAGAAACTGCTGCTATTGATGGAAGGTTTGAGAACCAGAAGGCACCAGTTTAAAGTGATTGATAAAAATGCAATAGTGACCCTCTTGGGGTGGAGTGGTACTGGCCCTACCCACCTCCCCCCCCAACCCCAGTACCAAGAGACCTGGGTTCAAGACCCACCTGCTCCAGAGGTGTGCAATAACATCTTTCAATAGGTAGGGTAGAAAAATGGGTTAAATTAACAAAATGCAACAGTGAGGTAAGGAAAAATCTGTTTTACTAAGTGAGTGTTTAGGGTCTGGAATTCATTGGCTGGGAGCATGACAGAAGCAGATTCAATCAAGGCATTTTGAAAAGGAATTGGATAATTATCTGAAGGAAAAATATTTGCAGGGTTATGGGGAAACGGTAGAACCTGTCAGCGTGCCTGTTCAAAATGTCAACTTTTGACAAGTCTGTTATGAACAGATTTGGACAGACTGGCTTTAATACCTTGCTAAATTAATGGACCATTGCCATGGATTGCTGCCATCACATAGAACATGGAAATATAACAGAAATAAATAATGAAAAGTGAGAAAATATTTAGCTCAGAAACCGTTATATGAGTGTGACATCTTTTGTTGCATGCTACAATTGGAACTTAAATAAATTTCTTGGTTTCATTTTACGAGGTTGGCAACTTCAGCTTCAGATGTGTTTTCTTTTGTTTTGCAAACTTCATTGGTTTTCCACATTATAGAGACAATTTAAAAAGGAAGGAAAACCTGTGTGTTTCTTACTGATAGAGAACCAGCTGGTTAAAGGAAACAAATTAAATTACATTAACTTAAGAGTGAGATCCACAGAGAGCAGTAAACATACTTGTGTTGGTGTTTCAAAATTCCATCTGAATGCCAAATTTAGGTGTGTCAGTAGAATGACTTTAAAGTGACATTTTTAGGTATTAAACAGTGGAAAGCATAACTCATGGCAACATTGAACTTCCTTTATGTAATTGACATAATGTGTTGTCTCACAAGTTGCTATTTTCAGGATATAAATACAAAGTACAAGCTTTTATAGCTGCATTGCTTGACAGAACTACTCCTTGTGGAAAATCAAGGATTACTGAACAACCTAGCCATTTTCTTAAAGTGGCTGATTTACCTAGGACTGTACATTACACATCTTCTCTGCATCCTTGCTATAAATACTTACATGAAGAGTGAGCTTGTATTTATCTATTGTCTTTCACATCTTTAGGTAAAGTTTTTGGCCTGGATTTTAAGGGCACTGCATTTCCCACACCATCTCCCCCACTGATCAAAAAGTTGATTGTCTGACCAAAACCCAGCAACAATGTTGTGGTGTGAGCACCCTTAATGGCTTCAGAGTGGGACTGCCATTCCTGCTCAGGAAAAGGTCCTGCCCTAAAGAGCTGTATGCCAATTTGATTGGCTATGATTGATCCCGAGGAGACAAAGTGATGGATCAGGCGAGTCTTGGGAATTTGGATGGGGCCTGCCTGACGCGTTAACGGGAAGGAGTGGGAATGGGTTCTGGAAATGCCAGTGAGACTTAGAGAGGAGATATGATCTTGAGGGAAGTAAAATGCTTTCATTGGACACTGCCCCCGCACCACCCCCCCCCCACCCCGGCCCCACAAACACACACACACACACAGAAAGGAAAACTCCCATTCCACCTGACAGCAGGTGGCTGTCAGTGAAAGCTGCTGGGCTGCCATCCTACTGACTGTTTTTCCTTCCCCACATGATATTGCATGGAGGCAGAATGAGGTTCTTATATGGCCATGGCCATGGCCATGATCACATATGGGACTGAACAGGGCCCAGGGGGAGAGTGCTCCCTGATGCTTCCACACCTGCTGTCGTATGGAAGTCAGGCTGGCTGAAAAGGTGGTGGCCTGGTCACCCGACTAACTTGATAAACATCCTGCTTTCTAAAGACATGGTGTTGGCGTCCTTGAAATCCAGACTCTTATTCTTCAACATGTAGTCAACTGCTGTTTTCGAGGCAAATGTGGCTGCCTGTTTGCTCACAGTATGATTCCACAAACAGCAATAATCTGTTTTACAGATGTTGCTTAAGAAAGTATGTAGATCAGAACTCCAGACATTCTTCTAAAGATTGTCATTTAAAAAAAAATTCCTTGGCAAACTCAAAGGATGTTTGAATGAATCTTCTGAAAGCTGGCATTTCCGAAATTAAAATGACAACTTGAGCAAGTGCTGCCCTGAATCATGTGCTCAATCATTGGAATGGGATATAAGCACAAACCAACTTACCCAGAAGCAAAATGCCACCATTGAGTTGAGTCAAACTGTTTCCTGTTCCATCCCAATTCTCCTCAGGATTAAGCTTGTGAGTTTAGCAGTGGTGTAAGGCTACGGAATCTAAAGAGAAACTGAATGGGCTGCATAATAGCAGACAGATCTTCTTGTTTCATCCTCCTCCCAAGCTGAGAGCTCTTCTTTTTGAGACTCCCTTTCAGTCATCGCTTCCTGAAGCAGTGTAGACCATGCAATAACGTTGTTAGGTGCTTAGTCATTAATAATGTATCTACCGCTTTCTTTACAAAACAATGATCACTTCACTCTGACCTTCATTCTCATGTTTGTAGAGCATTGTTGCCCTGCAGTAATAACATGTGCTGGATCAACAACAGTCATCATTCTCACTTGAGCCAGCCAGAGGCATAAATACACGTACAAAGTAGATCACAGGCTGGAATATACTGCCATGCTGGAGGTGTGTGTCCAGGATGGTGGCGAAGTGGTGGTGATCCATTTGATCAGGCAGGATAGGGCTGCTGATCCCATTGACCCCTTGCTTCCCCTGAATAAATCCAGAGGCCTGTAGCCTTCCTACTCAGAAAGCATTCGAAGTCCTTAAATGGACAATCCATACCCTTTCCTCCCAACACCTCTCCCACTTCACCATGAATCTCTTTCCTGTCCTCATCAGTAACCCCTCCTATCCTGGCATAAAACACGGAACAGTACAGCATAGTACAGGTCCTTTGGCCCACGATGTTGTGCCAAACTTTTACCCTAAACCTAAAGTCTATCTAACATCCACCCCTACCTTATACTATCATCTATATGCCTATCCAGTAGCCGCTTAAATGCCCCTAATGAAGCTGACTTCACTACCCTCTCTGACAATGCATTCCACGCCCCTACCAGTCTCTGAGTAAAGAACCTAGCTCTGACGTCTCCCCTACATCTACCTCCACTCACTTTAAAACTATGCCCCCTCATAATAGCTACCTCCACCCTAGGAAAAGGTCTCTGGCTGTCCACTCTATCTATACCTCTGATCATTTTGTGCACCTCTATGAGGTCACCTCTCATCCTTCATTGTTCTAAAGAGAAAAGCCCTAGCTCTCTCAACCTTTCCTCGTAAGACCTTCCCTCCATTCCAGGCAACATCCTGGTAAATCTCCTCTGCACCTTTTCCAACGCTTCCGAATCTTTCCTGTAATGAGGCGACCAGAACTGGACACAATACTCCAGATGTGGCCAAACCAGGCTTGTGTAGAGCTGTAATAGCTATAGCATCACTCAGCATTTTCTAGGGATCCAGCAATAAGCTCTGGTGAAGGCTGAAGTAAATTACCATCTGGCACTGCTCCCAGGGGTGCCACTAGTATTAGAGATCTGACAACGTGTGAGTCACCAACAGCTCTAGACACCACAGTTCCCTCTTACTGGGGCAAGTGCAACAATTGAATATCCCCTGTGGAGCTGGGAGCCCCAGTAGCACTGTTCCTCCTGCCAATTAGGATCTTAATCCCCCCCAGGACTCCTGGATATGGTGGCAACCGTTAGCCGTATGTCACCCTCATTAAAGTTTGCGGATTGTGTGTATTGAGCATCGGTTGGTAATGATGCTGGTGAGAAATGGTACTGACAAAGTGCAGAAGTGCTACACTTTCCAACTAGGCTGGACAAGAGCAAGGGACATTGACTTCCCTTTTTGGAGACTACAGTGAATGAAGTTTCAAAAGTCAAGAACAAATGGAACAAATATATACACAAAGGAGAGAAGCACAGTGACATATAACGTGCTTAAGATATTTACATTAAATGACTCAGACGATGTTTCAATAAGAAATAGGAGGCTCGAAGAAAAATATTTTTTAAAAAACGGGCACTTACGAGACTGGCTGAGGGATTGGGGTACAACCTGTAAAAATAAAAACACAAATATGGCAAAGTGGAGCAGGTTACATTGGACCATGAGCCTGGGAAAAGAACAAGGCATCAAAGGTTATTTCCCAGATGGATCCAAGTTCATTAGATTTCTTTGAATTGATTTGGATCTTTAATTCCTGATTTTAGTTGGTGGTGAGTGGCAAGTGGAGCTATGCCATTGGCGGCTCTTCATATTTAACCGCAAGAGGCTCAGGCCATTTTCACTCTCAGATCTCATTTAGTAAGTTCAGCCCCATTCATGGTTACATGTAGGATGTACCATAGTTCTAGCACACAATGCAATGCAGTAACCGTATTCTATTCAAAGCTTTCTTGCTTTATAATCATGTAAATAGATAATAACAAGAAACATATAATCACATTCAAGATTATGACTGGCTGGTACTAATTACATTGGTAACAAATGTGATTTGACTCAGGTTTAACCTAATCTCATAGTGGGTATGTTCAGTGGGATTTTTTTTATCCCATAGTATTCAACACATTCTTTAATTAGGTAGGAAGTTTAGCAGTCGTGGTAAGATCCATGCTCCAAAGCACAGTATTTACATCGAAGTAAAAATTGAAACAAATTCAAGTGGATACAGAGACAATTCTGTCTCTGTACGGTATCTATAGCATCACATACATAACTCTAAGGTTTGCGACCCAGGAAATACATCAGTTATTAATGTTTCTGTCTTTTCAGAAAGCCTTTTGATGAAAGAACAGTGGTGTTTTTACATGGATTGGATAGCAGTAGAAATGACATTAAGTCCAGTTTGTAATATGCAGCATTTGACAGTGAACTTAAAAGGGAACCTGACAGTTGTTTGAAATACATAAATTGTACAACAGATGTCAAAAGGAGGACCAGAAGGCTAGGTCTTGAACAGGCAGAGGACACAGCTGAAGCATAGGAGCAGATGTAGGCTTTTCAGCCCCTCAAGCCTGCTCATGGCTGGTGATTGACCTCAATTTCATTTTTCCATTTTATTCATATGTCTCATGATGTCTTTATTATCTATCAATCTCTGTTTTGAATTTATTTAATGTGTGAACTTGCGCAGCCTTCAAGGGTAGAGAATTTCAAAGATACACCATCCTCTGAGTGAAGAAGTTCCTCATCAACTCAGTTCTAAATGGTCTATTCCATTTTCTGAGGCTGGGGCCTTGCTTCTTGATCTTCCAGCCAGGGGAAACACCCGTTCTGCATTTATCCTGGCTAGCCTTTTAAGTAAGTTTCAGTGGGATCACCTCTCATTCATTTGTCCCAAACTTCCCTCTAGCTTTAAGTAGTGTTGTGGAGTTGAAAATGACTCGTTCCTGTCCAGAAGGGGTTTCATGGAGTCATGTGGTGGGTTGGGCATTATAGACGTTCTCTGTGCCTGGGGAGATCCAAATCATTGATGAAAGAAGTTATCTCTTTGCATTTTGCAGCATCCAATTGAATGGAGGAAAGGGTGATATTTGAGAGGAATGGTAACCACTGAACTGAGAATTCTAGAGGTTATCCTCATTATTGATAAGCTTGTTGTGATGAGTTGAAGACTTGAGATGCATGTTAGTGTGCAGCATGCAACTTTATGGAAGACTAGCGTTATGGCAGACAGAGTATGGAGGACAGAGGTCTCAAGTGATAAAAGAATTTGATGGCATGGAAAGAGAAATTGTTACCTCTGAAGTGGGAATCCAGAACAACAGCTCAATGTTAGAATTAGAGCTTGGCCATTAAGGAGTGAAAGCAGTAAGTTGCATTTTCACGTAAAGGTGGTTAAAATGCAGTACCATACCCTCTTCCCCCCAAAAGGCTGCAGATGCTAGGTCAGATGAGGTTTACAAGACTGGGATTGATCCATTTTGTTTGGTAAGGTTATAAAAGGATTCAGAGGAAAGCTGTATAAATGAACTTGAGACATAGATCACTCACAATCTGTTTCAATGGCAGAATGTGTATGCAGAATGACTGAGACCTACCCACACAAAATTTTTTTTCAATCATCACTCCTACTTTTTTGTTGATCAACTTAATGCCCAGACCCTAATTCAAAGAATCCCTACAGTGTAAACAGGCCATTTGGCCCATCAGGTCCACACTGACACTCTGAAGAGCATCCCACCTTGGCGCATCCCCTACCCTAGACACTACGGGCAATGTAGCATGGCCAATCCACCTACTGTTTCCCTATAACCTAGCCTACACATCCCTGGACACTATGGGCAATCCACCTAACCTGTACATCTTTGGACGGTGGAAGGAAACCGGAGCACCTGGAAGAAACCCACGCAGACACAGGGAGAATGTGCAAACTCCACACAGGCAGTCACCCAAGAGTGGAATCAAACCTGGGTCCCTGGCAGCGTGAGGCAGCAGTGCTAACCACTGAGCCATCATGTTTGACATTCTTACCAATCAGCTTAAATCTCCTCATGGTCTCAAACCTTCCTGTCTCCTTCAGCCCTACAACTCAAAGCAGTTGAAATGTGATTGTAATTGGCACCAGTGAGCCATCCCACTTCTATGCTCACTTCCTCCACCCTTTGATTTTTTTTTTTCTTTGTCAAGCAGGCGCCTAATTCCTTTTTAGTAGAGCGCAGGGCTCTGACTCAACATAAGTCTGTGGCTGAAAATTACACAAACACTCTGCGTCTGAACTTTTCTCTGATTTTCCCTTTAATTCATTTCATAATTTTCTTAAATTTGTACTTCCCTGATGCCATCTGACAGACCAAAATCTCCTACTTCAGTTTTTAAAACTTCAAGTTTCTCTTCACAGCCACAACTCCTCATTTTTTGTAACATCCCAGCAAATTACATAGCCTTTCAAGTGCTTTTGGTTCCGCTTATCGTACACGTCACAAAACTGTGACCTGTGCCGTCGCCAAAATTTCTCCAACTTCAATGTTATCTCTTTGTATTCAATACTTGAAGATGAATAACCAATCATCTCAAAGGGATTGCTTTTGGTATTCTGTTTTGAATGGAACACGTATCAGTTCACAGTAAAATGTCCCATTGATTTGTTGCCCCTTGTTTGTAGCATTAACCTATCTACCTTTTTTGACACATTCAAGAAAACGATGAAAACTGACCATTTGATTCTTCCCGCAACTTCACACAGTCAACATTTTTCCTTAAATCATTGGTGTTACATGGGGAACTGTTTTGAGACACATCAACTGTATTTAACCTCTTCTATTCAAATAAATAATCTAACTAATGATTTCCAGATAGCTTTGCATAATTTTCCCAGAAGTTTGAGTATTGTAAATTCATGCTTGGAGCCTTCTTTAATGGCTGCCTTTGTGCAAAACATATTTGGCTAAGAAGAATTTTTATTTCTTACGTAATGCCATTGGAAGTTATATTTGGTGACCAAAGCAGGATTACATACACCAGTTTGCTAAGACAGTAATTGTTGAGCTATGAACATATCATTAGGACGACTCCAAGTGTTTGGTGCATGAGGTTGTTAGGGGGAATATGTGTTGCTGACAAATCTCATATGAGATGGTTAATGTTCACAGCATTGAGAATCATCACAAGTATCGGTCCTTCAGTATTACTACATCAGAAAGTGATGTTACTTGATCTTCTTGTTCAATTGTTCAGCTTGTTGTGTATTTAGAACTACCTCCTAAAATACAATAAAGCAGCTTGCAACCTATGGCTGATATTTTGTTTTATTCATTGTCAACACCACTGCGGCATGATCGCACCTTTTATGTTGGTGTTTGGTATTAGAATATTATCTGTGTATGGTTCTTTATACATCTTATAGGAAATTGCTAATTTCTGGTGTGTAGGTGGCCTGGGCTGTCCAGACAAGGAAAAATACAACACATCTCAATTTCAAAGATTGTTTTCTTTATTCTTCAAGCCTTTGTAAAGTTGTTATTAAAGGCTGTTTCTCTACCCAGGATTTATTCTTCATCATTATTTATAATCCTAGCATGGTAGCAGAGTGCCAAAAACCATGGGGCATATCAGAGGATTCTATGATGTCTTCTGAGGTTATGAGAATTTTCCATATCATCAGGATTCAGAATTTTGTACATGTGGACACTTAGCAGCTCACTATTGTCCAAAAATATAAACATGAAGAGAATTAATAATGATTTGAGTAGCAGACTCTAGGGTCTGTTTCCCTATGTGCACTGTGCGAGAAATAGTGCTGAAGTATAATGATGTTAGGCATCTGCCCTCTTTTAATGTGTCCTGAAAATAAAAAATAAAAATTCTTTTTCTTTGAGCCCTACAGTAGAGCTTCAGGCAATGGAACTTTTTGACTTGATTCTCAATAGCATCCAGAAGGATGTGGCCAAGTGCATTAGTGTAGTTCATTCAAGCCTAAACCCTTGTGTCTGAGTGTTTGACCCTCCCAGGGTTTGGGACCAGGCTACTCAAAAAATTAAATCTTGAAATACGGGCATAATCAGGTAGGACATGTTTAAACACCTCATGGTGCTTTGAAGGAACACTGTATTAAACCACATTTGGCACTGAGCCACAAAAAAGGCTACATTAAAACAGACATCCAAATATTTGATCAAAAAAGTAGCTTTTAAACAATACACTATAGGAGGAAAGAGGTACTGTGGTTTCAAGAAGGAATTCCAGAGCATAGCGCCATGGAAGAACAGAGTCATTAGAGGGTCATAGTAGGGCTGGAGGATGTGGCAGAGGCAGGAATTTTCAAACAAGGATGCAAAATTTTCAAATCATTCTCTTGGATGGCCTTTGGCTTACCAGGTCCTCAGTCTCACCTGCTGTTTTCATGACAACATACACTGCACTCTACAGTGTGACAGCTTCACTAGTGACAGTTTTGGAGTGAAGATTAGTTGAAAACAAGGCAGTGACCATGCCCTATTCTGTTTGACTGCTTGCTCATCATGCTCCTGACCATTGCCAGCCCTGGAGAGATGGAGGGGGTTTACTGAACACTAATCAGATAGCAAGCCTTACAATTTATCAAGACTGAAAGCAAAGACAAAAAGCACATCACAGCCCAATCGGCCACCTCCCTGAAGCTAATGATGCTGTGCTAGTCACCCACTCAGAAACTCAGCTATAAAGACTTGTGGACTGTCTCTCCAGTGCCTGTATACTGACCTTAAGCATCAACAAAACTAGTCTGTTTGAATAATGTGTTGCATGTCTGTCCATGATCACATCAAACCACTTGCCACTTGAAGTAGTTAGCAAATTCTGCTATCTTGCATCCAAACTGACAATCTGTCTTTTGATGTAGAACTCAATGTACACACAGGGAAAGCAGCTTGCAGCTTTGGCCAACTCAGGAAACCATGGGATAACACCAGGCTGTTATTAGAACTAACCTGATGGTTAAAAGGCCTATGTTCTCAGCACCTTGCTTTATGGCTGATAGCAAAATCTTAATCATTTTCATCTTTCCCATGTGTGGTGCTTTGTGGGTATATCCTGGCAGAACAAATTAAGAGTTCAGCAGCTTCTTAAGGGCAGGCCTCCTAAATACACTGGCACTAGTCAAACAGAGGCTCCTTCAATGGATCAGGTACATGCCCCCAAGGTTGGAAGATGGCAACCTGTCCAAGGGCTTTCTGTATGGTGTGGTAGCCACATCCAGAAAACCAGTAGCTCTCCCAAAGCTCCATGTCAAAGATCTTTATAGATGGAAGGATGCCAAAGACAACTGGTGCACCTCGACCTAGCGTACTTTGACAGTACAGGGAGAGTCATAGAGTCATACAGCACGGAAACAGACCCTTCATCCATGCCAAACTAAACTAATCCCACTCATCTGTATTTGGCCCATATCCCTCTAAACCTTTCCTATTCATGTGCCTAATCAAATATCTTTCAAATGTTGTAACTGTACCTGCATTCACCAGGATGATGAGTGAGTGGATTTTCGTGCAAGTTAGGATAGACGGAGGGTTTCTTAGGAATAAATGTTTATAGATTTGCTTCAAATACAGTGTGGTGTGCATGTCCAGTGCTAAGTAGATGTTGGGGTGCTGTGATGGGGGTGGGGTGGGGGGGCAGTGTGGTGGTTGTGGGCTGAGGAATAGCTTTGTTCTTCTAAAGACAAAGTTTCATTGGTTGTGTGTGTATATTTGTACAAATTGAAAAATCTGAAGATCACTGCAGTAACATACTACCCATTCCACCTCTAAAACTACAGCAAAGAGTACCATCCTGAATATAGCAGGCACTCCCATGGAAAGCAATGGACAGCAAGGAATGTGGTCAGTATGAAGGAAACTTCACATGAGTAAGACAGCAGCCAAGTAAGTTTATCTAGGAATATGGAGTGAGGATTAAACTTGGGTAATCATAACAAATCCAAGGAAGATTCAAAGCAGGAGTGCAAAATACTAACATAGAAAGTGAAGGTCAGAGATTAACAGGAAGGGACAGAAAGAGTAAACCTAAGAACGTATCAGCAGTCATGACCAGAAGTGACAAAGTGAACAAAAAATCTAAAAGCTCTGTATCTGAGTGCCAGTAGCAATCATAACAAAATAAATGAGTTGACAGGTCACATTGAAGTGAATAAATATGATCTGATAGTCATCATGGGGGAGATGGCTGCAAGAAAACAGGGACTGGGTCCTGAATTTTGAGGCATGTATTTAAGAAGAGTAGGAAACTAGGTAAAGGAGGAGCTAAGTTCTGAGAAAGGGTCACTGGACCCAAAACGTTAGCTCTGTTTTTCCCATCACAGATGCTGCCAGACCTGCTGAGCAACTTTGTTTTTGCTCCTGATTTATAGCATCTGCAGTTCTTTCAGTCTTTTTTGAAGGAGGAGATGGTACTGGTGCAATAGTTCGATGTGACCTTGGGTCAGGAGATCAGGTTGTTGATTCTGTTTCAGTGGAAATGACAAATAGCAGGCCCCTGTACAGTAGCCACAATGTAGGATAAATTAGCAAAGAAGAAATATTGTGAAATAGGGTCATCGATAATCGTGGGTGATTTTAATCTAAATATAAACTGGATAAATCAGATCGGCAATAATAGTCTCTGTGAGTTCATAGAATGTTTTTGAGATAGTTTCTTAGAGCAGCAACATTCTGTAAACAAACAGAAAATAGACTGTAATAGACTTAGTGTTATGTGTATGGCAGGATTAATTAATGACCTCAGGGAGTAAAGGCAACAAAAGGTATCAGCGATCATTATATGATTGAATTTTACATGCAGCTCAAAAGGGAGAAGAGTGGGTCTAAGATTAGTGTTTTAAACTTGAACAGGAATAACTATGTGGGCATGTTAACGAAGCTAGCTGACTGTGTTATTAGGATAGCAGTCCATCTGTAGAGAAGTAATGGCAGATATTTAAAGGGATATTTGAAAGTATTCAGATAAAGTACATTCCCACTATAAAGAAAAGAAATCAGGGAAGGATCCACCAGCCAGGATGGACTAAAGAAATTAAAGAGAACATCAAACTGAAGGAAAAAGTGAGTGACAAGTTAGATGACTGGTCCGAATCCACAGAGTGGTAGAGAATTACAAAAGAGTTGATCAGAAATAAATTAGATCATGAGGAAAAGCTACCTGAAAATTAACAAGCAGATAGCAAAATTTTCAATAGATATCTGAAAAGACAAGAGTAAGGAAAGTGAGTGTTAGTGTAAGTGAACATGGCGAGTTAACAGTAGGTTATAAGAAAATGTGAGGTATAATGAATAATATTTTGCATCTGTCAATGATGGCCCAACCAATCAGTACACCCTTCTCCTTCTGTATAAAGTGGTGTCCATTTTTCCACATCTGTTTCTAGGTTCCAAGTTTTGACGAGTGTACAATGAGAAGCTTCAAGTTCTACTCTCTTTTTAGCAATGTCAATGTAAGAATGTTATGCTTCAGTTTTAGAGAGCATTGGTAAGACTATATCTCAGGTACAACTTTGGTCTCCTTATGTGTAGAAAGATGTAAATGCATTGGAAGCAGTTCTGACGAGATTTACTAGATTGATACCTGGAATGAGTGGGCTGTCTTATGAGGAAAGACTAGACAGGCTGGGCTTGCTTTCACTGGAGCTTAAAAGAGTAAAGGTGATTTGATGAAGTATATTGGATCCTGAATGGTATTGACAAGATTGATGTGGAAAGGATGTTTACTCTTGTGGGTGATCCACCATGGGCACTATTTTAAAATTATGGGTCATCTTTTTATGACAGAGATGAGGGGACATTTATTTTATCTCAGAGGGTCGCACAAATTTAGAATTCTCTGCCTCAAATTGCAATGGAAGTGGGGCATCACATTTTTTTAATGGCAGAGGTAGATGGATTCTTGTTAGACAGAAGATTCAAAGGTTATTGGGTGTATATGGTAACAAGAAATTTAGAGCACAACAGCTCAAATTTAGATGGTGGAATAGATGTGAAGGGCTGAATGGCCTAGTTCTGCTCCTCACTCATACGTTTGTAAGGTACCTAGTTTCCCTATGCCCCTCAGTGAATGCAGATACAAGTCTCATGTGTTAGGATGAATTTTATTTTGTTCACCAGTGGTTCTAAAATATTCTCAGCAGCAAACCATGCATAAAAAAATGTGAAGCCATCTTAAGTGTTTGATCATCATAGGAAATATCTTAGTGTCAATGTCAAATGTTTTTGTTTTGTGAATTAAGCTAAACCCGGTTGTTCATTTATTCATTCAATCACTGGTGTCTTCTTTTGCCCAGAAGATTAACTGCCATCAATCTGCACCTCTGTCTATCCTGTGCTGCCCTTACACATTCCATATAGGTCAACTCCATCCAGTGGATTATATTCATCATCCATTTTCTCCTCTGCTTCCCTCTTCTATGTTTTCTGTCAATGTTTCCACTTAATAATTGCCTCTCCCTTACTCTTTAATCATTTGCCCAAAATGTGGTATATTTCTCTCTTTGATGTTATGCTCTAATTTCTTTTTACTTTGCCATTTCCAGAGTTTCCTCATTAGTCCTTCTGAGTAGAAAATGCGGAAAATCCTCCTTTACATCTTCTCCTTGAATGCGTTCAGCTTATCAATAGTCTTTTTGTTTGCTGTCCATTTCTCTGAGGCAATGGCAAACTATAACACCCCAACATTCTTTTCCCAAGATAAATTACTGCTCATTGAAATAGGAATGCAAGGACAGTCCAGTTAAAAAGACAGAGGCTGAGAAGTGCAGCCAGTGTATTCTGACCCTATTTAGATTTCAGTAATGATGAGACAAGTCAGTTGGCAGAATGGAGTTCTCAATTTGCAATTGATTGTATAGTGTTGGGGAAAGCAAGCTAGAATGTTCCTGTCCTCTCATTGCTACATAATGGATAAAGCAGATTGATGCAGTTAGCAGGTGTTTTGACAAGGGAAAGGAAACTAGCTTGTGCTATTGTTTCATACCTCAAAGTATTAGCCCACTCTAAACAAGCACTGCTCTGTCAAGCGCAATGATGTAAGTGCTAAACTGCCTCTGTGTCCTTCTTGCAGATGTACATCTGTAAGAATAAGTTTCAATGCTTGGCCACTTCATTAGTCATATGTTAGTAATATACAATAATGCTGTTTTGGCAAATGAGACAAGTGAACAGTGCAGTGCCACAGTAAACCATGTTTTACAATAATTGTAAGCTTCGATTGCTACATGTGTTTTTGAAGAGACTGGAGGAAATGACCAGGATTTAACTGATGATACGTCTGTTGGGGAAGTGGCTGTGGGAGTATTGGCAATATAGCAGTTAGCAATAACATCAATTGGCATAGAAAAGCAGTACATTATTGGAGGAGTTTAAGTTGTAAGCACATATGGAAGAAATTAGAGCCGATTTTTCTTTAATAATTCAGGAATGTGTTTTGCTGAAAGGACACTGAAATTATTGTAATTTACATTTTCAAAAGATATTTAAAGTATAAGCACTTGTTTACTTCTATAACTGAAAGGTTCAATTCCTAATGTTTATTTGCCCATCTAGTAGAATTTACTACAGATCGGATTTAACTTCTATACCTAATATTTCACTACCATTTTGGTCATATGTGAATGTTACATGTGTTACTCAGCCCCTGGCAGTCAGAGGCTGCCCTCTATTGCACACAGTCAGTATAGCAGCAGACTCAGAATGCAATCTCGGCCCTCCATCCTTCGCTCAGTGTGCGATTGCTGAATTGCTGCCCATCAGGTTTGTTTCCTCTTTTAAGTGTGAGAAGTATTACTTTAACAACTGTGGCTTTCCTAAATATTTCACACTCCCATCCCTTACTTGGGGCAATTAGACAGGAAGCGCATACGAGCAATATTAATAAGTTGATGGTCAATATGTCTCCTGTACAGTAAAGCAGGTAGCAGTGTTAAATCTGATTCAGGGAAATGACTTACAGCCAGTGGTGTGTTACAGTAGGACATCACTTAGCTAGTGGTGGCCACAATATACTATGATTTAAAATAACTATGAATAGAGACATTATAATATAGAAGGTAAAAATGCTCAATCAGGGAAGGGCTTATTTTCAATGATTTAAGAAGGAACCTAGGAAAGGGAGATTGGAGTACAGAGCAATTGAGAGAATTCAAGGCTTGTGACAAATGTTTGGAACCAAATTCCATCAACAGGATTAACTTGCATTTGGAAAGGCAAGAACTGATTAGGGATAGTCAGCATGTCTTTGTATGTAGGAAATTGTGTCTCACTAACTTGATTGAGTTCTTTTGAAGAGGTGACAAAGAAGATTGATGAAGGCAGAGCAGTAGACATTGTCTACATGGACTTCAGCAAAGCATTTGACAAGGTTCCAGATTGTACACTGGCTAGTAAGGTTAGCTCACATGGGATACAGAGGGAGCTAGCCAATTGAATACAAAATTAGTTTGAAGGCAGGAGACAGGGGGTTTGTTTTTCAGACTGGAGGCCTGTGACTAGTGGTGTGCCTCCTGATGCATGCAGCCTCACTACAGTAGCATTGGCTCCATCTTGTAAACCCTGCAAGTTAGCAGTTTGAATTTAGTGAGCTGTCTACACTGGAAGCAACAGATGAGGGTTAATACTGTATTGCCGTCACTATGTCTATTTTCCGGAGTGATCAAGTTGAATTCTGTTATTTTCGCATAGCATGACTTTAAAACATACCAAAGCACTTTAGAAACAATGCAGTAATTTTGAAGTGTAGTTGTAACATCATAGCTTTAATATCTGTTCAGGATACAAAATACAACACTTTTAAAGCCAGTATTCAATGTTAATGAAGGAGAATTTTAATATTTGACCTCCAACTAAGAGAACTGTAGCTCTACAGCTACGCTGCAGGGTTGACCTATTTCTGAGGGAACACATGGTGGAGGCTCACTGCTGTACTCTGTCATTCTGCTTATCAGTAAGCTGAGTTAAAGTTCTATTCTTAAAACAAATGCAGTACTCGGGGGAAAAGTAGAATCATAATGTAGTTTTGTTTACAATTTCAAATTAATTTTAAATTTTGTAAAGCTATGTAGGGCCTTGATAAGACCATATCTGGAGTATTGTGCTCCCTACCTGAGGAAGGATATACTCACCATAGGGGCAGTGCACTAATGGTTCACTAGGCTCTTACTGGATATGGCAGGACTGTCCTATGAAGAGATTGGTTAAACTAAATCTGATTTCTCAAGAGTTTGGGAGGGTAAAAGTGGATCTGATTCAAATATATAAAGTTCTAACAGGGCTGGATAGACAGATTGATGCATGGGATGGTGTTTTCCCTGGTGGGGTAATCGAGAAACAGGGGTCACAGTCTCAGGATATGGGGTAAACTATTTAGGACTGACATGAGGAAATTTTTTTTCACTCGAACGGCAGTGAACCTGTGGAATTTTCAAATACAGGAGCTTGTGGAGGCCATTATACTGAATATATTCAAGAAAGGGTTAGATTAATATTTAGAATTTGAAGGCATCAAAGGGTAGAGGGACAAAATGGAAATATGACATTGAGATCGTGTCAGCCATAATCACAATGAATGGCAGAACAGTCTCAAGGGGCCGAAGGCCTACTCCTGCTTCTAGTTTCTATGTTTAAATATTCCTTTAGTGCTGACCTTTTACAAAAATAAAGCTTGTGAAGCTGAAATTCATTGGCCTTAATTCAACAAATGATTACAGGTTGGTGTTAAGTATGTTTCCTTTTAGTGCAGTGGTTCATTTGGGAATTGACCAAAAGACATCTGAGTAAGAAGAAATTGAATAAAAGAGAAAACACATCTTCTACCTATTGAAAGAAGGATGACCCAGTTACTCTAATCATGTTTGATAGCTCTGTATCTACATATCCTCTTTAACTGCTGTGGTTCTAATCTTTCACGCCGGCCCAGATTTCTTTTCTGTGTAGGTAAGAACCTTGCTGCAGTTTCTTTTGCCAATGAATCATTTTAGTTAGTTATTTTTTAAATCATGAAATCTTGGAGCTTATTAGAATAGCAGCAATAAAATCCACATTGGTGCAGTTGTACCTCGCTCTTATATTTTCGGATTGTTGGAATGTTTCAGTAGTTTATAGAAAATATTCTTTCAACATGCACTATATGTTCCATTTTTAAAAGCTTTTTTTTTCTCCTTTGAAGCCACTCTGGTGTGTGACCCTACCAAAGAGAATCTTAAGAACAAGGTAGAAAAGAAGAACAAAATTAAAAGTTAAACATCACAGTAATTATCATGCAGTGTAAAATATACAAAGTTTGGTTAAAAGTTACACATTACAGGTCTTCTTAGTTTTAAGTAGAAAATAAAGTGTAAAGTTCAAATATTATAGTCTTTCTTAATTGCCTAGCCACAGTGGGATAGCACTGTGTGGAATCACTCTGAGACTGGAAGTCCACACTAAGGGACCTCCGTGTGCTGCCAAAAGATCACCATGCCGGGCAGAGAGACAGCCACACTGGGCCGAGGGTCCGCCACGCCGGGCCGCGAGACCACCACCCCGGGCTGAGAGACCACCACCCTGGGCTGGGAGGCTGCCTCGCCATGTCTGCACTGAGTCAGGGGCTGGGAGTCCATGGTTGGGAGAAGAAAGAAGAGAGAAGAAGAAAAACAATGCAAAAAAGAAATGCAAAAGAGAAGAAAAAAGAGAGGAAGAAAAGAATCTGCTTTGTGAAGGCGGATGTACTCTAGAAGCTATCGAAGGGATAGGTTGTAACCATGTGCTTACTGGTGACTGATCTCATTCTGTCAATGGAAGATGTCTGATAACATGTACGCCATCTCTCTTTCATGTCAAGGAATGAAGTTTGTGGTTGAATTGGTAGGTTCATTGGGTTAAATCGAGCTTTTCCCATTTGGGTTCTCATCAAACCTAGAGAGATGGAATGGAATTCTTCTTTATATCTTGGTTAGTAGAGAGCTACTTGGGAAAATCTCAATTCAGCTCATAATAGACAACTCGAACTTGGAGATATTGCAGAGCAGTTCATCTGGTGTCCACATTATTATAGTACTGCCAAGGTAGTGCTGGCTGAGGTTTTTGTTGGAAGATGAGGGCTAGATTTAGTTTGGAACTAGTTGTGTGATGTTTGAGTGTTTTGATGCTAATGGGAAATGACTGACAAGAGAAGTTTCCAACATCATTAGTAATACTGAATAAGTGAATTTATTTAAAAGGGAAGACTAGCGCTTGCCATGATGGAGGAGGAATTTAAAAATTCTAACATTTTTCAAATGAAAATCAGTAAAAAGTGAATGAGTAATAGACTCATTCATAAATTTTCAAGTTTGTGTCTCTTATGTCAGTCACATGTAATTAGAAACTAGAGCGTGTTGACAATTTGCAGGTTTCCTCATGGTCTCTTGTAAAGGTGCAAAATTGCAACGCCAAGAAAGAAACATTATTATTTCAGAAGTGACATACCCCAACTATACTTTGCACTGTTTTTGTATTAAAGCTTGTTTTTTAGGAAATAAGGTCCTTGTTAATTCTAAATTGCCATATAGAGTATTTTACATGCATTGAGTTGTGGACTCAATATTCAGGGCCAAGAACATACATGGCACTTCATGTCATTGTAATTTGCTTCTTAACCATCAAGAACACTGCATTTCCTATTTAAACTCTGTCTAATATATTTTCCTTTCTGCCTTCAGCAAGTAACAGGCAGAAGTTTTGGTGATAAGGACTTTCGAACGGGTTTGGAAAATGGAATCTTGCTTTGCGAGTAAGTAATTAATGTTTCTTTTCCAATATATTTGTAAAAAGGTCAACCAGATAAATTAACAATACCCTTCACTGTGGGTGCTGAGACTAATTAAGGTTTTGGCTGTTTCTTTAAGTGGAGTTAGAGCTGTGACATATCATGTTCACATCTTTTACACAGTGTCTGAACTTGTATGAAATGTTTTTACCATATGCACCGAGCATATTTACTTGTGATTTACTGACTACAGTTTGATCAATCAGAGCCCGTTTCTGATTGAATAGAAAGTTGAGCTGGGTGCTGTCAGATAAGGATAATGTGTTTTCTGTTGTTCAAAGTAGTGGGTCCTTAAGTTAATCTTTCATAGGTGACATAATAACTGATGTCTTCAAGCACATGTAAATAACTATCAGCTATGGAATTCACAGCCTAGCTTCTACCGTGTTCCACTATCAGTAAGAAATAAACCATTCGTCCTGAGAGTGGCCTTACAGTTTACCCCCCACATCCTCCCCCCACCCCCGCCCCCCACCGCCGACAGGATTGCAGCAGAAATTTACCTTCTTAAAAGTTGTTCTGCTTGTAAATGAACAGTCATGCTGATCTCCTGCCTTTTGAGGAGCTGTTTTATATAAGATTGCTTTAGTTTAAACTCCACTTCAGTTGATGCATATGCTGATACAGCTACACCAAGCGATGACTATGCTTGTTGACTCGATCTACAGGATTGGTAATGCCTGGTCAGTATGCAGGAAAAAGTAATCATTCTAATATCTCAGATTAGTAACTAATCCTACAATTTCCTGACAGCTGGTGTGTACGCAAAACCACAGAACAGTTAGTTCAAACAGAGCCCGATTATGAGCCAATCCAGTTGTTCCTTTGCATCTTGCGAGCTCAGATTGTGAACTAATAGTTTATTTGGTATATTTTGAGAATTTGTCAACAGATATTGTTAGGATGAAAATGCACTCAGCTGCAATTTAAAAAAAACTAGTTGTTACCTCGGCAACAAATCAACCTGTAACAGATTAAATGTTTTGTATTCTTATGTATGTAGAATCAATCAACCTAAGGAATTAAATTTGTACATTGCGTTATGCATCAGGTTAGAAAAATGTCATTAATGCCAGTTTTCAGTCACATGATGCTTATTTTATAAAGAATTTTGCCTGAATTCTTCTCTTCCAATTGAAGAGTGGTCAGAGCAGAACTTTCATCTCCTCCCCTGACCCTGCCATGACTCTGCTGTAGCCTCAGAATCATAGAGTCCTACAGCACGGAGACAGGCCCTTTGGTCCACACTGGTCCATGCTGACTGAAATGTCCATCCACACTAACCCCATTTCCCTGCTCTTGGCTCATATCCTTCTAAACTTTTCCTATCCATGTATTTGTCCAATTGCCTTTTAAATATTATTAATGCACCTGCCTCAAACACTTCCTTCGGCAGCTAATTCCATGTGTACCACACTCTGTGTGAAAAAGTTGCCCCTCGGGTTCCCATGTATTCTTTTCCCTCTTACCTTAAACTGATGCCCTCCAGTCCTCAATTTCCCAATGATGGAGCCTGCGGTTCCACACATACTCGTCCACTTTGGTCCTTGAGGGGTCCTATTCTCTCTCTAGTAATCTTCTGAGATGAAGATCGGCAAATGTCAAAGGCAGTCTCGCAGCGACATGTCTCCCAGCAGTGCGGGCCCACCACTGTCCCAGTAAAAAATCCTGGCACTGCTTCAGGAAGACTGCAGCAGCACCTGAGGAAGTAGAACGGGTTTAACGGATGACAAGAGACCATAAGGTTACGGTAACTTTGGTTGTAGCTGTGATCTTCTAAAAGAGAATGACAGAAACTTGGGCTGCTGCACCAGGGAGAACTGCCATCATCTCCCTCCTGACACATCCCCTCTCCAGCCTGTCTGCCTAATAGCCCTTTCAAATTGCAGTGTTATAAGTGGAAGACAAGGAAGTAGCAATTTGCTCAACTCCGTCTCCTTGCAAAATCTTACAAGTAGTGAGCAGGGATGGGGCAGCCCAGAGGCTATTTTGACAGGGGGGTTTGTTTGGGAACATCACTCTTTAGGGCAATGGTAATCGGTCTTTCTCCCAGTTTCTTAATTTTTGCTCCATTATCTGGCCTGGTGGGTCAGGATAGTGGAGGTACATCCAGGTTAGATCTGTAAGATGTTAAAAGTCTTGCACTCCACTGCTTCCTCTAAATATAACACTTCTGACAAACTTTTCAGACATTCCTCTCGGTCATTCTTAATTGTAATCAACTTCCTTATAATTACCTCCATTCTGATTCATCCCGATTTATTATTTTTGGCTAATTTGACATGTGAGTGACTCCCAACCCCACTGTTTAACATTTCTGGCATATTGTTAGTATTAATGTTGACCCTTCCAAGGTATGGATACCTGTCCTGAATAATTCATTTATGTTGTGTTCCACCATCCTTGTGACTGGCTCATTTTTGCTCTTGGGTGTCGTTGATACACAGTGTTAGATGAAACCCCTTTCCTGTCAAATCAGTCTCACCTAAATATGTTATCACATAGATTTTATTCCCATCTTGTGGAGTCAACCCATTGCTAACATTATTTAGGAAGCTAATAAAAGGGTATGTGAGAGCAGAAAGGTCATCCAATTATAAGATGAATATCGATTGAAAATATTGAATAGTCTGAATTCCAAGTTGGCGATACAGTGTGTTAGTGTCACATGACTGAATACATTAAGAAAACTGTGAAACGCAGAAATTTTGTTGATTCAGACCCTCTGGAAACTCTCAGTGAAAAGTCAGCATTTTCCTAGAAAACTCTTTGATGTTTAGGCTCCACAAAAATCATTTAGGATGCTATTTTCTTGGTTATCTGATTTTTCAACGTGACTTTGGAAGTGCCATTTGCAGGAGCATTTTTTTAATCTTTACCATTTTCCCATGAATTCTGTTTGTAAGATTCCAGTTTCACATATTTAAATTAAGATGATTGCACCTCTTCATGTTTATGTGATATTCTGATGGCAGTGGAATCATTGCTACACTTGGTTAATAGCCAACAAATAAGGTTTCTAATGCTTTTTACCTTTTAAGAATTAGGTAGATCGATATACTTCACAGATCTGCACCTAAAGTGAAGTATTCCAAGATAAACTTTTCTGTAGAAAAACATGAGCAGGAGTAAGCACTTGAGCCTGATCCACCACTCAAGTAGATCGTGATTGAACTTTATCTTAAATGCAGGCACTTGCCTTGCTCCACTGTTTTTACCCTTGTCTAATCTTTGGAAGCATTGTAATATTCTAGAGAATCAGCACTGCACTCCTTCCAAAGCTAATATTTCCTTCTAGGATGTGAAGCCAGAATTGTACGCCAGATGTGATCTTACCTTTAGGTATTGAGTTATCAGAACTTTCTTCTTTCGTAGTCTAGTCCTCCCGTTAAAAAGACTAGCATTCAGTTCACCTTTTGATTCTTCTTTGTATCTGAGTATTACAGTTAATTGATCTGTGCACATGAACTCTTTTAACACCCACTGTTCTTAACTTTTAGCCATTTAGGTAATACTTGGATCTGTATTCTGTTGGTCCAAAACGGATGGCACCAGCTTCCTCCTCCTCTGTGGCATAAATGGGGACAGGAAGTAGACAGACAATTACCCCATCGTAAATCTGTGCCATTCCTCCAGAATCAGGGATTCTAAAGAAGGCCATCTGCTGTTGGCTGCAATTGGGGGAATGGGGGAGCAGTGATGAGGGGGTTTTGGGAGGTCACTAGGGGGGTTTGGGAGGTCACTGAGGGGGTTGGGAAGAAGGGTCACTGAAGGGGGGGTTGGTTTGCATAGAGGGTTGGGATAAGGGTGGGGGTAGGGGTACCCATCTCCATGGTAACACATCCACAATCCCCCTCCCCACATGGGGCAGGGGACAGTGGGGTCTTTCTTTTTGAAATTAGGTGATGCTGATCATCACCATACGTGCAGCTGTCACAGTAAAGGAAAAGCGCTCTGAATGGGAGCTCGAGGCCCTGAATACAATTTAATAACTTCACTGGGATACATGCATCAGATATGGCATATGTCCTAAAACACTATGTGATACAGTGACAGGTCGAATCAGAGGGCACCAAGAGAATGGAAATGATGCATGCAATTGTAAGGAAATTAAGTGCTGAGCATGTAATACAAAGAGTATCTGTGTATCTGGAATACATTTTACTTAATATTTTTAACCTCCGTATTTTGTCGACGTCATTTTTAATACATTATATTTCTGCTTAACTATCTGCAATGTTTGTTATTCTCCTGCTTGGTCATTTCATGAATGTATGTTGTTTTTGAACTAAGATGTACTGTGATGCTAATTACTTTATCCAGACTGAGTTTACAGTCAACTCTTTACTTTACTTAACTGCTGGAAGTTTTTGATTGAGATGTCAAAGTTTCTTTAGAGTCACCTGACTGGTAAAAAGCTTCTGCAGTACTGGTGCCGAATCAAAACTAAGTGTGTCCTGCTGGCAAGATGCTGTTACTGAACACAAAATGTTGCTTGTTCTTTTGCAGTCCTCAGGGACTGAGTGTATGTTCAATACTGAATGGATTCAGAACTGTTAAATAACCTGCACCAACAAATTAACACCAGAATTTAACATTTAAATGATAAAATTTCTAACCCTTCAGCTGCTTGATTTTAAATTTTAAGTCAATATCGTGCTAAAAGGATTAATGTTTGACAAAAATAATTTTGAACTGAAATCCATCCACATCTATTTTAATATCTTTGATAATTGAATGTTCTTTCTGAAGGAATTTGTAAGTTGTCATGCCATTCATGAGAATGTTTTCAGAAACTATCTGAAGACACTCTGAGGTTGCATATTATGAACGTGAAATCTTTGAAGCATTTCTGATATTTATGAATTGAGGTTTTGTAGGAGAAGCAAAAAAATTGTTGTCATAATAACAGACTACTCTCCTTCTAAGTAAAATCTAATGATCTATTGCCAATTGTCATAAAAGTCCATCTAGTTCACTAATACCCTTTAGTTTGAGAATTTGGCCTCATTTACACTACACATAGACAATCTAAAACTTTGTAGCCCAGCATATCCCCTACTCTACCCTTATTATCAAACCTGGAGATCAACCGTGGCTCAATGGTGAGAACAGGAGGTGATACCTAAAGATGAGCTGTCAACCTGGCGAATTTACAACAAGGGTTATGTGGGTACCAAACAGCATAAGCAGTAAGTGATAGAGTTAACAGATCAGACCTGAGCTCTGCAGTCTTGCCATGTTCAGTTCCAGTCATGAATAGTGATGGACAATTAAATAGCTTAGTGGATGAGGAGGCACCACAAATATCCCTATCCTCAATGATGATGTAACCCAGCATATTAAAGCAAAAGATAAGGCTGAAACATTTGCAAGAATCTTCAGTCAGAAGAGGATGATCCATCTTGGCCTCCTCCAGAGGTCCCAACCTCACAGGTACCAGTCTTCAGCCAAGTCAGTTCATTCCGCTTAATATTAAGAAATGGCTGAAGATGCTGGACACTGCAAAGGCTATGACATCTGACACCATTCCGGCATTAGTACTGAAGACTTGTGCAGCAGACCTTGCCTCTTCCCTAGCCAAGCTGTTCTGGACACCAGTACAACACTGGCTTGTCCCTAACAATGTAAAAAATTGCCCAGTTATGTCCTGTGAATAAAAAGTAGGATAAAGATTGTCAGCCAATTACCACCTGCTCAGTCTACTCTCGATCATCAGTAAAGTGATGGAAGGTGTCATCAGTAGTGTTATTGAACAGCATCTGCTCCGCAATAACCAGCTTAGTGATGCCCTGTTTGGGTTCCATCAGGGCCAATCCGTTCCTGACCTCATTACAGCCTTGGTTCAAACATGGAAAAAATAGCTGAATTCCAGCGGTGAGCTGAGACGAATGAGCTTTAACATCAAAACTGCATTTGACTGAGTCTGTAATCAAGGAGAAAGCTGGAGTCAATGAGAATTAGGGGGAAACAAAGTGATAACGTATGTAGTGATAATCAGTCAATGGAGATTTTAATTAGAATTCACTCCCATTCAATCTCTGTTCTAATGAAGGGTAACTGAACTTGAAACATTAATTCTGTTTTTCTCTCATCCTTCCAAACCCACAAGCACGTCCACCTGGAAGATCAAGGGCAGCAGATACATGGCAACACCACCGCCTGCAAGTTGCCCTCCAAGTCACTCACCTTCCTGATTTGGAAATATATTGCCATTTCTTCAGTGTCACTGGGTCAAAATCCAAGAATTCCCTCCCTAACTGCATTGTGGGTCTACCTACAGCACATGAACTACATGAACTGCAGTGGTTCAAAAAGGCAGCTCACCACCACCTCCAGGGCAGCTAGGGATGTGCAATAAATGCTGGTCAGCAGCAACACTCACGTTCCACAAGTGAAAGATGCTGCCGAGCCTACTGAATTTCTCCAGTACTTTCTAACTTTATTCAATCCCATGGATCTGGTGAAAACCTCGAAGTTCTTGCTTGTTGTTTTAATGGTTTACGATGCCGTTAAATAGTTTGGATTGAATTACAGCTTTGTAATTGGCTGCCAGCTTGATATATTCATAGATTTAGTCACAATTTGATTGTGTACATTATTGATATGTATTTGTGATGCATGCGACTATTGACATGATTTTGAAGAAATGCATATTTTATCCATTGACAGAATATCTTTTGAAAGACAATGGTGGGAAATAATTGTATTCAGTCAGTGTTCATTTTATTTATTCTTTAGCCAACATTCAAATAATGCTTTGGGGTAAATGCAGGTATTTGTACTTGTGACAGTGAGTAATATGGATTTAATGAAGGTGCAGTTAACAGATGTTTTTTAGCCACAAATGGTGGGGCTCACTATGAGTCAGTCATGAGGAGACATAGCTTTGAAATTAGAGCACGATCATTCAGGAGTGAAATCAGAAGTACTTTTACACAAAAATAGTATTTGAATTTGGAACTCTCTCCCATGGGTCATTTCAAATTTTCAAGACTGAGATGTTGATTTTTGTGTGGATGAGGATTTCCGCACATTTCCACATGTGGAGAAATAAGGAAGGCAAATAAAGTGATGATATAGATCAGCAATGATCTAATGCTAGAACAGGCAGAACAGGCTGAATGGCCCACTCTTGTTGTACTGCTGCTAGGAAACAGGAGTGTGGAATACTGACAATTAATTAATTGGACACTGGGGAGACAGTGGTAGATTGAAAAATGGTTTCCATATTCAAATGTGAAAATGGCTGTGCCCCTTAATATAGTCTGTAATTAAAAAGACATCTTGGAATTTTGATCTTTATTTCAAGGGGATTTAGGAATTCAACAATAAGAAAGTGATACTTCAGTTGTACAGGGGATTTATCTGGAATCCTTTGTTAGGTATGGCACCAATAAAATAGTACAGGAAATGAATGGAGCCAATTGACCAGAATTCTAACAGACATACTGAGTTAAATTATGACAATGTCCCCCCGAAGCTCATCTTGCATTCTGTTGAATTTAGAATTAAGATGAATGCATACCTATTCAAGATGTTTAAACTGATAAAGTAGAAGTAGACAGAGAAAGCTGTTTACTCCAGCGAGGAAATCGAAAACTAAGGAGTGTGACGATAAAATTATAGTTCAGTCATGTAGGAGTGACCCGATTCAGGCAAGGCAGAACAGGAAGCTGGAACTCTTACAGCAGAAAGGTGTGAATGCTTGGTTACATAAAGTGTCCAGTATTGAGGCCAATAGATTGTTGTTCGCATTCCTGTGCCTTCACTAATTTTAACTGATTTCAAGTTACCAGCATTTCCAAAAACTATTGTAAACAATTTTGTGATGTCATAACACACACAATTTACCTAGCAAATGAGATTAAATGATGGAGAAGAACTTTTATTTGTCCATGGGATATGGGTACCTCCTGCTGGGCCAGCATTAATTTCCCATCCCTAAATGCCCAGAGTCAATTGCTGTAGGTCTGGAGTCACATGTAGGCCAGGCCAGGCCAGGTAAGGATGGCAGATTTCCTTCCCTTAGGAACCAGATAGGTTTTACAAAAATCAGCAGGGATTACGTGGCTGGCATTAGCTTTTTTATTTCAGATTTTTTATTGATTTCAAATTTGCCATCTGCCGTGGCGCAATTTGAACCCAAGTCCAAGAGTATCTAGATTACTAGCCCAGTAAAATTGCCACTGTGTCACCAGCTTCCCCTTACAACTGAATATAATTGAGTTTAACAAGGCCAATGCAAGTTTCGGCTAAAAACCATACTTACCAATATTTGATCTAGGCCTGTGATGGTGGGCCTTGTCAGAGACCTATGGTTGTATTTATTGCCTCCTCCCAGCAGGTTCGAAGATGAGCAGGTTGTTGAAATCCAGCGCGTGACCTGCCCAGTGCCTATGTTCACTCACCTCTGCCTTCATTGCAATTACTCCAGTAACAAACCTGCCATTCAGCAGCCTACTTGCCAGTGGGCAATTAATTCACACAGAGGATCCTCCTGCTACCACAACCAGGACATCACGGGTTACAGTGGACAGGGAGTCTTGACCATATCCAGATACTCCCACTCACAAGGAGATAGGGTGGTGCCATGAGCCATATACATAGAACATAGAACAGTACAGCACAGTATAGGCCCTTCGGCCCACGATGTTGTGCCGACCTATTATCCTGCTAAGATCAATCTACCCTGCATACCATTTTATTATCCTCCATGTGCCTATCCAAGAGTCGCTTAAAAGTCTCTAAAGTATCTGACTCCACTACTACTGCCGGCAGCGCATTCCACATGCTCACCACTCTCTGTGTGAAGAACCTACTTCTGACATCTCCCCTATACCTCCTCCCATCACCTTAAAATTATCCCCCCTCATAATAGTCATTTCCGCCCTGGGAAAAAGTCTCTGACTATCCACTCTATCTATGCCTGTCATCATCTTGTACACCTCTATCAGGTCTTCACTTCAGCCCTAGCTCCCTCAATGTTTCCTCATAAGATCTGACCTCCAGTCCAGGCAGCATCCTGGTAAATCTCCTCTGCGCCCTCTTTAAAGCTTCCACATCTTTCCTATAATGAGGTGATCAGAACTGAACACAATATTCCAAGTGTAGTCTAACCAGAGTTTTATAGAGCTGCAGCATAACCTCATGGCTCTTAAACTCAATTCCCCTGCCAGTCAAAGCCAACACACCATACACCTCCTTTACAACCCTAACAACTTGGGTAGCAACTTTGAGGGATCTATGGCCATGGACCCCAAGATCCCTCTGTTCCTCCACACTGCTAAGAATCCTGCCATTAACCCTGTATTCTGCATTCAAATCCGACCTTCCAAAATGAATCACTTCACACTTTTCTGGGTTGAATTCCATCTGCCACTTCTTTGCCCAGTTCTGCATCGTGTCAATGTCCCGTTGCAACCTACAACAGCCCTCCACGCTATCCACAACTCCACCAACCTTTGTGTCATCGGCAAACTTACCAACCCACCCTTCCACTTCCTCATCCAAGTCATTTATAAAGATCACATAGAGCGGAGGTCCAAGAACAGATCCCTGCGGAACACCACTGGTAACCGAGCTCCAGGCCGAATACCTTCCATCTACAACCACCCTCTGTCATCAATTGGACAGCCAATTCTGTATCTAGTTTTGTAGCTAGATGTGGAGCCACCCACAGTTCTCTCAACAGTCTCCAGTTACGAGATGGAGTGAGATGGCTAGGTCCTCCACCTCCATCCTACCTGTCCCTCTCTGCCCTTGGAAGATCCAGCCGAGGACACTCAGCTTGCCTCTGGAAAGAAGACCCTTGGCATGTCAGGCCCATCAAGATAAAAATGCCACCCTCCCCACACTCAGGCTTGGCCAACCAAACTTCCAGGGCCAATGGGCTTCACTTTGGAGCAGGCTCCCACCACTCCATCTGTGGAACAGGGGAACTCCGTCAAAGCGGGATGGAGAGATAGAGAAAACACTCATGATACATATGGGTGCTGACTGGAAAACTTGTGTAATTAGCATTCAATATGATGTACATAATTTAATTTGCAAACAATATCATATTGAAGGTTTGGTTTTCTAACAATTTTATGTCAATAGTTTTCCTACCTCATAAACCCTTGTGTTTCACTGTTCATGTTGTTGTCCCTGACTCTGTAAACACTGCATTGCACCCTGCAGCATGACACCTTGGCCATGAGCAAAGGCTAGTGATTGGGGATGTACAAAGAGTGCCAAGTACATCCCAGGCAGCAGGGTAGCAATGTGAGTGCATGGCATCAGCTCATATTAATGCTGACAGGGAGGTACAGGAGAGACATTTCACTCTGCAGGAGGATCAGGGAGTAAGGACCCTGCATGCCTGTGTTGCAGTGATAACATGTGCTGCAAGACAAAGGTGTTTCCCTGTGAACACTCAGGGAGTGGTTACAGATGCAGTACCCTCACTTACAAATTGGCTCGGTTACTCTGCCCGTTGCAAGTCCCTGTGCAGCTGTTCTCCTCAACTACATGTACATATAACTATAGTTTGGAATCAATTATAAAGAAATTAACAGCAGAACATTTGGAAAATCACAATCTAATCAAGCAGAGTTAACATGGCTTCATGAAAGGAAAATCATGTCTGACCAATTTATTAGAGTGTTTTGAGGAAGTCTCAACTAGAGTGGATAGAGGTGAACCAGCAGATGAATTGTATTTGGACTTCCATTTGGCTTTCAACAAGGTACCTGACAAAAGGTTATGTCAAAAAATAAGTGCCCACAAGGTAGGAGGTTGTATATTGGAATTAATAGAGAATTGGCACATGTGTAGGACATAACAAGTGGAGGTAAGGGGTTCTTTTTCAGGTTAGTGACCTGTAACCAGTGATGTTCCACAGGGATCAGTGCTGGGACTACAACGATCTACAATCTGTATTAATGACTTGGAGGAACAGAGCTCGACAGCACAACAACCAGTTGCCAATACAAGGCCTGGCAGTGGAAGTCAAGGCGTGCATGCTGAGGAGATGCTATAGTAACCAGATGGATGCGTACTGAATGCAGTGAGACTTTGCTGGTTGCTGCTGTGCCCTGCTAGAGTGGAGTGCCGATATTTGTGTTTGAAGGGTATATACGGCTGGTGCTGCTGGATGTGCTGTGCGCTGTAGTTTGTTTGTGAGTTAGATGGACTCTTTTTGGGACAAGAGGTGATTTGAACATATCAAACACCCATTCTGGTTTCCTTGTTGAGTTTTCCTGATAGCCAGTAGGTATGGTGGAATCCAAATCTGGACACACTACTCCTGTTGAGCCTAAACCAATGTTTCCTTCTGGTTTAAAATAACTCCATCACCTTTATTGTCTAATGCCATATTAATAAAGCCCAGGATACCATGATTTATTAACTTTCCCTTTAACCTATCCTGCCACCTTCTATGATTTACGCACATTGCACCCAGGTCACTTTTCAGCTTTCCATTAGAATTGTCCATTTTATTCATATTATACCAAAATTAATCACTTTTTATGATTCTTTGCATCACATTTCATCCACCAGTTCTCCTCCAATTCCATCCCTCTATGTACTTTTGCAGTTCCACACTATCCTCTTCATAGAACCGAAAAGTCATACAGCATGGAAACAGACCTTTCGATCTAACCAGTCCATGTCGACCATAGTCCCAAACTAAACTAGTCCCACCTCCCTGCTCCTGGCCCATATCCCTCCAAACCTTTCCTATTCATGTACTTTTCCAAATGACTTTTAAACACCCTAATTATACCTACATCCACCATGTTCTCTGGAAGTTCATTCCACACATGAACCACCTTGTGTAAAACATTTACCCCTTATGCATTTTTAAAATTTCCTCTCACCTTAAAAGTGTGCTCCCTTGTCTTGAAATCCCCCATACTAGGGAAAAGACAAATATCATTAACTCTATCTATGCACCACTTTATTTTATAAACTTTTATAAGGTTGCCTCTCAACCAGTGATAAAAGTCCCAGCCTACCCAACCTTTCTTTATAACTCAAATCTTCCATACCTGGTGACATTCTGGTAAATCTCTTGTGAATCCTCCCCAGCTTAATAATATCCTTCCTATAACTGGGCAACCAGAACTAGACAGAATGTTCCAGAAGAGGCCTCACCAATGTCCTGCAGAACCTCAACATGGCTTCACAACTACTATACTCAAAAGACACAAACTTCAAAGAATATTGTACCTGCACTCCTAGCTCCCTCTGTTGTACAACCCTACCGAAGGCCCCGCCATTAATTGTATAAGCTCTACCCTTGTTGGTTGTTCCAAAATGCAATACCTCCCATTTATCCACGTTGAATTCCATCTGCCATTTTTCAGCCCATTGACCTATTTGATCAAGATGTCATTGTAATCTTAGAAAACCTTCTTTACAATCTACTATGCCACCAATTTTGGTGTCATCTGCAAACTTCCTAGCTATGCCTGCTATATTCTTATCCATATCATTTATGTAAATGACAAACAAGAGAAGATCCAGAATAGATCCCTATGGAACACCACTGGTCACAGGTCTCCAGTCTGAAAAGCAACCGTCCTCCACCACCACTCTGTCTCCCACTGTTAAACCAATTATGTATCCAATTGGCAAGCTCACCCTGAATCCCATGTAACCTAACTTTACTAGTTAGTCTACCATGTGGAACCTTGTCGAAGACTTAACTAAAGATCAAGTAAACAACGTCTGCTGCTCTGCCCTCATCAATCTTTTTGGTAGCTTCCTCAAGAAACTCAATCAAGTTTGTTTGACACAATTTTCCTCACACAAAACCATGTTGACGATACCTAATCAATTTTTGCCTCTCTGAATGTCCATAAATCCCAACTTATGTAATCACCTCCAACAATTTACCTACAACCGAAGTTAGACTCATGGGCCTATAATTCCCTTACAACCCTTCTTAAACAAAGGTACAGCATTAGCCACATTCCAGTCATCAAGCACCTCACCCCCGTAGTTATAGATGATGCAAATATTTCTGCAAAGGATCTCACAATTTCCTCCCTTACTTCCCACAACTTTGTTGGATATATTAGATCAGGCCCTGAAGATTTGTCCACCTTTATATCCTCTAAGACCTCCCAAAATTCCTCTTCTGTAATGTGAACTGTTTTTAAAAAACATCAAAATTTATTTCTTTGCATTCTCTAGCCTCCATTTCTTTCTTCACAGCAAAAACTGATGTGAAATATTCATTTAGTATCTCTCCCATCTCCTGGGGTTCAACACAAAGACGATCTCCTTGATCTACCCTCCGTCTAGTCACCCTGTTGCTCTTAATGTATTTGTAGAATCTCTTTGGATTATCCTTAACCTTATCTGCCAATGCTATCTCATATCGCCTCTTTGCCTTCCTGATTTCTTTCTTAAGAATACCCCTACATTCTTTACATTGATTAAGAGATTCAATTGAAACAAGTTGTCTATATCTATAATAAGATTCTCTTTTATTCTTGATTAGAACGTCAATGCCTTTATTCATCCATTGTTCCTTAATCCTACCAGCCTTACCCGTCATTGTACAATACTTCCAAGATTCCTATCATCCACACATTTGGAAATTGTGACCTGTAGACCAAGGTCTAATTCATGAAACTCCGCCGTAATATTTCTTCCAGTCTGGAAAACAACAGTTCACTATTATTTTTTATTTACTGCCAATTTTGTAACCATATTGGTCTTATCTGTTTATTCCATTAGCTCTAATGTTGTTCACAAGAGGCCACAATGGACAACCAAGCTAGTAAACTTTATTGTGCTGTGCTGCACTGTCTCCTATTAGCACACTTCAAATTCATCCTAAATTTGCACAAGCCTTTATGTTGCACAAGTCCTGTTCTCGAAGCACTTGTGGAACCCAACGATCTTCTACAAACTGGTCAGCGCAGCCTACTCTTAGCTCAACCTCCAGTGCTGAAGCAGAACTCGCTCAGGTCTCACAGGGTTCACTGGCAAGGCTTTCATCTACTGATGACGAAAGGGTGTGCTTCAGGATTGCTGTCTGGCGGAAGCACGCAAGTGATAAATGTGCCTGAGCTACAAAGTGAAATCCTGAAAGGCTAAAGTGTTGCAAGCGTTGGTCTGAAAGCAGCCATGATGATGCGGTGCAGCAGGTAGTTTGCTTATACCGTGTTGGGCGGATGAAGGGCACAAAAGAATGGTCTTCGTGCAGGCTTTGTGAACATGGTGATGAAGACAGAGTCGTCTGTAGGCCTGGAGAAGTAAACAACAAACTGGTGCTGCCAGGTAGCTGCTCTTACGTTTATGCCGGGAATTCATGCCATCTAGTTTCTCAGGGACCCATGGAGAAATGAGGCAAGATTAGCTGATAATGAGACTCAACTGGATGGAATTAAGTTACTCTACGTTCATTAGTGAGGTTTAGAGCTCACTGTTTAAATTCCAGGGGGACATTCAGGATTTTTTATCTCAACATAAAGAATCTAATTTTTCTATTTTCATCATATTTTCCCAACCTTCTCACCATTGTCCACTCTACTCAAGGGAGTGGAAAATTCCTCTGTTTCTGAATTCCACAGATTTTATCTGCAATTGAATGATTATCATTTGGGGACCACAAATTATGTAAAATATTGACGACTTTGGAATAATCTTTACTCTTCAAAATAAAAGAAAGCTTATGGTTTTCTTTAGTTACAAGGGAAGATGGGATTAGTGACAATAAATTTATTCTTAGAACAAAGAACAAAGAAAATTACTGTACAGGAAAAGGCCCTTTGGCCCTCCAAGCCAGCACTGACGTGCTGCCCATCACATCTAAAACCCCATACTCTTCTGGGGACCGTATTCCTCTGTTCCCATCCTATTCATGTAGTTGTCAAGATGCCCTTTAAAAGTCACTATAGTATCTGCTTCCACTACCTTCCCCGACAGCGAGTTCCAGACACCCACCACCCTCTGTGTAAAAACTTGCCTCGTACATCACCTTTAAGCTTTGCCCCTGGCACCTTAAACCCATAGCCCCTGAAAGAACAAAGAAAAATTATTGGGGAGTGAACCTGTTCGAGGTTTTAAGTATTATTACCTTAAAGTACATTTTCTTTCGTGATGAGCAATACTGATTGATTCAGCCAATTTCTCCTCACTCATTGTGCATTTCAATCTGTTTGTTTGTGAACCCTCTGCTTTAGTGGGGAAGCAACAAAACTGGTAAATCTGCTTTTAGGCGACTTTTCTTTGATCTTTGGTTACCAGCTTTCAAAAGTTGATATCATGAATGTAAATGATGAACAGTTCAAGGGCCTTGAATTTGAAATAGTTTGAGTAAATCTCAGAGAGTGGGGAATAGCAAAGATCCGCAATACAAATTACAGTGAATATTATCACACAGTCATTATTTTAAGTGGGTTGATGGTCCCAGTGAAAAAAAAATGTACAGAAAGGGATCTTTGTAAGTCAGTGTGTTAAAATTATCACACCAAGGAAAGCCCTTGAGTGTCAAAATGAAGAAGTGATTAATTTGTAGCATTAATTCATGAATTAAGCACAGATTTACAAAAGGATTAATTAAGGTCATTGATGTCGATCAACAAACTATAACGTGGAGGGGCTGTTGTTGGACTGGGGTGGACAAAGTCAGGAGTCACATGACACCAGGTTATAGTCCAGAGATAAAAGGTACTGCAGATGCTGGAGAATCCGAGATAACAAGCGTGGAGCTGGACGAACACAGCAGGTCAAGCAGCATCATAGGAGCAGGAAAACTCGACGTTTCGGGCCTAAACCCTTCATCAGAAAAT
>JAHRHZ010000049.1:23293457-23385162 GCA_024137785.1 Ginglymostoma cirratum
GCTTGTTAACCAGGTTATAGTCCCACAGGTTTATTTGGAATCACACAAGCTTTTGGAGCACAGCCCCTTCGTCAGGTGCAGTGAGAGAGCAGGGCACACAAATACAGAGTTTATAGGGAGAGAGATCAAAAGATCATACAACTGGTGCGAGTGGAGTGTCACATGATAAGTCTCTGCAGGTGACCAAGAGTGTCAGACAGTGTTTAAAGTGTTTATAAAGTCAGTGTCAGTGCTGTGTTGTCATGACAATCAGGCAGAGCCAGAGGAATATATGAAAGGTGACATCTCAGGTCAGACACTGAATTGTAGATGTGAGGCTTTGTTCAGAATCTGTGTGAGCTTTAACCTGGAATCAGGCTGGTTTTATTCCGAAAACTGGTATTTATAAGATGCCACACTGGCTGTGACTGTGCATTGTGTGGTTGTTGTACAAAAAATAATGTATCTGCTAATAAACACCTTGGATGAAATGATTCACCCCATAGTGTGTGTGTGTTTGTGTGTGTGTGTGTGTGTGTGTGTGTGTGTGTGTGTGAGTATATGCGTGTGAAAGTGTGTGTGTGTGTGAGAGAGAGTTTGTGTGTGTGCGTGTGAGGGAGTATATGCATGTGAAAGAGTGTGTGTGTGTATGTGAGAGAGAGGGTCTGTGTGTGTGAGTGTGTGTGTGTGTGTATGTGTGAGAGAGAGAGGGTCTGTGTGTGTGAGTGTGTGTGTGTCTGTGAGAGAGAGAGAGGGTCAGTGTGAGTGTGTATGTGAGTCTGAAGGAGTATATGTTTGTGAGTGTGTGTGTGTGTGTGTGAGTGTGTGTGAGAGAGACTGTGAGAGTGTGTGTATGAGAGAGTGTAATAAGTAATTCAGAACTGTACAGTTTAATTAAGGTAGAGAGATCATAATAATTTATTAAGGCACTGCAGTAAAAACAGGAGAGTTAGGAAGGTTTTAAAGATACAGAACAGTGTGGTGGGGTCACCTGTAGCACAACGTGAAACTAAGATCACAGTTGAGGCCATCTTCATGGGTATGAAACTTGGCTATCAGTCTCTGTTTGTTGAATCTGCTTTGTTGTGTATCTTCGAGTCCGCCTTGGAGGAAGCTTACCCGAAAATCAGAGGCTGAATGCTCTTAATTGCTGAAGTGTTCCCCAATTGGGAGTGAACGTCCCTGCCTGGCGATTGTCACAGTGTCCATTGATCCATTGTCATAGCGTCTGCATGGTCTCACCAATATACCATGCATTGGGGTATCCATGCCTGCATCGTATGAGATAGTCAACGTTGGCTGAATCACATGAGTATCTGCCGTGCAAGTGGTGGGTGGTGTTCCCACGTGTGACAGTAGTGTCCATGTCGATGATCTGACATGTCTTACAAAGGTTGCCATGGCAGGGTTGTGGAGTGTTGTTGTCGATGCTGTCCTGAAGGCTGGGTAGTTTGCTGCGAACAATGGTCTGTTTAAGATTTGGTGATTGTTTGAAGGCGAGAAGTGGAGGCCAAGGGGAGAGATGCTCATTGTCATCGATGACATGATGAAGGCTGTGAAGAACATGGCGTAGTTTCTCAGCTCCAAAGAAGTACTGGACGACGAAGTGTACTCTATTGGACTTATCATGTGTCTGTCTTCTGATGAGATCATTGTGTATTTTCTCTCACCGTAACTGGCAATCGATGAGTTGAGCATCGTATCCTGCTCTTATGAGGGCATCTTTCAACACACACACACAATCTATGGGATGAATCATTTCATCCAAGATGTTTGCTTATTTGCAGATACATTCTATTTTGTTAAAAACCACACAATTTGTAGTCACAGTAAATCAGTGTGGCATCTTATAAATTCCAGCTCTCGGAATAAAACCAGCCTGATTCCAGGTTAAAACTCTGAGACAGATTCTGAACAAAGCCTCATACCTACAATTCAGTGTCTGACCTGAGATGTCACCTTTCATTTATCCCATGGCTCTGCCTGATTGTCATGACAGCACAGCACTGACACTGACTTTATAAATAAAAACCAAAAGAACTGCAGATGCCATAAATCAGGAACAAAAACAGAAGTTGCTGGAAATGCTCAGCAGGTCTGGCAGCATCTGTGAAGAAAAAAATCGGAGTTAACGTTTCAGGTCTGGTTCTGAGGAAGTGTCACTGTACCTAAAACATAAACCCTGATTTTTTTCCTCACAGATGCTGCCAGACCTGCTGCAACCTCTTCCTGCAACTTCTGTTTGTAACTTTATAAATACTTTACACACTGTCAAACACTCTCGGTCACCTGCAGAGACTTATCACCTGACACTCCACTCACAGCAGTTGGATGATCATTTGATCTCTCTGCCCTTAATCTCTCTGCCTATAAATTCTGCATTTGTGTGCCCTGCTCTCACTGCACCTGAGGAAGGGGCTGTGCCCCAAAAGCTTGTGTGATTCCAATTAAACCTGTTGGACTATAACCTGGTGTTGTGTGCCTTCTGACTTTGAACAACTGATGAATTATTGTTACGTACCTGCATGTATTTATCAGTAATTTTGGAGCCGAAACCATTGGGCATCCCATTAAAGTAACATCTTGATGACCCCTACACCTTGAGAGATAACATTAATGTAACATCATAGGAAATAGGAGTAAGCCAGTTGGTCCAATGAGCATATTCTACCATTAAATGAGATCATGGTTGGTTGATTGTAACCTTAACTCCACTTAGCCTTCTCTCCCCATCAATGCTTGATTTGTCTGCAAATCAAAGAAACTGTTGAACTCCAAATTGAATGTATTCAATGATCTAACCTCCACAGCTCTCTGGGGTACAGAATTCCAAAGACAAATGATCCCTGAGACAAGACATTCCTCTTCATCTTCGCCATCAATATCTTATTTTTAATTGAACTGTTTAGCTGCAAATTTTCTGACCATAAGACCATAAGACATGGGAGTGGAAGTAAGGCCATTCGGCCCATCGAGTCCACTCCACCATTTAATCATGGCTGATGGGTATTTCAACTCCAGTTACCTGCACTCTCCCCATAGCCCTTGATTCCTTGCGAGATCAAGAATTTTTCAATCTCTGCCTTGAAGACATTCAACGTCCCGGCCTCCACTGCGCTCCGTGGCAATGAATTCCACAGGCCGACCACTCTCTGGCTGAAGAAATGTCTCCTCATTTCCGTACTAAATTGACCCCCTCTAATTCTAAGGCTGTGCCCACGGGTCCTAGTATCCCCACCTAACGGAAACAACTTCCCAGCGTCCACCCTTTCTAAGCCATGCATTATCTTGTAAGTTTCTATTAGATCTCCCCTCAACCTTCTAAACTCGAATGAATACAATCCCAGGATCCTCAGCCGTTCATCGTACGTTAGGCCTGACAAGAGACGTCCTCCCATCATCAACTTTGTTAAGGCCCTTCGCAATATCATATGTTTCAATAAAGTTACTCTCATTCTTCTATACTCCTTTGAGCATAGGCCCAACCTGTTTAACATTTCTTCATAACCCAATTACCTCACTTTCAGGAATAAGCCTAACGGAGCCTCTCTGAACTTATTCCAATGTAAGAATGTCCTTCTTTAAGCAAGATGACTAAAGCTGTACTCAGTACTGGGTGCCTTGTATAGTTGTAGTATGCTTACCGATGCTTTGTATAGTTGTAGTAAGACCTCCTCCTTTTTACATCCCCTTCACAATAAACGGCAACATTCCTTTTCCCTTCCTAATTAATCATTAAGCAGGATGCAGGCATTTTGCAATTTCTCATAAAAGGACACACAAATCCCTTTTAATATTGTATTCTGTAGTCTCTCTCTATTTGAATAATATTCTGCTTTTTCTGCTCTTCTCACCAAAGTGGACAACCTTACATTTTTCCAGATTGTACTCAATCTGCCATATTTATTATTGCTTAGTTAACTCTTACTTAAGAATTAATCATGGGTAATTTTAATTTTCATCTTGATTGGACAAATCAAATTGGCAAAGGTAATCTGAAAGATGAGTTCAACGTTCTGACAGCATTGACAATAGAAACTGAAAACAACTTGTATAGCTGCAAAGAAACAACATGCTGAGGCATTTAAATATACTTTTGGTTCAACGTTAAGTATCTTTGGAGGTCAAACTTGGCTTATGCATTGTGTTCTTATCTTTAATTCAAGTGGCACTTCAAAACTTGCACATATTATCAAGGCTGACACCTTGGAGCAATATGGCAAGTGTGTTGCAATGTCAGAGATGCTGTTCATTAAGTAGCAGTCTGAATTTCATAAAAATTTGGCAGGATTGGCAGCTTAGCTCAAAATGGCATCAGAAGCGCATTTCCGGTAATTTTGTACTCAAAACTGGCAAGTTGTGTTGTGCAACTTTGGTTAACCAAGGTAGCTGTGCATCTTAATGTGCAATGCCTTCAGTCAGATCCAATTTTCACTAGTGACATTTCCAAAACACAACTTATTGCTGTAGACTTTTCAGGAAAAGGTCTAAACTTGTTGGAATTTTTTGGAGAGTGAGGATATTCTTTTGAAGAGGTTCAGGGTCATCTTTGGGAGAGGTCAGGTGCCGTTTGGGATTTGGTATCTCTGTTGGATTGGTTAAGTGATATTTGGGATTGTTAAAAGTACAAATTAATGCGTGTAATAAGTGGATAAACGCATAGGGGACCGACATCCTGTCAAGGGAGTGATCAAGCGAATTGTCAAGCTATCAAGGCATTTAACTCTTCAGGCCTGCAAATTGTTGAAAGAACTTTCTGTGATGGAAAAAAAGACATTCCTTGTTATTTCACTCAGTCTGCTGACATCAGCCTGAGGATCTCTTTATGAGATTTGTGCTGCAGGCCGGAGTTCACAACCCATTGTTATCACAGTGGGGTACCTGTTAGTTCATAGTTTGGCGGTTCCAAGTGTGTATAAAGTCTCAGAAGTGAGATTATGAACACAAATGTTTGTACTTATAAAGAATTGAGTTGCTGAAGGCAGTTAAACATAATGAAGGTTTTATTCTAACAATGAGACTGTTCTTTTAAAATAAAGAACATATCAATAAAAACTGAAGAACTTCATCCTATTGCATCACTACATAGGTTCTGAGGTCTGTGTATGATGGATGCTAAATGAATTGGTATGGAGGCTATAAAGGATAAGGCAGTGTGTGAGGTCATTGTGGGCATGGATTGGCATTAAATTGATTCTGATAGGGACATGAGGGGCTGACAAAGGACTCTAAGTTGCCATGGAATGTATGAGCCCCCTGGGGGCTGGTGGATAGAACTAAATAATTGTCATGGAGGGAATGAAGGGCAATAGGGTTGGACAGAGGGGAAATAGGTTGACAAGGAGGGTTTGAGGAGCAGTGGGGCCAGGGCATAATGTAGCATGGGTTGGCATTGATGTGATATGGGAAGAGCTTGAGAGATAAAGTCTGTTTTTTGTTTTAAGCTGCAATAAAGAACTGAAACACTAAAGCAGACAAATATCTGACAGGGATAAAAGGTACTGCAGATGCTGGAGAATCCGAGATAACAAGGTTTGGGGCTGGATGAACACAGCAGGCAAAGCAGCATCATAGGAGCAGGAAAGCTCGACGTTTCGGGCCTAGACCCTTCATCAGAAATCAGATTTCTGATGAAGGATCTAGGCCTGAAACGTCAAGCTTTCCTGCTCATATGATGCTGCTTGGCCTGCTGTGTTCATCCAGCCCCACACTTTGTTATCTAGGTATCTGACAGGTATCTTCACAGCAGCCTCTGGGTTGACTTGTCACTCCTTCTGGGGCAGTGGTTCTGACATCCATTTCATCCACCTCTCTGCAATCAAATCTGGAGTAACTAAGGCATTTTTTTCCTAGGTCATGATCACGTATCAGACCTGGGACCAAAAATTCAGGAACAAAAACAAAGTTGCTGGAAAAGCTCAGCAGGTCTGGCAGCATCTGTGAAGGAAAAAGCAGAGTTAACGTTTCAGGTCTGGTGACCCATCCGCAGAATTCAGGCTAAGGTGTTAAACTGAGGCAGATGTTACAGATCCCAGGATATGACTTGTCCTGGCCACTATTAATCCATTAACTAACACGACTAAGAAGGAGCAAAAAATTTGATCCTTTACTTCATTGTTGTTCGTGGGACCTTGTTATGTACAAATGCGCTGTCGGGATTTTTCTGCATTACAACAACAATTTGTATGTAACCAGTAATTTACATTGGGAAATCCGGCGGTCATGAAAGTATAAAATGCAAGTTCTTTCTTAATCTTAAAATTTTTAACATGTAAAGACTTACTGCTGAAGTACAATGACTCATGTCAGTTTGGGTAATTGCCTTAGTCTTGTGTCTGTCACATCCCAACAAACAGTTATCTGACCAACAGACCAACAGACCATCTGACCAGTGAATCTGTTTTTCAACAAGAATTGTTGATAGGAAATATTAAGACTTCAAATGGGGAAATTGCTGCTGTTTGAATGGTGATCGGTTCTTGATTCACCGTTCACTATCAGAACAATTATGGGTAATTTTGAACATGTTTTGAATGGAGTAAGACTCCATTTATTTTGCACCAAAAACATACATCAACTGAAACCTCGAATGACATTTCCTTCTCTCCAGAGTGGGAATCTTCTTGCTTTTCTAGCTCTCATCCACATAACTGGAAGTGTTTTCTTTTAAATAATTGCTTATGTAATAATACCTGTTAAAATCAGGAATGCAGTTGTGAACTGAAATCCTGTTTATGCTTCAGTATTATGTGTTTAGACACAATAAAATCTCTTTATAATCTTAGCTGCATATATCTTCTCCTATTGTAGTAATCACTAATCCAGGGAATTGTAATGGATTACCATAAACTGGGTTAAGAGCAACATTAAACCTTTTTAAATTGATGATACGGTGGTGGGGAGGGGTCGAATGTGAAAATTAAAAGTGGGTGAGAGGCAGGGGTGGTGAGATGTGAGTGGTGGGAGTTGGTGATGATTAAATTTGTCAGAGATTCAGAGTGCATCAGGAAACCAGCTTTGATCCTGGTGAACTTGTGGGTTTTCTTGAAGTGGTACGAGAGTGGCAGTTGACTCACTCCCAGATTTGGAAATAATCTCCTTTGCAAGTTTATGTTGTGGCCAGCTGGCAAAATTCAGCAGTTGCAATGAGATGAATCTATCCCTTTGCTGTACTCCAGCAACAGCAGCAACTCTGCCACACAGGATTTGTCAGATTAAAATACATTGTTGTATGGAATTCCCAAGAATTCAATTTTGGATTTGTTTTTAACACTTCTGCTTTCAAACAGGATGTTATTCAGTTAAAAAAAAGGTAGAGTCATCATTGTCTCAGCAGACCATATCACTGTTCTCTCATTAGAGAATGATGACCGGTAAGGTTTAACCTGAGGTTCCCCACACCTTGAGAAAGGGGAGAGGTTGAGAAGGAGAATCTTTCATGTAACCTCAGCTGGTACAAGACTAGAACCCATGCTGTTGGCATCACTCTGCCTTACACAGCAGTGGTTCAGCCATCTGAGCTAAATGACCCCTGCCTATCTAGTACAATTGATCTCATAATGCTATAAATCTGGCTCTGTAATGATGTCTCAAGGGGGCAGAGCTATGATTAACAGCTTTGTTGTATGCAATCACATGGCAATGTATAATTTAGTGCTCCCATAATGAAATAAGGACAGTATGAAATTGAAAGAAAAACATAGGATGTGGCAAAGATAAGTGGTAAATCAGAGGATTGGGAAAGTTTTAAAAGCTAACCACACATGACCAAAAAATAATAAAGAGTGAAAAAAGTAACCATGAGGGCAAATTAGCAAGTAACATAAAATGGTAAGAGCTTTTGTAAGTATGAAAACAAGAAGAGAGAAGCATTGTTGAACATAGGCCTCTGAGACAGGGAAAATAATGGATAACTAGGAAATGGCAGAAAGTTAGAACAAATATTTTGCATTAGTCTTCACAGTAGAAGATACTAATAGCATTTCAAATATACTAAATAACCAAGGGGTCAAGATGGATGGAAATGAACACACTATCTAGCACTGGACAAAGCAAAAAGAATACTGGCTTGTTGGGCTCCATTCTAGGATTTTAAATAAAGTAGCTACAGAGTTAGTGGATGCATTAGTAGAAATCTTCCAATGATTTTTAGGCTCTGGAAAAGTCATAGAAGATTGGAAAACTGCCGATGTAACACTACTCAAAAAGAGGGAGACAAAAATAGGTTACTTTTGGGCAGTTATATAACATAACGCAGCTAAGTCAGCATGGTTTCATGAAGGGATTATCATGCCTGACAAATTATTTACAGTTTTTTGAGGAGGTAACAAGCAGGGTAGATAAAGAAGAACCAATAGATGTTATGTATCTGGATTTCCAAAAGGCATTTGGTAAGGTACCACATACAATACTACATAATAAGGTAATAAAAATTTAAAGAACTATGGATTCTTTACATTAGTGACAAAAATAGAAATTGCTGGAAAAACTCAGCAGGTCTGGCAGTGTCTGTGGAGAGAAATCAGAGTTAGTGTTTTGGGTCAGATGACCCTTCCTCAGAACTGGAGGCAGTTGTCCAGTTTTTGTCCATTCCTGAGGAAGGGTTACTCGATCCCAAATGTTTACCCTGATTTCTCTCCACAGAAGCTGCCAGACCTGCAATTTCTATTTTCAACTCTAATAAGATAATAGCCCAAGGTGTTGGGGATAGTATATTAGCACGGAAAGAGGATTGGCTAACTAACAGAAGACAGAGCTGGAATAAAATGTGGGAGCTGGGGGTGCGGGGGCGGGCATTTTCCAGAGGGCAGCTTGTAATTCATGGAGTGCCACAGGGGTCTTGCTGTTACCACACTTATTTACAATATATATTCATGAATGCAATGAGGAAAGTGAATGTATTATGGCCAAGTTGTGGTGAGACAAAAATAGATGGGGTGGCAAGTTGTGAGAATGACACAGAGTCTGTAGTGGGATATAGACAGATCCCCAGTGAATCAGTAGAAAAACACAAAGGGTGAATGGAGGCTGGTGTGGGAGAGAGCCATTAATTGGGCATGATGCATGCAGTTGTGAGAGTGGCCCATGAGACTTGATCGAAGTGTATTCAGTGGAACAGTTAGAGTGAGTAATAGCCCTATGAGCAGAAAGTAGATGATGGCTCTTAATCTTGCAGAATACAGATGGCTATTAATCTTTTTCCCGCACTGTTGGGTTTCTCTTCTTTTTTGGGATACATCACTGACCCAGTTGCTATCTAGGTCCAGGATGGATTGATCTGGTGGCATTTTCCACCAGGTCCACAGGAAAAATGACTACCCTCTATTCCACAATCCTGACCACTAGCAACTCAAGGTTCCTTTCTGTGATGTGCCATTATGGTAGAACAGCACAGTGTGAAAGACAGTTTTGACTTGAAGTGCTGTGTAACTGGGCTTTAAAGGTGGCGCAAGAGCTAAGAAAGCAACAAGTTCCTGGCAATGGTGAGTATGTCCATCTCTCCTGCTGTATAATTCTTTGAGAAGAGCATCAAAGAGCTTAGTTACATAATAAATAAGGTGAAGAGTGACAGATGGCATGAGAAAAGTCATTGTGCGTTAAGGCAGTCTGGATGCTAATCTCACTTGACAAAACACTTCAACTGCAAATAGGAAATTTCCACCATAGACATTTACTGTAGAGCAGGACAGATGACTGAAAATAACCAAAGACAGTGCAGAAGTTGTACAGTCTAAAGAGAGATAGTTTCCTATGAGCACAGTCATGCAGCAAGTCATTAGGATTGACCATCACAGTCTCGGTTCAATGGTTAATCGCATATTCCTGCTCCTTTGTGTCCAACGCTGACCACCACTTAAGGAAAAGGGCAGTAAATTAACAAGACCCATTCCATCTTCACATTCTGTCATTTTACTTTTGTTGACTGAACCTTAAGAATTTATAGGTGAGCCTGTCTGGAAAATACTTGCCTGGAACCCATAAAACCAGAGAAAATGAGAGGGGAAATGGCTATGAACAGTGAATTACCAAATGATATGTTTTAAATTACACTTCTAAAAATAGAACAGTTGGTGTTTCAGGCAATGTGTTTGTGACAGACCTCATTAACACAATGTATTCTTTGACTCAAGCAAATATTTGTTACAGAAATAGTTGTGAAAGTATGTTATATTTTTCATTTGTGCCTTCTAATCCTAAAATAAGAATGTATTCTGAATTTAAAGTAATAGGTTATAAACCAAACACTGGTGCAATGTATCAGAGATAAAAGGTACTGCAGATGCTGGAGAATCCGAGATAACAAGCATGGGGCTGGATGAACACAGCAGGTCAAGCAGCATCATAGAGGCAGGAAAACTTGACGTTTCGGGCCTAAACCCTTCATCAGAAATCTGTTGTATAATAAACCATTGTGCTACAACCTCAGGTACCGGCCGTAAAGTAATTTGAAATTCTAATACCACTTTTATAAACTATACTATAATGGTTTCTTGGCTACTGATTTTATGCCAGAATCTGGGTGTGAAGCTACCCTATTCACATGGGCCCTGATATTGTGCACCGATAGAAAGGTCACCTGGAAGAGATTTTTTTTCTTTTAACCAGTGCTAGTGGACAACAGTTCCGTTGTGCAGTTAGTGCAAGTCCCACCATATAGATGAGTTTTCAAATGAAAGCTTAACTGCTCACAATTCATAGTGCTGCTGTTCGGAATGATGTGGGAGAACTCAGTATTTTAATGCTCTTCCCAATCACTGTTGCTGCCTTACAAACAACCAGAGGTCAGGAAGCAGTATGCATGAATTTGAATCCACGTGGACCAAAAGTTTTGCTTTCTTTCCACATTCCACTGCATAGTGTAGAGCCAATATAAACTCATATAACTGCCAAAACCTGAGTCAGCAAAGTATCCCTTGGTGAACTATCAAAGGTGTTTGAAACGCCATCAGATAACTGTTTGTTTAACATAAAGTAGTAAATTACTGTAGTTTTAAAACAGCTGAGAAGGTAGAAAGCAGATGATCATGTTCAACAAGAAAATGAGATTGACAGCTATCAGTCTGATTTGTGTTTGCAAGCACTTATATATTATAATGGCGATTTCATGTGATCATCTTGATAAATTGTCATAATGTGAAGAACTAACAGCCAGATTTCATTTTAACTATTACAGACTGCCTTTTGGACAAAGATTCAGATTAACTAACAATGCAAAGACACAAAGTTTATTTCATTTGAGAAACATTTTCTATTGGGACCGTTAGTCACAAAAGTTGCTGTAAAGTCAGGGCACCGTTCTATGTTATTTATTGCCAGTTTTACCATCGGCCAAAATGTCTGCTTTTAGATTCTGTATTCTTGTCTCTCAAGTAACAGCATTTAAATTAATATTTTTGAAGTCTCCTTTACATTTAAATTTGAAAAACTGCCAGCTGTTCCATGGTACATTTAGTGCCAGGAAATGGGGGGATATTTAATAGAGCTGTGCAAAGTTAGCTTATTCAGTTGGTTGTGAGATTAGTGTATTGGGGTAAGCATTGTAAAGAAGGAAGACTCCTTAGAAATTTAGACCAAATTTAAAACTATGAATTTTCAGCAGTGACTGATAAGCTTTACCACACATACTTATTGATGATTACAGTATGTGACAGTACGTAAGCCTGATTGGCTTGATTTCAGTTCAAATTTCCCAGCCACAAACATCCGGGTGAGTTTTTAAAAATTGTTTTTTTTCTTTCCAGGTTGTTAAATGCTATTAAACCTGGGGCAGTGAAGAAGATCAATCGTTTGCCAACTCCCATTGCAGGACTGGTGAGTTTTTAGGCTCATCATTATCCTTACCTGTGTCGCTTCTTTCTTCTTAAAACATAAGAAAACATCTTGATGATGAATTACATTTATATGCAGGTTTTTATGATTGAAGCAAATATACCCAGGTCAGGAAATGCATGTCTTTTCTTTTAAACTGTGACTGGCTCAGTAAACTCTTTAGCTTAGTGGGCTCAAACCTGAAATGCCTCAGCCACGGCTATTGTTCCTGTCAGAGAATTCCTATTTATGTAAACACTTGAGCAATGACACGATTTTCACGAATTGCACATTTTGTTTTGGTGGCTGAGACCGTTACGGCTATCTTCACACACCTTCTGTGTCTGGGTTTTGAACTTAATGGACAGTATGAAAAATAAAGGCCTGAAGTTTCTCCCCATGTTGGGAGCTCAGTGTTGGGACATGTCCTGGTAGTGCAAACATGGCCTGAGAAAGGCTTTCCTGGCCATTGGAATTTTTGTTCTGGAGTAGTGGATTCTCTGACAGTTGGGCTGGGCAACCCCAGAACAAGTACAGACGATGCTGGGTGCAAAGGCAGGCTAGGCAGAAGGCTTGCCTCAATGCTCTAGCATACCGTCAAAGTTTCAATAATAAAACAATAAAAAAAGTCCAGTAACACTCCATCTTCAGCCCCACGCACAATCTCCACGTGTCATCCAAGTGAACTCATGCCATTTCATGCTCAGCACCCAGCTGTGTCGCTATACCCCACAGTGCTTTATATCCCTTCTGGCGACTTAGTGTTAACACGTGCCAACCATCCTTTGCTCTGAGGCCCTCCATGACAGGTTTCCCATATTCACCATGTGGACCTCAGGATCCATGAAGAAATTAAATAAAATAAAGTTATAAGTATTCATTGCAAGCTTTCATCTAAAACAAAACTTTCATTCAAGATAACTGATTAACTACATTTACATTCTTTCAACTACATCATAATTTCTATAAATGAATGTTTCATTCAAGTGCTGAGTCCCTTATAAAGACAAGCACTGGACTTCATATTCCCATTTCGAAGAATCTCTAATGGCTTGGAGCTGTCAATCAAATTGTGAAATGGCCAGCACGCCACTGTGCTAATGGAAAGTCATGAAATCAGTCCTGCATCTCAAATCCTCGGCCTGCGTCAACAGGCAGAATGAACACTATTTTTTTGACACTCCAGATAGTTTTTAATGAAAATATTTAAATGGTAGCAGTTTTAAACACTTTGACAACTTGGCATTTTTTTAAACGTTTGCTCTTGACAGTTTGAATCAGTTTCAGAGTACTAAGTCTGTGCAGTTTTCCTCCACCATTCAGAACCTACTCTTAACGATTCCAGGAAGCAGCTTACCTCTTCTTAAGGGAACAAGGCCTCCCTGAAGATGTGTCAAGACCCAAATCTTACATTTACTGTCCACAGGGATTTCATACCTATCCAAACAACTCTGCAAAGTTCAGACCTGCTCCTACAGGTTGTACCATGCACATGGTCACATACCCAAGTCACTAAAATCAGAGATGGGTAGAAGTGCCTGCTCCTTTATATGTGGAATGAGCATGCACAAAACACAACCTGTACCTATTATTGACCCTGTGAAAATGAGAGGTTCCACCTGGGTGAGACTTTTGGATCTTGGCCTCCTTCCTCACTTTGTTGGAGAGGGTCTCTGTCATAATGAAAATCCAGACTATGTCCTTTAAATTTGTGGGCACAACCTGATTTTGATGGTGGCATCAGAAGTGAGTGCTATCGCTGCATGAGTGAAATGTGGCTGATTAATTGCAATCATGTGGCAGCCAGTAAATTATGACCTGGAAGTGCAGGACCAGAGATGGGTACAGGAAACAGAAGAACAGATGTGAAGCTCACAAGCCCCAATGCCTGCAATCCTCCTCCTTCAATCAGAAGGAGAAATCATCAGAAGATGTAGCATTACATCATTTTTCTGCACTCTCCATCAGCATGGATACTCTCATGTTGGTGAGTATGCACATACAATTCAACTTAAGATTGTACAAATGCCCAAGCAACTGATGGACTCGCCAGAGGCTATGCACAGTTATACATGGATCATGGAGGAGTCCATTCAGGCCAAGAGTGTTGCCGTTGTCTGGTGTGTGTGTGTGTGTATGTGTGTGTGTGTGTGTTTCTGTGTGTGTTTCTGTATGTGTCTCTGTGTATGTGTCTCTGTGTGTGTTTGCGCGCGCGCGTGTGTGTTTCTGTGTGTGTGCGCGTGTGTGTGTTTCTGTGTGTGTGTGTTTCTGTGTTTCTCTGTGTGTGTGCATGTGCACGTGTGTGTGCGTGTGTCTGTCTGTCTGTGCATGTGTGTGTGTACGTGTGTGTGTGTGCATGTGCACGTGTGTGTGTGTGCGCGTGTGTGTGTACGTGTGTGTGTGCATGTGCACGTGTGTGTGCGTGTGTGTCTGTCTGTCTATGCATGTGTGTGTGTGTGTGTACGTGTATGTGTGTACGTGTGTGTACGTGTGTACGTGTGTGTACGTGTGTGTGTGTGTGTGTGTGTGAGTGTGTGTGTGTACGTGTGTGTGTGTCTGTATGTGTGTGTGTGTGTCTGTGTGTGTGTGTGTGTGTGTGGGGCAATCACCATGTGCTCCATGGATGTTGTAATACAAGCAGACCCGCAAAGCAGCAGTGGCAGGGTGAGGCTGGGCAAGTCCTTATCCATCTCAGGTCAGCAGGGATGTACATATATAATTTGCAAGCGAGGAAGAGAAGCCACCTTTAGGGTCTGGATAGCTCTCTGGGTATTGCATAGTTGGTGGCTCCTCGGCCCCTCTATGAATGCTTCAAGTGGCCATGACAACATGTGCAGAACCCACCAGAATGCAGGACCCTCCCAGGCGTAAGGCTGTCCGAGGATGGCCACCAAGGCCTTCACAGTCACTGGGGAAGAATCAGCAACTGCCTCCATCGGAACTGTGGGTGCACAAGTTTCAGCTCATTGGAGCACTCGCAGGCAAGTTCATAAGGACACCAAGAGAAACTTGGATTTTTGGGAGTTTTGACTTTGCACTTATTAGTGCACTTTGTAAAATAGTGCCTTTCAATTAGTAATAGTCTCGCTGTTGTTAGTCACCCACGCTTTCTTACTGCTGTATTAGTTGTCATCTTCACTCTCTCACTCACTCACTCTGTGGACAGACGGTGTTGGAACAGACAATGTTGGCCATCCCTATGGCTTTGTGAGTGGGCCTCATCACCCCATGTGTCTCAGCTCTTCCTGAAGCATGGCACACAAGTTGGCCTCTCTGGAAAGCCTTTGTCTTCACAGGCACTGCTGTCTGGAAATGTTATTGTAGACTTTCTCTGAGGGATAGGCATTTACTGGTGCAGGAGGTTCCTCCCCTTCTCACTCCTGTCCAATCAGCAGGTACATCTTGGTCCTTTTTCGACTCCAGTCATTCCTGCTGCTGCTGCTGCCTGCTTCCTCTCCCTGTAATGCCCTCCTCATCATGATCGGTGTATCAGTCCCATATGTCTCCTCTTTTCGTGTGCCATCCTTACTGTTGAACTCCCCAGAATCTTGCCCTTGCTCCTTTTTGATCATGTAGCACTGCTGATCTGCGTCCCTTGTAGATTGCCCACTCCACCTGTTTTAGCTCATGCCTTTGTAGGGCCCCCATAAGAAGTAGGTCCCACTCTTCAGGGCCTCCTACTTTCGGCCAGCTCTGACCCTTGCAGCACACTCATCAAACCTGAGCCAATGAAAACTCATACCAGACACTCACACCACCAATGAAAACATCACCACCTGCAAGTTCTCCACCAAACCACTCACCGTCCTGACTTGGAAATATATCACCGTTCCTTTATTGTCACTGGGTCAAAATCCTGGAATTCCCTCCCTAAGAGTATTGTGAGTCAACTTACAGCACATGGACTGCAGCAATTCAAAAAGGCAGCTCACCATCACCTTCTCAAGTGCAACTAGGGATGGGCAATAAATGCTGGCCAGCCTGTGATGCCCACATCCCATGAGTGAATATAGAACATAGAACAGTACAACACAGTACAGGCCCTTCAGGCCACGATGTTGACCTATTATCCTAATCTAAGATCAAACTAACCTGCATACCCTTCATTTTACTATCATCCATGAGCCTATCTAAGAGTTGCTTAAATGTCCTTAAAGTATCTGACTCTACCACCACTGGCAGTGCATTCCATGCACCCACCACTCTCTGTGTAAAGAACCTACCTCTGACATCTCCCCTATACCTTCGTTCAATCACCTTAAAATTATGCCGCCTTGTGATAGTCATTTCCGCCCTGGGAGGAATATGTAAAAAATAACACAATGGCTGGCTTCCAGAAGTGCCACTGAAGCCTCACCTCATTGCTGCAGCCTTTGACCTGAAGGCCTCCAATTCTCATACATTACAATGGTATGTTAAATCACATTCAGTTGCTTCCAAATTCATCATAATTACCTTCTAAACAAAGTAAATTAGTACCCCACTGCCCCTAATGTTTAGAGTCAGGGAGGAAGAGATCTACAGCACAGGAAAATGCCTTTCGGCCCATCACAGCCCATGCCTTTCAACCACCCAACTATTCGAATTCCATTTTCTGGTACTTAATCAATAGCATAATATGCCTTGACATTGAACTTATAAATACTTTGTATATGTTATGAGGGTTTCTGCCTCTATGATCCTTACACGCAGTGAGTTCCAGTTACCCACCACTCTCTGGGTGAAAAAGTATTTCCTCACATTTCCTCTGGACCTTCTTGCCCCTTACTTTAAATCTATGCCCCCTGGTCACTGGTTCACCATCAATGGCTTTTTACCTCTTTACCCTACCTATGCCCTTCATAATTGTACTCATCTCAGTGGTGTTCCCTGTCCATTTCCTCTGGTCAAAGGAAAACAACCCCAGGCTGTCCAATCTCTTTTCATAACTGAAACTCTCCAGACCAGGTTAATTTCCTAGTTAATCTCTTCTGCACCCTGTCTAGTGATATTACAACCCTCCCATAATGTGGATTCCAGAACTAAACACAATACTCTAGCTGTGGCCTAACCAACCTCCCTGTTCAAACTTTATACCTCAACTAATAAAGGCAAGCATACCATATGCCTTCTTAACTACCTTACCTCCCTGTCCCACTACCTTAAGGGACCTGTGTACATGCACACCAAGGTCCCTCTGATCCTCAGTGTGTCCCAGGGTTCATCATGTATTCCCTTGCCTTAGTCGTGTTGCCCAAGTGCATCACCTCATTTTTATCCAGATTGAGTTCCATTTGCCACTGCTCGGCCCATCTGATCAGCCCATCCCCTCCATACCCTCCTGTAATCTAGGGCCATCCTCCTCGTGATTTAGCACCCTACCGATTTTTGTATCTTCTGTAAACTTACTGATCAACCCTCCTACATTCAAGTCTAAATCATCTATATAGGCCACAAACAGTGAGGGTACCAATACTGACCCCTGTGGGACCCCACTGGACACACACGTCCAGTCGGTAAAACACCCCTCAACTATCACCCTCTGATGGTTTCCTACCACTCGTACAATGCTGAATCGATATCTCAGTTCAGTGACTGCATGTCCTGCTGATGCTTTTGGTTTCACTGGCATCTTACTGATGCTCTTCAGATGCAGGTAAAATTCAACCCAGTCTGTGTAATATTCATGATGGCGATATTAGCATGACATGTGAAACTCTTCTAGCTGTTCTTTTTCCTTAATTCATTCATAGGATATGGATGTCACTGGCTGGGCCAACATTTAATGCTTATCCTTAATTGGCTTGGAGATGGTGGTGTTGAGCTGCCATCTTCAACTGCTGCACTCCTTGGGCTGTTCTGTTAGGGAGGAAATTCCAGGATTTTGACCCAGTGGCAATGAAGGCGCTGTGATATTGTTCCAAGTCAGGATAGTGTGTAACTTGGAGGGGAACTTACAGTGGTGGAGTTCTCGTACATCTGTTGCCCATCTCCTTCTGGGTGGTAAAAGTCATGAGTTTGGAGGGTGCTGATGAGCAAGATTTGGTGACTTACTGCAGAGAGAATATTGAAGGTGATGGAAGTGGTGCCAATCAAGTGGGCTGCTTTGTCCTGGATAATGTTGAGCTTCTTGAGTGCATTGGAATTGCATCCACCAAATGGTGAGTCTTTCTCCAGTCCTGACTTGTGCCTTGTAGATGGTGGACAGGCTTTGGGGAGACAGGAGATCAGTTACTCAATGTAAGATTCCTAGCCTTTGACCTGCTTTTGTAGCCATAGTATTTGGAGAGATGGTCCAGCTCAGTTTCTGGTTAATGGTAACTCACAGGATGATGATATTGAGGTGTTAAAGATAGTAATGCCGTTGAATGTCATTAAAGGAGATGGTTAGTTTCTCTCTTGCTAGAGATGGTCAATGCTTGTTACTTAGCAGCCTGAGACTGATGTTAGTCAGGTCTTGATACATTCGGGCATGGACTACTCAGTATCTGAAGAGTCGTGAATCTGAACACTGTGCAATCATCCACAAACATCTGCCTTAATGATGGAAGGAAAGTCATTTATGAGGCGAATGAAGATAGTTGACCCATGGATACTGCCCTGAGGAACTCTCGGAGAAATGTTTTAGAGCTGAGATATCTGACCCCAAAAAAACACAACCATGTACCTTTGTGACAGGTATGACTCCACCCAGCAGTGAGTTTTCCCCTTCATTACCATTGACCCTAGTTTTGCTGGAGCTCCTTTTTGCCCCACTCATTCAAATGCTGCTTTGATGCCAAATAGTGTCTCTTTCACCTCATGTCTGAAGCTCAGCACTTGTCTCTGTTTGGACCAAGGCTGTGATATGGCCAGGAGTTGCCTGGCTGGAACCCAAACAAGGTGTCAGCGAGCAAGGTATTGCTTAGTAGGTGTAGTTTGATGGTACTGTTTTGATCCCTTTTATTACTTTGACGGTTATTAAGCATAGACTGATAGAACAGAAATTATCCAGGTTGGCCTAGTCCTGCACCTTGCATACAGGACATACTTGGATAATTTTCCACCTTGTTGTGTAGATGCCAGTATTGTAGCTATAACTGGAGGAGCTTGGCTAAGGGCAGGGTTGGGCCTCTAGAGCGCAGGTCTTCAGCACAATTGCTGGAATGTTGTCAGCACCCAAAGCCTTTGTAGCAACCAGTGCATTCAGCAATTTCTTGATATCATTTGGAGCCAGTTGAATTTGTTGAAGACTAGCACCTGCGATGCTGATAGTACACAGAGCTTCATGAATGCCTGGTGTGAAGATGGGACTTTGACTCCACCATGACTGGGGGGGTAGACATTCTAATTGACACTGTCATGGACAGGCATACTGACAACTAACAGATTGGTGAGGACTACGTTAAATAAGCTTTTCCACCTTTTCCGGTGTCTCACAATCGGCTGCAAACCCAGCCTCGCAGATATGTCCTGTAGCACTCAAAAATAAAACAAATAACTGTGGATGCTGGAATTCTGAAAATAAAGGTTATTGCACCCAGTATATTAACTCTTTTCTCTCTAAAGGTGCTGCTAGACTGGCTGAGTTTCTCTAGCACTTGCCGTTTTTATTTGTTTCTTTAGGATTCATCCAGTTTGGTCACTGATGGTTTTTACTGAACCACTTTTGGTAATGGGCATTGAAGCCCTAATGACTAGAATATATTCTGTATCCTTGCCAGCCACAGTGCTACTTCCAGTTGGTGTTTAGCATGAAGGAGTACTTCTTCATCAGTCAATGGTGACTGTAGGTAGTAATCAGCTTTTAAAGCAGTTTGATACAATTGAGCGGCTTGCTATGCTATTTCAGAGAGCGGTTAAGGCTTAACCACACTGATGTATGTCTGGAGTTGCACGTAGGCCAGACCAGGTAAGGATAGCAGATTTCCGTCCTTAAAAGAACTCGCAGGATCCACAACCTCAACTCACAATTCTACTCCACCTTATTGGACACTAAAAACTGTAAGTATACTAAACTTACTGGTGCCTGCCACGCAACACAGGCCTCTTCCACACCCAGGTCCCCAGCCCTACCCAGGACCTTCCGCACAATGTGCCAGCTGCTATTGGCCATGTGGCCACTATCGGGGCACCCACTGACTCCATGGATGACATCACATCTGCTGCCACCTGGCACGCCACTTCCAGTATGGTGACCACCATTGACACCGCTGCTGATACCGCTGCCTCCATTTCCGAGACCAACAGCGCTATTGACATCGACGACTCACCTGCCGATGCCGCTCCGGCCACCGCCTCCACAGCCAGCAACTCCAGAGGATCCAGTAGCACCCAGCCCTGTCGGGTCTTCACCATTCCCCCAGACCTCCCCCTGACTGAGGACAAACGGTCAGTCCTCAGTAAAGGGCTCAGCTTCAGCCCCCTCCACCCAAACATCATTGGATGTTGAACAGTTTTTCCGCCGCCTCCGCCTCCACGCTTACTTCTTTAATCACGAGCCTAATCCCCCCCCTCTACCGACCCCTTCTCCTGCCTCCAACATACCCCCTCCTCCGGGACACCACCCCAAGGCCTCTTACCCTCCCTCGACCTCTTCATCTCCAACTGCTGCCCCGAGATCAATCGCCTCAACCTCTCCACCCCTGTCACCCACTCCAGCCTCTCCCCCACAGAACGTGCAGCCCTCCGTTCCCTCTGCTCCAATCCTAATCTCACCATAAAACCCGCGGACAAGGGTGGCGCAGTTGTAGTATGGTGCACTGACCTCTACATCTCTGAGGCCAGACGCCAGCTCTCTGACACCTCCTCCTATTGCCCCCTTGATCATGACCCCACCCCCGACCACTAAAACATCATCTCCCAGACCATCCACAACCTCATCACCTCTGGTGACCTCCCACCCACAGCCTCCAATCTCATCGTTCCCCAACTCTGCACCGCCCGTTTCTATCTCCTTCCCAAAATCCACAAACCTGACTGCCCTGGTCGACCCATTGTCTCCTCCTGCCCCTGCCCCACCGAACTTATCTCGACTCCATTTTCTCCTACCGGTCCAGGAAATCCCCACCTATGTCCGTGACACCACCCACGCCATCCACCTCCTCCAAAACTTTCGATTCTCTGGTCCTCAACACCTCATCTTCACCATGGACATCCAGTCCCTACATACTTGCATTCCCCATGCAGATGGCCTAAAAGCCCTCCGCTTCTTCCTGTCCCGCAGGCCTGACCAGTCCCCCTCCACTGACACCCTTATCCACTTAGCCGAACTCGTCCTCACCCTTAACAACTTCTCTTTCAACTCCTCCCACTTCCTACAGACAAAGGGGGTGGCCATGGGAACCCACATGGGCCCAAGCTATGCCTGCCTCTTTGTAGGATACGTGGAACAATCCCTCTTCCACAGCTACACTGGTCCCATCCCCACCTCTTCGTCCATTATATCGAAGACTGTATTGGCGCCACCTTGTGCTCCCACAAAGAGTTCGAAGAGTTCATCCACTTTACCAACACCTTCCACCCCCACCTTAAGTTCACCTGGACCATCTCTGATACCTCCCTCTCCTTCCTGGACCTCTCTGTTTCCATCTCTGGCAACCACCTGGAAACTGATATTTCAAGCTTTTCGACTCCCACAGCTACCTAGAATACATCTCCTCTCACCCACCTTCCTGCAAAAGGGCCATCCCCTAATCCCAATTCTTCGCCTCCGCCATGTCTGCTTCCAAGATGAGGCATTCCACTCCCAGACATCCCAGATGTCCTCGTTTTTCAAGGACTGCAATTTCCCCTCCACAGAGGTCGAAAACGCCCTCGAACGCATCTCTCGCGTTTCCCGCACCTCATCCCTCACACCCACTCCCCACAATAACAACAAAGACAGAATTCCCCTCCTGCTCATCACCTCACCACCAACGCATCATCCTCCGCCACTTCCGCCAACTGCAATCTGACCCCACTACCAAGGACATTTTTCCCTCCCCACCCTTATCTGCTTTCCGGAGGGACCACTCTCTCTGTGACTCCCATTGTCCACTCTACATTCCCCACTAGCCCCACCACCCCTGGCACTTTTCCCTGCAACTGCAGGAAGTGCTACACCTGCCCCTACACCTCCCCTGTCACCCCTATCCCAGGCCCTAAGAAGACCTTCCACATCAAACAGATGTTCACTTGCACATCTGCTAATGTGGTCTATTGTATCCGCTGTTCCAGATGTGGCCTCCTGTACATCGGGGAAACCAAGCGGAGGCTTGGGGACTGCTTTGTGGAACGCCTACGCTTGGTTCATGACAAATAACTACACCTCCCAGTTGCGAACCACTTCAACTCCCCCTCCCACTTCTTGGATGACATGTCCATCCTGGACCTCCTGCAGTGCCACAACCATGCCACCCGAAGGCTGGAGGAACAACACCTCATATTTTGCTTGGGAACCCTGCAGCCCAATGGTGTCAATGTGGACTTTACAAAATTCAGAGTCTCCCCACGCCCGACCTCATCCCTGCCTCTTGACCTGTCCGTCTTCCCTCCCACTTACTTGCCCCTCCCTCCCAACTGACCAATCCCCATTCCAATTGTCTACCTAGACTCACCTTTACTGGCTTCATCCCTGCCTCCTTGACCTGTCTGTCTTCTCCCCACCTGTCTGCCCCACTATCCATCTTCCTTTGTTGGCTCCCCGTCTCTCTATTTATTTCGGAGTTCCCTGCCCCTCCCCCATTTCTGAAGAAGGGTCCACAGCTGAAACGTCAAGCTTTCCTGCTCCTCTGATGCAGCTTGGCCTGCTGTGTTCATCCAGCTCCACACCTTGTTATCTCAGAATCCCCAGCATCAGCAGTTCCTGCTACCTCTTAGTGAACCCAGATGGGTTTGCTGATCACAACCATTAGATGAACTTTTAATTTCTGATTTATTGATTTATTAGATTCAGATTTCACCGTCTGCCATGTTGTGACTCAAACCCATGTCCCCGGACCGTTAGCCTGACACTCTGTTTTATAAGTCCAGTGACAACAAGGGCTAAACAAAAACAAAGTCAAAGAACTTTGCATTCTGAATTTGAAACAAAAACAGAAAATCTAAGCAGATCTGGCAGCACCTGTGGAGAGAAAGTAGAGTTAATGGTTCAGGTCCAGTGACCCTTCCTCAGAGTCTTCAGTAATAGCTATGACACCGCCTGCAAATAATGAAAGTCTTACTAAGCTGCTTGGGTTAAACCTGATTAACTGTTATATCTTGTATTGAAAACACACCCAGGTTCTGGAATTATGTCATATAATACTAACTTAGAAATCCTTATTTATGTTTAATACTATTCTCTCCATTATTCCCATAGAGGAAATTTAGAATTTATGTCCATGTTCACAACTCCACTTAAAGATCCATGTTTATTTTGGTAAAGCAGGCATAAATGTCAGGATAAGAAAGACAGGACTGAATCTTAACTGCCAAGATTGACTGGGTTGTTCCTGGAACAGAGGTTAAAATGAGAAAATGTGAATGGGGAATGCAACCTGCCTTGGAGCTGGCCATTTCTATATTTAAAGGTGCTGGGCCAAGTTGTGGAGGGCCAACGGACTGATTCCCTCAAAAGAAGAAAGTCGGTAATTTCAACATTACCATGAGGCTGTCTGTCTTCATTTTATTTTTAATTCACTTTGCCTGAGTTTTCCAGAACTTGGTAAACTCAATAGCCTGAAATAGGCAGGAAGGGATGAACCTATGAGGTATATGCATCCTCATCATGACTTGTGGACCAGGAGGAGAGTAAGCACGTCATCCAAAGCCAACAAACTATCCTGTACCCGTCCTCCTGCCCCTTCCTAGCCATTGCAATTTGTCTGTTTCCCAACCTGCTTCCCATCCTTTGAAAAGCAATTGAACCTCCTGACCTCTGTCTATTCGCTGCAACCTGTGCTGAATTACCACATCTGCAATCTGGCCCTTGTATCCCTGCAATTTGGCCACCCTTCCCCTTGACCCAGAATTTTTTCGGCCCACCCTCTGGTCTTAAACCTCTCACAGGATTTAGGACCCCTTTCCACACCCTGCAAATTATGTTTCCTCTAACTTTTCCTGCTGCTGCGCAGACCCTCGAGTATCATACAGTGACAGTGACTTCAGGAAAGAAGTCAATACATCCACATGCCAATCAATCGTGCAGCTTAGAGGAAACATTGCCTGCAACCACTAGACCTATCTGATCTCTTTGCGTTGGTACTTCCTGTGAGAAAGACCTGCAGCCTAATGAGCAGGCTTCACTTGGTCAGGAAACCAACAGAAAATAAATTGAAGGAGCCCAGCAGTTATAAACATTCAGGAATCTTGTCTTTCCTGCTTTCCTGACCTCACATTGAAGCACAGCTCCACACTAAATTCCAGGCCATAACGTTGAATCTTTGGATTGTTTCAATAACTACAAAGTTTTAAAATCTTAACAACTTCATCAGGATAAAACCATTCAGAAACATCTCACAGTGTATTTACAGAGACGGCAGCACTCAAGAACAGTCCACCCCAGCAACCATTTATAAGAATTTTCCATCTGACAACAGCAGCTTTCGTTAGACAAGAGGAGTGTGATTGGTACATACTTCTGTGTGAGACAAGCTGTTTTTGTAGCATGGTAATAACTGCCTCAAAGTGGGTCAAGTGCTGAATGCAAATGGGAATGGTGATTGCTGCACAATGACTGCTGTCTCAGGACTGAAATAGTCACAGCCCAAAATGGCATGAATTTGGAATTTAATTATGCCAAGTATATTCTTCTTATCAGCCTGGAGCTGCATGTTGTATCGAATTGGTAGGATTTCTAGGGACGCCTGTCATCCCACTAGTCTTCCTTCCAAATCTAATGTCAGAAAATGGTAGGATACTGCAAAGTGGCCAGAAAAGATTGGAAGTCTGAAATGGGCTCTGCCACAAATTCCTTCATCCCACTTCATTTCCATTCCAACGTGTTGAGAAACACAATATAAACCAGTGAAACATGGCAAGTTGGATGAGGTAGTCTCAATGTATGATTACATTGAGCAAGGATGTTTTGGGCAGTAACTTTATAGAGATGGATAAAGAGGAGCCAGCAAAATAGAATGATGGAATAATCCAATAGGTGAAGGTAGGTAAAAAAAAAAACTTGAGAATTTTGGCAGTTGGGGGATAAGCTAACAGTGGAAGTGAGCGGTTTTGTAGAGGAGTCCTGATGAAGAGAATAATGCAGGATTTAAACTTCAGCTCAGAAATGGTCAAGTGTTCATAGGACTGAATTCTCCTCCATGATCCTGCCCCACAGCGAGGTAGAATCATATGAAAATCAGGCAGTATATGATGATGAGGCCGGCTATTGTCTCACTACTGCTATGTTTTTGTCTTCCCCCAACCAAGTCCAGCATTGCCTAACCCTTTGTTAGACACTGTACTCCTGTCGTTCCAATTACCACCATTTCCCTGGACTGCCATTTAAGGTATGGTAGCCAAGTGAAATAACCCCATAGGCAGGGATGGAATGGAGTTGAGATCAGGGTGGAATCGGGGGATGGGGGCAGGAATAAGTTCTGACCTAATCTGTACTTTGTCATAAAAAGGATGGTTCAGCCCATGTTATCTGTTAATAAAACATGCAAAGCAACAACTTACCAAGACAGAAATGCCACTTCAGCACTTTGCTTCCCTCCTGTTTCAGGTTTCACATGGTCTTTGTCAAAGCAGGATGTTATGGTAACCTTGTTTTTTTTCTTGGTGTGCCTGTTTGAAACCGTAACTGTATGAAATTTGCAGCATGCTGGGGAGGTCTCCTGACGGTTGTTGTGTTTTGTTTTGATGGTGTACTGATGGATGTGGTGAGCGCAGCGCAAGCATGAGAAGCTTTTGTTTCAACTCAGAATTCTCACAGTTTCAATCCAAAAAAGGCCACGAAAGATCAAAGGTCAGCAAGTTGTGCTTTTTCACAAAACTGTAGCTGGAGAAGGGAGAAGAGGCTCAAAAATTTCCCACCAGCAGTTCTCATATAATGTATGAAATTTACGAATGAGTTGCTTTCTATACCTAAGGGTTACCATTATTTCAGAATTTTTTTATAAAGTTAGACACATCACCTGCAAGATCACTTTGTACCATTTGATGATAAGTTGTGGATTTCTCCTTTGTTTCTTGGCCAGTATTTCTCAATCATCATTGTTGATCCACATTATCTGTTCATTGTCAAATTGCTGTTTTGGAAGTATTGCTGTATAAAAATTGACTGCAACATATTCTGTGTCAGTACATTAAAAGTGCGTCATTGTAAAGCACTTTACAATTTCCTGAGGTTTTAAATAGCATTATATAAGTACGATTCTTTCTTTTTTAAAAACAAAATGCATTGTCCGGGTGTCACTGGCATCAGCTAAAATTAACTCAGCAGACAAAATCACAAACTTGGTGGCAACATTGAACTCCCAGAATTGTGGAGTTGTAATCTATTCCTGTATCTGGCTGATTTTCGAAATGTGTGCACCTCGAGGGGAGCAGATAGGTTCAAGAGCACGTCAGCGAGGAACAACTACACTCCTATTTAATTTTCCATGATATCTTGTGCCTTGAAAGCCTTTCAAATGTGCCGGTCGCTTAAATAATCATACATAGTTTTATCTATGACTTTCTCAAATATTTGCTTCTCAGAGCTAAGAAAGACCTAAGAATTTCCCCAAATAAGCAGCCCCCCGGGCGATTGATTATACAAACTCTGCTGCAATTCCACCATGTTTGTTGTTGCAGTGAATATATGTTGCATAAGCACTAAAACCTGCTCCAATTGAGACTGGTTCACAGCGATGTGCATTTATGATGTGCCTTTAATGCAATAAATGTTTCAACACGTTTCACAGAAGCATAACAGACAATAGTTGATGTCAGCCAAAGAAGCAGGAGAAAGAGGTAGAGAGGTGAATAGTTGCAGATATTTGGAAAGGGAATTCCAGAACTCTAGGCCATAGCAAGCTTGTAATGCTGGACCCAATCAACTGTTTACTTCATTGTTCTCATGAATTATTATAAATGTTTTAAAAGTTGTGCAAGATTTTACAATAGCCATTTACCTTTAAGTGGAGCTTTCGGTCAAATATTTTAGTCCTTGCATACTTTTTAATTCTCGGATTAAATGAGATTGTTAACCCAACAATTTTGAGTCAGCTTCTTTCACTAAATCAATTGCAATCAATGTTGGCTGTTCAGACTGTATACACATAAAGGTCCAGGCAGACTATAATACTAGGAAGTCTTGGTGACCAACCTTCAGAGTTTAAATATGAATACTCTGAGAAAGTACAACAGGATCCTGGGAAAAAGGAGCTTGCAGACTTAAACAAAACACTGTTTGTTACTGCTATTATTTTATACGGGAGCAGAGACATACAGGAAACAAAAAACACAGAGAATGTTTAAAGGATTGCATATTGCATTATCTCAGCGTAACAACAACAATTTTGAATCTACTGTGAGTTTACAGATTTTCTTTGATTGAAAGCATTCCTTTCCCCCTTTCTACTTTTTGTTTTCTCTGCCTCTGTTCTTGTCTTAAGAACTCTTTTTAAGGTAATCTTTGCAAGGGTTGGTTTGCAGTATTGTGATCTTGTAATCTTGCTGTTTTTCTTGGTTTCAGCTTGTTCCAATATTTGGATTGGACGTCCAACCCAGCGTTGCTTTACATGCTGCTGCCATCTCTCTCTATTCTGAACCACATAGAATACTCTGGTCAGGCGGATTATAATATTTGTGCTGGGTTCCTGGCAATAGTTCAGCTTGGATGAGTGGGAGATTCTGCAGTTATAACTATAATGTAGCCTGAGTTGCCAAATGAATAAAGAATGTTTTTCAGATTTCCTTTTTGCAATAAATTTTATTGAGCTATCCTATTTTTCAAATTTTAACCCCATTCTTTCCCCTCATGCTTCTACTGTCAATATATTATACTTACGTCTTCTAAATCCTGTTACTTGTTTAAGGCATTTCAAGCTTTAACAAACTTTGCTGTTCAGTGAAGCTCTTTCTCGTAATCTAATAGAACTCATTTACTATGTCATTGCATTGTTGGCATTCCCTTAATGCATCAGGAGAACTCTCCCTAGTTCTTCTGTCACGTGGATTGCATCAGCCTCCAGTATTGACATATCTTGATCTGATTCGGAATATTTTGAATTTCACAAAAAGCATTGTCTTTTTGAGGAGTATTACCTTGACATTAAAGGCACTTGTCTTGACTTGATCATCATATGCAGCTGACATGTGGCAAAGAAAGGTGACTGCTGGATTAGATTGGTAAAGCAGATACTGCTCAATAAAATCAGTCTGAAACACAGACCCCTTCAGTAAAAATCCATTGTGCATTTTACTCACTGATTTTACACTCCTCACTAATTGCTGCTTGATATTTACAGCTCCATCTCAGTGGTGAAATTGAGCACAGTTTTAGGGTTCTATATATTGAGGTTCCAACAGAGGTTACAGTGCAAAGCAGTAATTAGACAAGAAGTCCTGCAGTTCATGTATTACATTTTTATGGAATTCTAAAGGCAATAATTGGCCCAAATCTTTGATTCTCCACATAGTTGGAGACCAAACTTAACCTTATAGACCCTGTGAAAATCCCAAAGCATTGGCTATGTGGGAATTGGAGGCTGAAGGGTGACCTTATAGAGATTTATAAAATCATGAGGGCCATAAATAAGGTGATTAACCAAGTTCTTTGCTCCAGGGAAGGGATGACCAAAACTTGAGGGCATAGGTTTGAATTATGAGGAGAAAGACTTAAAAGGGACCTGAGGGGCAAGGATTTCATACAGGGGGTGGTTCATGTTTGGAATGAACTGCCAGAGGAAGTGGTAGATGCTGGTACAGTTACAACATCAAAAAGATTTTTGGACAGGTACATGAATAGGAAAGATTTGAAGGAATATGAGCCAAATGGGAGTTCAGTTTAGGAAACCTGGTCAGCATCATCGAGTTGGGCCGAAGGGACTTTTTCTGCGTGGTATGACTCTAATTGGCTCGGAAAGTAAAAGTTCCAATTGGCAATTGCCTGGTACCTGGAATCGACTGAAAAAGTCAGCAATTCATGTTGGAGTGTTTTATTCGTTCATGTGAATGGCCATCATTGCCTAGGTCAACATTTATTGCCTATCCTGGATCTAACTTCCTGTTTTCTTCCCACTTGAAGAGTTTGGTACCTGCACAACCAGCATAGGTTCTATCAAACCAATTTTTTGGTGTTTTACAGCTTCCTAATGCTTAACAATAAACTACAGAATTTGCAGGCACATTTCTAATCAAAAGGATATCACATTGAATTAAGGTTGTGTAAATGCACATCTAATTATCACTGGCAGCATGTAGACAAGTAAGTTATGGCGTCAGCAATATGGAGTTTATGCCAGACCTGCAATCCTTGAATGTCACATTCCAGCCTTTTCCCTATTTTAATCTTAAACAGTTAGCATGGCAGCACAGAGGAAACCCCATTCCCTGCCATGATCACCGTCCCCATTATGATCAGCTCATAGGTTGCTGGATTATTTCATCTGGCTGTTAGTGTAAATTTATGTAGCTTTGGCGCACTCCTGTACTGATCCAAAATTTCGGTAATTTCCAGGCAGTGGTACTGAAGTACTTTCTTTTTAGTCATTTAAAGACTTGTGCTGAAGATAGTCTAGTAAGCTATCCTCTTGAACTTGAACATGATTTGGAGAATGAAGGGAGGTCATGTAAGTTTGGACAAGCTGTTAGAGTGTGGAGAAGGAGTAGGAAAGAGAGGAGCTCTCGACAGGAGACCTTATCTAACACAGTTTCAGGAAAAATTCTCTTATCTCAACTTCAGTGAGGAGCAATGCACGAGATATCATTGCTTCACTAAAGAGATTGTGCCTAAAAATGGTGAAGTACTGCAGCCACAATTGCAATCTCAAAGTAAAGCAAGGATCACATTACCTTTGGCTATTGAGGTGACCATGGCTCTTACTTTTTATGCTTCTGGACCTTTTCATTACTGTTGCTCGAGATAGGTTCGCTGCTGCACAAAGAATATTACTGCAACCATCTGATGGAGAGAGAGAGAGGGAGAGAAACAGCTTCATTTCATTTCATCTAATTACAGCCCAGCATGCAGAGACAGCATGAAGTTTTGTACAGATTGGTTGTTGTGCAAGGTGCCTTTGGGGCAGTACTGTGACAAATGGCTTCTCTGTCATGTTGCTGCTATTACTTGATAAGAGAAATGGAAGTGCTGGACATCTGATACATTATCATCACAAAGTTAGGTTGTGATGTTGTTAATCCCTATAAAGGTGTGAAAGAAAGAAAAAAGCATTGTTGATGTTCATTTGAACTTAATTGCTGTTGTTACTAATGTCTCTATTGGTGTCCTTGTAGTAGACAATAAAACCTTGCACTTAACTCCCTACTGATTTGGTTCCTGTAGAACCAGATTCTCTCAGTTGTTAATGAGTAAATGTGCATGAATATTGAAGCTTTATTTGTGGGCATAATGTGTAAGTGAGGCCAATACAGTTCTAGCATCTAGTGATGACTTCCATGGCATTCTTTTGTTTATTATTTACCTCTTCCAGAATGGAATATTGTTTTGAACCTGCTTGAAAGTCAACTGCATCATTCATTTACATTGATTTGCTTCAGATTCTTGAACGTAACTGCCTCATTAGTGCATATTATGAGAGCTGTTTTCTGTAGCTGCTGCGATACAAACTAGGCCCGAAACGTCAAGCTTTCCTGCTCCTATGATGCTGCTTGGCCTGCTGTGTTCATCCAGCTCCACACCTTGTTATTTCTCATTCTTCCTTAATTCCATCTCACTTTCTCCAAATCAGCAAAGCGGGAAAACATTGTGAATTTTACAAGTTGCATGTTTTCCCAAAGCGCTGGCCATTATTGGTGGCAGAGATTTATCTGCACAGACCTGACGCAAATTATGTAGCCTCCACAAACAAAAGTGTTTCCACTCCGTTATTCTGCAACTGGACTATGAACATAGGTATAATATTATTCATGAGAATTATTACCCTAATATTAATCAAACATTTTATGGCAATCAGTGGTATATAATATGGAGACATAACAGATGGCCTCTTAGAGAGCAAATGTATTCTCCCTTGAAACCGCCATGAACCAGAGCAGAACGATGATATAATAAAGTGCATGCAGACATCAGTATTCTTGTTACATATACCTTGAGGGTATTGAAACACAATTCAGATGCTTGGACAGATCAGAAGGGTGTTACACTGTAGCTCTGCCAAAGCTCAAACATTTTTCCAGTCTGTTTCCGATTGCACAACTTTACCATACATTAAGGCATGTAGCAGGCAGTAGGGGAACTGCTTGGCTTTTGGTCTCCTTGGCTGTAGCAAAGGTTGTGAATGCAGCTTGTGAATCATGTATTAACTTGATCTCATTTCGCTCCCTCAGAAGACCAGCTGTTTGTTAAGATTAACCTTTTTGTTCTGTGATAAATTGTTCCTTTCCAGTTACCCAAATGTGTCTCCAAACTCAACCAAAACTCAACCATCGCAATTTCTGTCATTGCCAAATTACTCCTCCCAGCTGTCTTTTCATGCAGTTGTAACATTCTCAAATAAAACATGATGAACAAGTACAATCATTTTTTAAGAAAGAAATAACATGTCGTGTCAAAACATTTTAAAACTAGTATATTGTTTTTGGAGCTGTTGATATTGTGAAATTCAGCAGCCAGTTTATCATAAGACCATAAAGTGGAAGAACAGAAAGAGGCCATTTGGCCCCATTGAATCCACTACGCCATTAAATGAGTACATGGCTGATCTGATAAACCTCAACTCCACTCTCCTGCCTCTTCTACATAATCTTTGATTCCTTACTGATTAAAACTATGTCTATTTCAGCCTTTAATATTCTTAATGACCCAGCCTCAATGGGTCTCTGCAGGAAAGAATTGCGCAGATTCAGTACCCTCACTGAGAGCAAAAATCCTCCTCTTCTCGTCTAAAATGGATGACCTCTTACCTTGAGATTATGCTCTCTTGTTATGCACTTTCCTACAAGGGGAACAAATCTCTCTATAAAACTCAAAAAGTTCCATGACAGCCAACAAATGAATAATCTTTCTGTTGAAGCAAGAATGCTGTTTAGGAATTGGGAAGAATTTCACTGATTTTCATGTTATAATCTTTTATGTCCATTTGAGCAGACATATGGATTTAAAGTCTTCGCAAAAGGGCAGTGCCTGTAATATTGTAGCAGTCATAGGATGTTGGTGGATCATAGAATCCCTACAGTGTGGAAACAGGCCCTTTGGCCCAACAAGTCCACACTGACCCTCAGAGCATCCCACCCAGACCCATCCCCCTATAACCCACCTAATCTACACATCCTGAACACTGTGGGCAATTTAGCATGGCCAATCCACCTAGCATGCACCTCTTTGGACTGTGGGAGGAAACCGGAGCACCTGGAGAAAACCCATGCAGACACAGGGAAAATGTGCAAACTCCACACAGACAGTCGCCCGAGGGTGGAATTGAACCCGGGTCCTTAGCGCTGTGACGTAGCAGTACTAACCACTGTGCTGCCCCCAAATGTCTCTGGCTAAGCCAGCATTCATAGCCTAGAGGGCAGTTGAAAGTCAACCACATTGCTGTGGGTCTGGAGTCACATGTAGGCCAGACTAGGTAAGGATGGTGGATTTCCTTCCCAAGGTTATTAGTGAACCAGATAGGTTTTTCCCTAACAATCAACAATGGTTTCATGGTCACCATCAGACCCTTGATTCCAGGTTCTCTAATATATTCAAATTCCACCATTGTACCATGTTGGGATTTGACCCAGGTCCTCTGAACATCAGCTGAGTTTCTGGATCATTAGTGTAACGATAATACCATAGGCCATTGTACTGAACTGGTAACTCAGATGATACTCTCCATTTCTTAGCAGGGACCAAAAATTCTGCAGGAGCAGATTGCTTGTTGCCCCCACCATCCTGTCCAAGTAAGAGGTTGGTCAAAAACAAATTCCACCCCACAGAAATGACGTACCATTTCCAGCATTAACGAGGGCAGAGTGGGACTTTAGCTCCTCGCTGGGGGAAATGCCCTGCCCACAGAAGTTGGCTGGCAGCTCCTGCAGTCCTAGCAGTGCCTGGGACAGCATTGTGTTCTCTAACATTAAACATCATGACCGGGAATATGATGAGACCAAGGACGACAGACCATAGAAAATTGAGTAAACTATTGTTGAGAAAGACTTGATGTTGGAAATTGCTGTTGGTCTTGCTGAAATCCGAATGTTGTTTGTGTCAAATTACAGTCTGTGTTATTTTAAAGGAGGCATTAATCTGTTTGTTTTAAATAATGGATTCATTCTGCTAATCTTGATGCTTGGAATAATCATTGCCAAATTGCACAGTTGCAACCTCCAAAAACTAATACTGGAGATCAAAACACAAAAAGGTTTCATTATATTTTTGGATAACTTTTCAGTAAACAAGTTTATGGTTTCCATGGGTTTTGCACTCATTTTTATTAAAAATGACGATTTTATTGTGAAGTAAATATTAAAATGTCTTGATTTTTAAAAGGCTATTTGGTTATGGCATGAATGGGACCAGTACCTCAAAGCAAACAAGGGGAGAAGTTGGTTTGTTTTTCAGTCGGGGTCAAACAGTGTACAGGAATAACATTTCTTGGCAGCGGAGTTATTTTCCTCCTTGTGTCTGGGAGCCAAACCTTAGCTCCAGCCTCAGCCAAATATTGGCAGCTGTGCACTGTTTATCTGAAGACATTGGGCTCCACCTAGCTGCAGCACACACAATATGAGCATTCATTTCTAAACCAGAACTACAGTGACTCCACACAGGATATACTTCTCAGCTTGGACAATAAAGTCAGTAAAACACAGCTTCTTTAAGCCTGAAGTAGGGAAATGTTGAACCTGAATATCTTCACACGCGTCCCCTTGGCGATGCCATTGATGTGTAACTCTTTGTGTTTGAAGTCTTCAGTTTTCTTGTGGGCATCAGTTGAAAGGTTATGCTGAAACAGTTCAATCACAGCAGTGTTTATGTGCAAAAGAGGGGTTGAATCAATTGTTACTTTTCTTTATCAGTGCTCTCGTGGAGAGAACACTAGATTAGTAGATGAGACACTTCTCCCTGGCTACCTAGTAATTTTACAGAACTGTAATCAGATGTACTAAATATCCTGATTGGATATTTTTATTGGCTGCTTCTGGGGCTAAATCAATCCTCAGAGGAATGAATAAAAATCTGAAAAGATGTGGGGAGTTTAGGAGATTCTTACTTCAGTTTCTTTGTTTGCAGTTTTATTTTGTCACTTTATTACCAATTGTGTGACACTAACAGTAACTAACTATGCTGTTAAATAAGTTTATTGCTCTTGGTTTATGACTTGAAATGGCTCCAATTGATCCACCTTGAAGCTATCTCTATCAGTAATGAGAACGTGACAACTTCAAAACCATGGGGCTGGAGGTCATGGAGCTCTTGGAGGAGGGTGCGGGGTTATGTTGGTCATGAAATTGGGTACCATGCCCTGGTCTCCGTACTAACGCATCCCCTCTGCCCGTTACTGTGAAATTACCAGCAGGGCTGGGAGTCTGTGGGAAGCCTGCCCACCCATTGGCCAATTGAGGCCCTTAAAAGCTGCTTAAAGGTCTCCTCCCATCACTGTGGAATTAACCTGTGGTGGAACATGCCCCTGCCAAGTGTGAAATGGGATAGCTTTCATTGCTGGCCAGTCAAAGTGTAGAAGGGGATGAGAGTGTTATGTTACCTCCTTTAAGGGGCCTGTGTTTTTATCAGAGGGCAACCCCCACCCCTCCAAAGTCACTAGGGACATGGAGATCACGCCCACCCATGAGAATCTCATCCTACCCCCCCAACTTTGGAATCTCATCCACAAAGTCATTAGTCACAGAAGGAGGCAACATGACACACTGAGTTCATGCTAGCTGCACCTTTCATGGTTCATGTACTCGTGTCCAGAAAGTTGTTCTGTTCTATTGGTGAAACATGGGTGACATTGTACTTCTCCTTAGGGGGATCTGTACAGTTGTCATGAGGCAGCTGTTCTGTGGCTACCTGCTGTCACGGTATGAGCTGAGGGGGAATAGGCACTTGGAGCATCTGAGGCATGTCTGAGAATGCAAAAATCATGAGAGCTCACTGTCGTATCTGAGGGAGTTACATGTTTGTAATTAATTTCTCCTGGTACCTGTGGAAATCCAGTGATGGCTACAAGCCCCATAGCTCTGACTGGCTGGCTTTCAGGATCTGCAATGAGTTGCACAATTTATTGACTCTTGTGAACAGGCCAGTGGTGATCCCCGATGCATTTGTGAATGGCTGACTATGAGATGCCACACAGATACAAGTGAAGCCTGGGAAAGACCTGCTAGCGTAGATTCTCGCTGCTGTAGGGTCCTCCATAGCTACCAATATTGGATTGCCTCACAATGCTTGAGGGTGTGGGTCTTTCAGAAAGAGCTGATGTGGGTGAGTGATGGGAGCCTTGGACATTTTCAGCAACCTCTGAGATCGCAGTTTTGACATTTGCAGATTGTCACCCCACCTGCGATGATATTCCAGCACTCAGTGCCTCGCTGCCTCCTTGGTAGCAGCATCCTTAGGTGTCTACATTCCTGACACCACCTACTGGCCTGTTGCTCCATCCCTCCCCCCGACTGATTCCTCTCCAGCAGCACAAGATCCAGCTGAAGCTTGAGGCGCACTTGACTCACTTTGTCTTCCTACGGTGAATTGTGTGTCAGAGTTAGCAACACAGCTCCCTCTAGAGCTCAGACAGATGAGCTGATTGAGAGCATGTGATGCACATTGGACTTTTATACAGTGTGCCCAGTTAGCTCAGTCAGTAGAGCAATCTCAGGATTGTGGATTCAAGCCACATGTTCAATACCTGCATTTGTGGCCCTCTTGTAGTGCAGCTGTAGTGTCCCTAATCCAGCCCTCCATTCAAGTCCCACCTACTCCAGAGGTGTGTAATAACATCACTGAACAGGTTGGTTAGGGGATTAAAAAGCTGTGTTCTCCAATTCCATTTTGATTTAGTCTCTTCCTTCTCTCCCTGACTGCCCCCTTACTTTTGATGGTTCCCATTGCTCATAATGGGCTTTGCTTGGGAATATTTACTTGGCAACACAGGTGATTTCTGGCAGTGGGTTAGTAGTTTAAAAGAAACAAAAAAAAGGTCTCTGTGATTTGCTGATTGCAAAGTCACTCAGTTGTATGTAATAACCTTTCTGGGTATTAAAAAAAAAGCTGTGTTCTGTGGGTGTTTAGCTCAAATGGTTAGAGTATGGTACATATAATGCCATGATTATGGGTTCACCCTTCATGCTGGCTCCAACTGAGACTTCACTTCTAATCAAGGGTGTTGTGGTACAGTTATAGCATCTTCACCTCTGACACACGAATCAAGGTTCAACTCCCACTTGTTCCAGAGAAGTGTCAGCAGCATATCTAACCAAGTTGATTAAGATATCTGAAAGGCACATTCTGGAGGGCTTTTTTGGTGCAGTGGTAGTGTCCCTACACTGGATCTGAAGGACCTATGTTCAAGTACTACCTGCTCCAGAGGTATGGTTTGAAATTTCTGCTTAAAAAATATACCCACTGAGGTCTACTGCCCCGACTGGGTGGCATTTGTTAATTGGGCATTTTGTAAATTTGGTGACTGGCTTATTTCGTAAGAATAGTTGCTGAGTTCCTGTTTTGTGTTTTGCCACACTGGCTGTGGTGAGTAGTGTTTGTAATTTGGTGATTTGTTAATTTGGTGAGTGGGCAATTGGATTTATTTCACTTAAAGATTTTTTTAATGAAAGAAGGCTGCATTTCTTTTTCCCCAGTGGGGTGTTGGATTCTGGATATGGATGGGCTCCAGATGGGAAAAGCGAAAACTGATGTTTGTACTATACCACAGATTTACAGTAAAGCCTTTTTAAATTTCAAAGTCTTTGGCCTGATGCAACATGTGGAAATCAGTAAATGAAACAGGTTGGCAGAGGATTAGTCCCGATCTCTTCAGATAGGAAGATAAACAAAGCAGAATATAATTCCTGTTTCTGAGTCCCAGTGGCTATTTTAAAGTGAAATGACTGTGTGTCTCACTGATGGATCATGAATTATGGTTCTCCACTGGTGTTTGCAGGGTTGGAATCACATGAACAATGGAAGAATGAGATGGAGATGTGGGTCATATTTCTAGCCAAGAAGAAGAAGCGAGATATAGCTTTGGTTTTATCCTTAGCAGGAAGGTGTAAAATTGGAGAAATAAAGAGTGAAACCTTGTAGGGGCCTGAGCAATGTGGGCTATGGCGAGATTTTTGGCAGAATCAGACGAGAAGCCTGGTGAGGCCCACCTTGTTATTTCGGAGCATTTCACTCCATCTTTTGTGTCTTTGAAAATGGTGCAGCCAGTTTTTCATGTGGCAGCAGGGAGTTGTCAATTAAATGGATTATTGCTTGTTAAACGTCTTGTTAGTGTCCAGTCTTGCCTTGTTCAGCTTTCTGTCATAACAATTGCACTAAAAAGGATGTCAAGACAATACATATTGGAAATCATAGCGTCAACCTGGCCAAGTCAGCTCGCTGCTCAGTCCGAAGGATCCTTGTGTTAGAGCATCTCGGGGATGCTCCATGGACACTGGCCACATGCAGCCCATTTCCATGGACATTGGCATTTGAATGTGACAGCCTTTAAGAACCCTCAGGTTTGCTTACAGGACGATCCTGTACATCTCGATGTGGACCTCGGGCTGCACCAGCAACTATCATTGTAATGTCAATGTGCACGTGGACATGCACCCAGTTCCTGGACTGGAGCAGGCTGCGTCTCTGGCTTCTTGGCTCACTGTCATAGTGCTCACTCACCCACTGTGAGCCTGCCTGGATGCTCACAGCCTGCCTGGATGCTCACAGCATCCCTCTCTTTGCATTGCCTTTGTAAACTTAACCCCCTCAGACACAGATACCAGGCTCGTATTACTTCTAGCTTGCACTGCCATTTAGCACAGACACAAAAGCTGGGAGTTTGTCATGATTATCAGCAGGGCTCAGTAAGGGCAAGGAGAAGAGCTAAGAGGGTCCTGGTACGGCAAGTCAAGGGCAGCTTCCTACACCATGGGCATAGACACAGCCAGTCAGCCAACTGGGGCAGTCAGAAGTCTCCTTATAAGGGGTGAGAAGCTGAATGTCAGGCAGCCAACCACTTGTCTTGACTTGTTCTGCTCCACTGGGGGCTGTTTATCTCCTGGAATGAGATTTAAAGTGGGTGACGCGGCTATCACTGTTGGTGCAGCTGTGAAGGTGTCTCAAGTGAGTGAGTATGTTGCGAGAGGGCATGCAGGGTCATGGTCATGGTGTTTGGGGTGTGTGAGAGCGAGTGGGGATAATATTGCAGGCAATGGTGTAAATGGTTGAGCATGAGCCTTGGCGGGAGGTGATCACAGTAACAAAGAAAACGTGAGTGTGAAGTATCAGAGAGAAAATGATGGTACCTACCCTAATGGAATGAAGAAAGTTGTTTCCCTTTTTCCTATATTGAAGCACATTCATCCAGATAGCTGACGCTACTTTATCCTCAATGGCAACCAATTCTGGTGTTGTGGTCTCCCTTGCTGGCCTTGGAAAGAGGGTATCTGCACCACCCCATCCAACAGGACCTCCAAATCCCTGCTGCAAAGTGGCATGATGATTTCTCCCTGTCTGCAATGTCTGGGGCAAATGCCCTGCACTGACAGTGCTTGTCCGGGTGCACAACAGCCTTTTAAGTATGGTGTAGCTTCAAGGGCTGCTGGTGAATTCCAGGATATTCACTGAGTGATGAATTCTTCTGGGAATGTTGCTTGGTAAGATGGGGCTGGAATCAAATGTGACAGATGTCATTGGGCTAGGGTAAGTAGGAGTCAAGGAGGTGAGTTTGCCAACAAAATGCACTGAATCTCATGACTGAAATCCCTTCAAAAAACCTTGACACAGCTTGGACTTATCCAAAAATTCAGCATGGTCTATTTTCAGAGCTGTGTGTACACACCTGACCAAAGAGGGATTGGAGATTCCAATCGGATTTGTAGAATGAATTTACAAAAATGAAGACTTATTGGAAACCTACAAGATGTGGTCAATATTTGCTAAATTTAATACCAATCAATCAATCCATGGTAGAATATATTGTAGAGTTTGAGAGGTTATCTAAAAGACTGAAGAAGTTCAATCTAGGAATCCTGGAGTCTGTGCTGGTGTTTACATGATTAGAATGCGCACATAGATAGACTTTTGGTTCTTGTGATGGGAAAGTGTTAGTGGCAGCCTGTAGAGTGGACGCTAGAATGCTAAAAGAGGCTAAACTAAATTACAGAACTAGAAAGATTTTGGAGTATATTTGGAAGTTAAGGATAGGGTCCACCTGGTTTGTCACACTGATGGAAAATGTCCTCCAGGTGAGATCTGTGAGACCAAGGCTAAGTTGATAACTGGAGACTTTGAGGCGGAAGTGACTTTGGTTAAATGTACGTCTCTTTTAGCTCATAATGTAACTACTGATAGGAATCCTGTCTTTGGTGTCATTGCTGTAATAGTGTGGTACAGACTATCATCAGAAGTGTCAAAAAAGTATCTTGGCTCTTCATTATTACAGGGCCAAAATAATTAATAGCAAATTTGTCTCACACTGTCAGATTTTGGTTTCCATTCACTGCCAAAGTAAAATGCCAATTAATTAATAATTTCACAGCTATCGCAAACAATTCCCATTCAAGTTATTACTTTCTCTAAAGGCAAAATACTGACACTACTGGAAATCTGAAACAAGCACAGAGTGTGCTAGAGAAACTCAACAGGTCTGGCAGCATCTGTGGAGCGAGAAACAGAATTAACAATTCAAGTCTGGTATGATAACAAGCATGGGGCTGGATGAACACAGCAGGTCAAGCAGCATCCTCTCACCTCAAGCCACACCCCATCTCCTATCTACTAACATCATCCCGCCTCCTTGACCTGTCCGTCCTCCCTGGACTGACCTATCTCCTCCCTACCCCCCTACCTACACTCACCTTTACTGGCTCCATCCCTGCCTCTTCGACTTGTCTGCCTCCTCTCCACCTATCCTCTCCTCTATCCATCTTCTATCCGCCTCCCCCTCTCTCCCTATTTATTTCAGAACCCTCTTCCCCTCCCCCATTTCTGATGAAGGGTTTAGGCCCGAAACGTCAAGTTTTCCTGCTCCTATGATGCTGCTTGACCTGCTGTGTTCATCCAGCCCCATGCTTGTTATCTCGGATTCTCCAGCATCTGCAGTACCTTTTATCTCAAGTCTGGTATGAGTCTTGTTCAGCTTCTCCAGCATTCTCCCCACATGCTCAGGTTTCCTCTCACAGCCCAAAGATGTGCAGGTTAGGTGGATTAGGCATGGGAAATTCAGGGTAACAGGTATAGGGTAGGGGAGATGGGTCTGGGTTTTTTGACTTGATCTTCCTGAATTCATCACAGTCACATAGGATGAGGTTCATGTGATTGTCAAATGCTTTGAAGGTTTTAATGAAGCTGCGCCCATCCGGAAGGATGCATCTCATTCCGTAGTCAATGTGCTGAAGCATCTTTTCAGAGGGTCAGTGTGGATTGCCAAATGGCTTTCTTCCATACAGTAGGGATTCTGTAATTCTGTGGTTCTCTGTGCTTCTTTTTTTCTCTATAAAGACATAATTCCAATATGTACGCCAATATGTTTTAACATAGCAGTGTTTTACCAGATTGATTCTATGAAATGCTATAAGAGTACCGGGCAAATGTACAAAACAATTATTTGAACAGCACTTTATCTATATTTCCCGCAAGGTTATGCATGGCTATTAGAGTTAGGGAAATTATTATGAGTCCATGTCAATGTTGCAGGGCCCAACAGAAGACCTTTATAACTCAATAAAAAATATCTGCCCACCACCAGCACTTTTGCACTTCCAATGAAATATGTTTTGTCTCTTTTGCAGTTCAAATTGAACAATTGGCATAAATATAAATTCATGGTTCGCTTCTGACAGCTTTAACTCTTTAGCTGACATAAATTAGAGGAAGTTTGAGGTTTATTTAACGGCATTAATTGCACTCACAAATGTTTGTTTAACTAAATCAAAAAGCAAATTTGACTCAATAATTTCACAGTCTTTTTAAATTAAATGTTTGCAAAGAATTACATTAACTAATACTTTTTCCTTGAAATAGATTGAATGTTTATCAGATTATTTGTCTGCATGATAAAATATTATTTGATTATTTACATTTGAGCTGAAATGAAACAGGATGGCTGTAGAATAACAGACTATTTATGTAAGATCATGCCATTTTTTGCAAGCAAAAACCATGGAAAGCACTGATGCAGTCAAAGACACTGTATTGATTCTGATAACATCATTCTGTTTATGTCTTTAACAGGACAATATTACATTATTTTTAAGAGCATGTGAAGAGCTTGGACTTAAGGGATCACAGCTTTTTGACCCGGGTGATCTTCAAGATATGACTAATAGGGCCACAATCAAGTAAGTAAGAAAAGAACAAATAATAGTGGATTTTAAATTCATGAAAAATAGTTTGTGGAAATTGTGGAGTTGCTTTGAAGTTATTCTCAATTCTCCCAATGATTAATTTAAATCACATGTTTCTATTGCATAATACAATGAAATAGTGGAACTTAAAAATCTCTTTGCAAGTGCATTCCTGATGACAGCACATATATGCAATGGCCAATTTTAGTTGCAACACACCTGCTCCATACAAGATCGGGGTTAAGTTGTCAGATTTTCCCCAGACCTGTGGATCCTCAACCTGTATGTAACAGGATCTGTTGTCTTTGCGGTATGTTATGCATTTTTATTTACAAACCAGATCAGTGGTTAAAATGAATCGTGACAGAAAGCATTAACTGTGCTATTCATAGGTTGGGAGTTAACCTGGGAGAGGCTGGCATGATCAGCGTTTCAGAACCAACTAACAGCAAGAACAAAGTATAGTAGTGTATTGCATGACAGTGACAACTATAACTTACATTGGCTAATTATATTCAATTAGCCAATCAGAAGTCAGGGATGTCATATCTGACCCCCATCAAGTTAACACTCCTTGATTCTCCCTGCAAGACTGAATTGCATCATTAGATGGGGTGGAGCATAATGTATTCTTCAACATGAACTGCTTCAGAACCATTACCTTATACAACATTCCTCCATTGCCCATAGTTAATAGAGTCATAGAGTTGGACAGCACGGAAGCAGACCCTTCGGGTAATGTTTATGCATTCAGGTAAATATCTGTTTAACACTCCATCTCCCTGGGTTCTGACTTAACAAATTCAGGTGATCTCAAGACTTCATAATTCTTCCAGAATGCATTGTTTTCAGATCTGGAAGATTGATAACTCATTGGCTTGAGGACTGTTGACCTTGATTCAGATCATCTGTAGAGCATTTCTCTGCTGGAGGACCTTTCATATCTTGGATGACATTCACTAAAAAAAACGTTGCTCTCACTCAACTCAATACAGTGATTAGTCTATTACCTTATCTGCAGAAAACATTATCTCCTGAATTCCTGATGTGGAAGGATTCTATCCTGCTAATTCATTGATTCCCCATTACATCATATGGGAAGCTTTAATCTAATGAGTGTCCATTAGGGAAGATGGCTGCTCTGTTGTAACATATACTTTCTTCTTCGCAGTATCCTGGATTTTCAGCCTGGGTAATTTCTTCTTTTTGACGAGAGTGCTAAACCTGTGGACATTGGTGTGGCTTCCATGGAGTCTTATGCAGCTTGTCTCCTATTAATATAAGGAAATCTTTATTTTAATCAGCTGATATCTGTGTTGATACTTGTAAGGTCTTTACTTCAACTTGTCGAGGAGGTTAGACATCTTCATTCAACCTCTATAGATGTCTTTCTGGTGAACTAGATATTTTCACATCCTCATTTGTGGTACTGGAGGGTTTCTGCTTATTTAGCACTATCTTTGACATAGCACTGACAATTCTTCTATGGAAGACAAAGGATCGAAACATTGATCTTGACTTTGTGTGGGTTCTTATCTGATATCCAAGTCAAATCTGTTCGGCGGGCTGTTTTGCTGTTTCAATGACATCACTTAAAAGTTCACCAATTAACTCAGGTGGTTTGTACTGCTCATTCCTGCTTTAATATTTATTTATTTTGGCAATTTTGTGGATTTTTGTCTCAGAAGGTTCTTTACTGGTAATAGGAATGGAAACCATTGCGACACTTCCTGAAAAGTTACAGACATTCTTCCTGTTAACAGTATGGAGAAATTTTCTTATGCCTCATAGCTAATCACAGTAGATTCTTTCTTTTTGGGTTCCATCATGAATTTACCTGTTGCCCATTGACCAATGAAATGACAATAGTTTACTCTTGGATGAGTTATTTCCTTGGAACTAGGATATTAAAGTCAAATAATGCACGCAGGTAGGCTTAAGAATGATAAGTGTTGATTATGTATATCTTTTTTACTTTTTCAAATTCTTTCTGTTACAATGTTACTTGTGGCATATCTTTTACCTTGAGAATTATTCCATCTGGAGAAGGTAGTTTTGCCCTGTAGGCTGTAACTCTTGGTTATTAGTCAATGTACTTGATCAGATATGACAATGACAGTAACCCCTTGATCAATCTAACAATCAATCAGGTGTCCATCGACATGAACAAGTTCTGTCAAACTCAAGTCAGTTGAATCACCAAATTCCCCTAGGAATGCCTCTGGTATTTTTTTCAGTAGTGGTTGTTCTACCATACTAAGTTCCTTCAGTGTATAACCACCACCATTTTTGTTGCTTTGAAACTGCATTGGACTTCTGCTCATCTTCTGGAAGTGACCTCCAGCTCTACAGAGGGAGCATTCTTCTGTTGCAGCTGAGGATGGCTGTGCCTGTGCAGCTTCTCCTTCCACAGCATGGCACCAGTAAAGACCGCATCGTTTATATTTTGCTGTATTTCCAATTTTCTAACAAAGTAGGAAAAGGACTGTTTTCAAACCAAGTACTAGGGAAGGAATTGCTGCATTTTTAATAACAGCTTACTGGACCTCATTGTGCGTTGTAGTCATACTGTTCCTTTACAAGCTGTGGGGAGCAGAGAGGTAAGGCAGAATTTCACCATGTTCTGTGTGTAAGGTGAGATTCAGCCAGCAACAGATTGCTGATAGGTTTGTGTGACTGTGGCCAGTCATGGATTCTGAAAGTCGTCAGCCTAATGACAACTTTCCAATTGGCTCATGGGTGAATGAACAGCTTGGGTGTTTACAGGGTGTAAGATGTGTCCAGGCTTGGAAAAGCAGGGTCTGTCTATATACCATTGCATCAAAGTAACTCAAGGCTGGAGCAGTCAGTTGTTCAGTTCCCCAATTTTCTGTTGCCCATAGCCAGTGACTGAAACTGAACAATTAATGTGTAAATCCCATAGGCCCTCAGCAAAGAACTGAGAATCTGAAAGGAAGGAGATCAGAGAACAGAAGGTCTTTGGAAAAGAAAGGATAACCTCATCAAAGCCTGTGGACTGGTTCTATTGAACTATAATTTGCCTCCACTCATAACATTAATGTTTATCTCTTAAGTATGTGTAATGGTTTTAAAAGGAGGGTTAGAGTTTCATGTAGCAGTATATGCTTCTTAGTTGTTTATATATGGTTACTTATTTGTAATAAATTAAAGTTCTTGTTAAGTACAGAAACCTGGTCAGCATTTTCTGCTACCTTGAGTATTTCAGGAAAGGAAATTGGGAACTTCATGTACTTTGATTAAAAGTTAAACTTTCATGACAACCCCAGGGATAATAGAGTTTAAGAATTAGTGTACTTTCCCAATGGGTCATAATACATCTGCTGATGGGTCTACCTTTTGTGTTTGCTTGTCATGTGTGTCTAGAGGTCGTTTATACCTTAAAAAATGGATAAGCCCTGTTGCTGTGCTGTGTCATGGTTGCCGTTCTGCTCACAGGATTTGTCTATGAGTCTTCCTGGTTTCATCTTGCAATGCAATTTGAATAGTTTTCTCCAACATCAGTAATCTTTCAACCATACCAAATGTGACAAAAATTGATGAATAAATACAAAATCAACAAAAACAAAAAACACCCGAAAAAATTACATTGACAGTCATAGCGCTGAATTTTACCAAAAATCAGCAAAGAGTGAATTTTGAGGTGTTTCAGGGGGGATTTCTCTCTGTGAGCTCTAGTGGCTTTTTTTCACACAGTTATCTGCTGCTCACCCCATAGGTGTATCCATGACAACGATCTTGTGCTATCTGGCCTTTGCCTGCAGTGGAAGTACTAACCACTGCCAGGACAATCTGTGATTTCTGGGATTAATGTGGAAAAATATGGCATTATCCACTTTGGTAGGAAGAACAGATGTGCAAAAAAATCCTTAAGTGGTAGAAGTAGAGGTGTACAAAGGGACCTTGGCGTCCTTGTCGATAAGTAACTGAAGGCTATCATGCAAATGCAGCAAGCTATTAGGATGGCTCGTGGAACATTAGCTTTTATTGCAAGAGGACTTGTGTGCAGGAACAGTGAAGTTTTGCATCAGTTGTACAGGAGCCTGATTAAACTGCCCCTGTAATTCTGTGTGCAGTTTTGATCACCCTACGTCAGGAAATATATTATTGCCACAGAGGGAGTGCAATAAGGACTCATCAGACTTAATCCCAAGATGGGGGAACTGACTTATGATTGGGAAAACTGGGCCCATATTCTCTAGAGTTTTGAAGAATGAGAACTGAGCTCATTAAAACTTACAAAATACTGAAAGGGATAGACAGGGTAGATACAGGAAAGATGTTTTACTCAGTTGTGAAGTCTTGAACTGGGGGCGCAATTTAAAAATGAGAGGGATGCCATTTAGGACCAAGATGAGGAGAAATTGGTTTACTCAGAGGGTGGTAAATGTTTGGGATTCTTTACCCAGAGGGCTGTAAAAGCTCAGCTTTTGAGTATATTTGAAGTAGAGATTGACTTTTTTTTGATTACTGATGACATAAAGAGTTATGGAGATAGTATGGATAAAAGGCATTGAAGTTATCAATTGACCATTATGATACTAAATTACTGAGCAGGCACAATGTTCTGAATGTCCTACTCCTGCTCTTATGTACCTATTCTTCCCAGCCTAGTCCTTTGTGCGGATAATTTAGAGTTTTTTTCCCACTTGACTGCAGAGTATTTTAATGTTACTCACAAAGCTCTGAAACTGTTGCTTCCCAATCATGACAGAATCTTCCTCTTTACGGACTCTGCATTATCAAGTATGACTGAGCTTTTTAGTCTCACACACCCACTGTCTTTCCAGTGCCTATTATCAGTTTAGAATCACAGAATCCCTACAGTGTGGAAGCAGGCCATTCAGCCCAAGTCCACACAAACCCCCCAAAGAGTATCCCATGCAGACCCATCCCCCTAACTCTGTGTTTTCCATGGCCAATGCACCTAACCTACACACCCCTGAACACTATGGATAATATAGCATGGCCAATCCACCTAACTTGCCCATCTTTGGACTGGAGAGGAAACTGGAGCACCCAGCAGAAACCCACACAGACACAGGGAGAACATGCAAATTCTAAACAGGCAGTAGCCCGAGGCTGGAATCAAACCTGGAACCTGGATCCCTGGCACTGTGAGACAGCAGTGCTAACTAACGAGCCATTGGGAAGGTGAAGGCTTTGTGAAATGTATGTGCAATATCCCATAGTAGCCTTTCAAAAGAGCAGTGTCCTGGGCAATACTTATCTCTTTATCACACAAACAGGTTATCTGGTTATATGGAACATCGCTGTGGGAAAATTGGCTGCTTTGTTTCCAAAACTGCAACAGTGGCTGTGTTTCAAAAATACTTCATGAGCTATGAAGAGATTTGATCTATCCCGTGGTCATGATTGATACTATAAAAATTTCAAAATGACAATTGCATACTTCCAGCAGACGTTCACTCTGTGCATGTTAATGCCTACACCAATATGGAATCTATGTACAAAAACAAAGTTGCTGGGAAAGCTCAGCCGGTCTGGCAGCATATGTGAAGGAAAAATCAGAGTTAACGTTTTGGGTCCAGTGACCCTTCCTCAGAACTGATGGTGGCTGGGAAAACGCCAGTTTATATGTAATACATGTAATTCAGCTTGTAAATATGTGCACAGCAATTCAGAGCTCTATAGATACACATAGCCTCCAAGAATGTAGGCAGTTGAAAATTGCCAGACATCTGGAGTTTATTTCATGATTTCTGTTGTTTTCACTGAATTAGTTGAAATAAAACACCAAATTGGTTTGGCCAGTTTAACGGATATGACTGTGCTGCAGGCAATATTATTCATTAATGTTATTTGTGAGTTACTGTTTTTATGATTTGTATTTGAGAAAATACCACCATGAAACCACATTTAAATTAGAAGAGAAAAGTCCTACACATTGTAACTGTCTAAGTGAGTAAGTAGACCAGAGTTTATACAAGTGAAGTGTTTTGCTTTGAATACGCTGGTGTAATGAACATAACTTCATTTACATCACATGAGCATAATTTTGCAGAATAGGTTTGCATGGAGATGGTCTGTCAATCCATTTCATTAATCTTTCCAAAATACCATCTCAGCCATTTTCTATTTCATGCATCTGTTTTTTAAATGTGGCTTATATTCTGGCTTCTATCAACCCTTTCTTTGAATCTACTCAAGCTGTTAGTCACTGCTTGTGACAAAGGATGCTTTCGGATATCTATCCAATAATTATCGCATTACCATCGTATGTATCAAAATCTTTTGTATTTGAATCATGGTAGGTGAAGGGGAATAATTAATCTAACCACTGTCTATGATGCTGTAAATGTGTTTTTGAAATTATTTATGTTGATATGTCCAGCGTACTTACTTTACATCTTACAGTTTTATTAAACTTTAGCTCTTTCCCCTCCATTCTCTGAAATTTTGTAGTGTTTTATATACAGCCAGGGTCTACTAAATCTATTTTGTTTATTAAGATTAAGGACTTGTTATGACCATCATGGTACAAAATGTTCTATGAATTACTAACAGCATAATGATTGATTTTTTTTTAATATAGTTACTTGATTCTCATTGATATTTCTTCTTTAAACAACTTGCCAAAATGGAGTCATAGCATCATAGAAATATCCAGCATGGAAACTGACCCTTTCGGTCCAACTCGTCCATGCCAACCAGATATCCTAAATTAATCTAGTTCCACTTGCCACCATTTGGCCCATATCCCTTTAAACCCTTCCTATTCAAGTACCCATTCAGATGCCTTTTAAATGTTGTAATTGTACCAGCCTCCATCACTTCCTCTGGCAACTCATTCTATTCAGCACACCACCCTCTGGGTGAAAAAGTTGTCCCTTGTAAATCTCTCCCCTCTCACCCTAAACCTATGGCCTCTAGTTTTGGACTCCCTGACCCCGAGGAAAAGACCATGGCTATTCACCCTATCTGCGCTCCTCATGATTTTGTGAACTGCTAAAAGGTCACCCCTCAGCCTCCGATGTAAAATAGCTCCAGCCTATTCAGCCTCTCCCTATAGTTCAAACACTGCAACCCTGGCAACATCCTTGTAAATTGTTCCTGAACCCTTTCCAGTTTCACAAAACCTTTCCTATAGGAGGGAGACCAGAATTGCACACTGCATTCCCAAATTGGCCTAACCAATATCTTGTACAGCTACAACATGACCTTCCGACTCCTATTCAATGCACTGACCAATAAAGGCAACCATACCAAATGCTTTCTTCACTAATGTGTCTAACTGCGACTCTACTTTCAAGGAATTATGAACCTACGCTCCAAAGTCTCTTTGTTCAGCAACACTACATAAGGCTTTACACAAGGTCTGCCATGATTTGCCTTTCCAAAATGCAGCACCTCATATTCATCCAAATTAAACTCCATCTGCCACTCCTTGGCCACTTGTCCCAACAAATCAATGTCCCATTGTACTCTGAGGTAATCTTCTTGGCTGTCCACTCTATCACCAATTTTGCTGTCATCTGCAAACTTACTAACCATACTTCTTATGTTCACATGCAAATCATTTATATAAATGACAAAAAGCAGTGGGCCTAGCACCTGTGGCACGCCTCTGGTCAGAGGCCTCCAGTCTGAAAAGTAACCCTCCATCATCACCCTCTGCCTTCTACCTTCGAGCCAGTTCTATTTCTAAATGGCTAGTTCTCCCTGCATTCCATGTGATCTAACCTTGCTAATCAGTCTACTATGTGGAACCTTGTCAAACATTTTACTGAAGTCTGGACAGATACATCCACCACTCTGTCTTCATTAGTTCTCTTCGTTACGTCTTCAAAAAATTCAATCAAGTTAGTGACGCACAATTTCCCATGCACAAAGCCATGGTAACTATCCCTAATCAGTCCTTGCCTTTCCAAATACATGTAAATCCTGTCCCTCAGAATCCCCTCCAACAACTTGCTCACCTCTGATGTCAAGCTCACCAGTGTATAGTTCCCTGGATTTTCCTCATCACCTTTCTTAAATAGCAGCAGGGTGGCTCAGTGGTTAGTACTGCTGCCTCACACTGCCAGGGACCCAGGTTCGATTCCACCCTTGGGCAACTGTCTGTGTGGAGTTTGCACATTCTCCCCATGCCTGTGTGGGTTTCCTCCGGGTGCTCCGGTTTCCTCCCACAGTCCAAAGATGTGTAGCATAGGTGGATTGACCATGCTAAATTGCCTATAGTGCCCAGGGATGCTTAGGTTAGGTATGCAGGATTGGAGAATGGGTCTGGGTGGGATGCTCTTTGGAGGGGCAGTGTGAACTTGTTGGGCTGAATGGCCTGTTTCCACACTGTAGGGATTCTATGATTAGCCAAGCTGCAATCTTCTGGCACCTCACCTGTGGCTATTGATGATACAAATATCTTAGCAAAGGGTCCAGCAATCACTTCCCTAGCCTCCCACAGGGTTCTGGGGTATACTTGATCAGGTCCCAGGGATTTATCTACCTTTATGCATTTTCAGATGTCTAGCACTTCTTCCCCTGTAATATGGACATTTTTCAAGATGTTGCTATTCATTTCCCCACGTTCTCTACCTTCTATATCCTTCCCCACGGTAAACACTGATGCAAAATACTCATTTAGTATCTCCCCCATCTCCTTTGGTTCCACACAAGGCGGCCTTGCTGATCTTTAAGGGGCCCTATTCTCTCCCTAATCACCCTTTTTTCCTAAATGTGTTTGTAGAATCCCTTTGGATTCTCCTTAACTGTATTTTACAAAGCTATCTCATGTGTCCTTTTTGCCCTCCTAATTTCCCTCTTAAGTATTCTCCTATTGCCTTTATACTCTTCTGGGAATTCCCTCAAACCCAGTTGTCTATACCTGACATATGCTTCCTTCTTTTTCTTGACCAAAACCTCAATTTCTCTAGTCATCCAGCATTCCTACACCTCCCAGCCTTGCCCTTCACCCTAACAAGAACATACTGTCTCTGGACTCTCATTGTCTTGTTTTTGGAGGCTTTCCAGCTGTCCCTTTACCTGTGAAAATTTGCCCCCGATCAAATTTTGAAAGTTTTTGCCTAATACTGTCAAAATTGGTCCCCCTCCAATTTAGAACTTTAACTGTTAGATCCAGTCTATTCTTTTCCATCACTAGTTTGAACCTAATAGAATTATCATCACTGGCCCCAAAGTGCTCCCCCACTGACACCTCAGTCACCTGCCTTGCCTTATTTACCAAGAGTAGGTCATGTTTTGCATCTTCTCTAGTAGGTACATCCACATACTGAATCAGAAAATTTTCTTATACACGCTTAACAAATTCCTCTCTGTCCAAGCTCTTAGTACTGTGGCAATCCCAGTCTATATTTGGAAAGTTAAAATTCCCTACTATTACCACCCTTTTATTCTTACAGATAACTGAGATCTCCTTACAAATTTTCTTCTCAATTTCCTGCTGACCACTGGGAGGTCCATAGTACAATCCCAATTAGGTGAATCATCCCTTTCTTATTTCTCAGTTCCACCCAAATAATTTCCCTGGATGCACTCCCAGGAATATTGTCCATAAGTAATGCCGTCAAGTTATCCCTAACCAAACGTGACACTCTCCCTCCTCTCTTGTCCCCCTTTTTATCCTTCCCAAAGCATCTATACCCCGGAACATTAAGCTGCCAGTCCTGTCCATCCCTGTGCGATGTTTTTGTAGTAGCTATAATATTGCAGTCCCATGTTCTCAACCATGCCCTGAGTTCACCTGCCTTATCTGTTAGGCCACGCATTGAAATAAATACAGTTTAATTTATCAGTTCGACCTCGTTCTCTGCTTTGTTCCTGCCTGCCCTGACTGTTTGACTCGCTCCTTTTTCCAACTGCACCAGTCTCATACTGATCTCTTTCCTCACTATCTCCCTGAGCTCCCCCCACTACTAGTTTAAATCCTCCTGTGCTGCGCTAGCAAATCTCCCTGCCAGTACATTAGGCTCCTTCTAATTCAGGTGCAATTTGTCCTTCTTATACAGGTCACTGCTACCCCATAAGAGATCCCAATGACCCAAAAATGTGAATCCTTGACCCCTACACCAACTCCTCAGCCATGCATTCATCTGCTCCATCCTCCTATTCCTATCCTCACTAACTCGTGGAACCCAGAGTAATCCAGATATTACTATCCTCGAGGATTTACTTCTCAAATACCTGCCTAATTCCCTATTTTCTCTCCTCACAACCTTGACCTATTCTTGTCCTGTGTCATTAGTTCCAATGTTTACAGTGACCCCCTGCTGGTCCCTCTCCCCTTTGAGAATAATCTGCACCCTCTCCAAGACATCCTTGATCCCAGCACCAGGGAGGTAACACACCATTCTGATGTCTCATTGTCAGCCACAGAAACATCTATCTGTGCCTCTTACTAGAGAGTCCCCTATCTCAATTGATCACTTAGAACTGACGTACCCCTCGTTACAGTGGAGCCAGTCCTGGGACCTGAAACATGGCTGTCGGTGTTACATTCCCCTGATAGTGCATCACCCCTACATTTTCCAAAACTACATACTTATTTGAGGGCAGAGAAATTGGCACATGATTTTTCTAATTCAGTTTCTCAATTCATACCCCTTAAAACATGCCCAGTCAAATTGATCATGGTGTTTCATTAGACAGCAATATGTTATGCAGTATTTTGTAAAGCATTGGTAAGTCTGGGTTTAAGTAGCGGATCGAGTATGAAGAACTAAAACTAAACTATCAACATGCATTGGAACATTAGAACATAGTGTAATGGACATTAGAAAGATGCCAAATGTGAGGAACGTATTCAAAATTAATGCTATTCACTTAACGACTCAAGTGTCTTTGCCCTTTCATATTGACCTGGTCCAACCCAGATATTGCCCTATAATTTTCTGTATTTTATCTCCTGTTTCCACCATAGCACTTGTGTAGTTAATCTGCCTCATATGAACCACTCTTTTCTAAATTTACTCACAACTTAAGATAACAATAAAAGGAAATACTTCTAAAAATTAATCAATCCAGACGTGAAAGAAAGTGGTGAACCTGGGCTTACACTAAATGCAAGAAAATGTGCATTATGGTAACAATGAAGACAAAGGACATTCCAGTATACAATATCGCTATAAATGAAAGCAAAGTTCAGAACACCATTGCTCAACTAAACTAAACAAAGGGCCCAATTTACCTGACAATCCCAAGTTAAAAGAAAAGAAAGCTCATCAGAGTTCCGTACTTAACAAGAATATAGGTATTTATTGCACATAACTCCCTATCATTTAAATTGCATCCCTTTTTTAAAAAATCCAAATGAGATAGATAAGAGATTAATAATACCAATGGAAAGAAACAAGAGAGTCAGTGAAGCACAGTTCTGGCATGAGTCTGGGTTACAGGCATTGATGAGTTGTTGGCCATCAGTTCCCTTCAGATTCATGTTGATTCTCTGATGCAGACATGTAGACACACTGATTCCCAACTTTACCTTTATCAGTTGAAGATTTGCTCTTTCAGTGTATGCAAAAATGCTATTTCCATTTTTCCTTTTAAAAAAGGAAGCTGCAGAGAGAGTGAGATAGTGTAGCCAGCTACCCAGAACTAGTTTTTTACTCCTCCAAACACGGAAGGCAATTGAGGGAGATATTTTCTCCTTCCCAGGCTAGATGTTTCTGCTAGTTTGTCCAAAGACAAAGCTGCTCACTCAAGAACCAGTCAAGAAGTTGTTACTATTGATGAGTATTCTTCAACAAACACAATTAGTCCTGACTGGAAATGTCTATCACTGGGCAAACTACCTGTATACACATCTATGGAGCTGAGGTGCCTAACATCCATATTGTGTGTTTGAGCTTGTGGATAAATAATAATTCTAATAATTTAGTTTATTTTAAAACTTTAACACCTTCCATTATTCTTTGTTTGAAAGCAATATGTTTTCCCATGTTTAAAGTCCACAGTTCAAAAAATAAAAGTGGACTTTACACAACTGGCCAACAGATAAGGAAGCAGCAAAATAACTAATACTCCAGCTTCTAGATCATCCTCGGTTGCAGTGATTGGAAAGGTTGGACAACCAGTGTCATTATTATAATGAAAATGGACTAGCAATATTCAACTTTCATTATTTGACTTTAATTCCTGAGACTTTCATGGACAAAAATTGCTTATAAAGAGGGCACTGCTCTGCTAAAATGGTTGCTGTGATCATCTAACAAGACCAAGAGATCCACATGGAACATACAGAATCGACTGGCTTGGAATGACCATTTTAATTGCGGCAAAAACTCTGAAGTTTCAAGGAATTAGCATGTCTAAATCTACTCACATTTGCATGGAACTGCATCTTTTGGTAGATGAAATCTTGCCAACAACTATGCAGTTTGAAATAAAATCATAACATTGACATCAGAGTTTGCAAAGGAATGGTATATCAGCAGTAATCTTTGAGCAAAAAGATAGTAAAAACACAACAAGGACCAATAACAGCAAGGATACTGGAAGCTCTTCTCTCTTTCTCTGTCTCTCTCACTCTGTTTGTCTCACATGCCCTCTTTCACACCCCGCTCTCACATACTAGCTGTCATTCTCAATCACAGAAACTTGTGTCATGAAAGTCCATTACGCGCGCTGTGTGTGTGTGTGTGTGTGTGTGTGTGTGTGTGTCTGTCTGTCTGTGTGTGTGTGTGTGTGTGTGTGTGTGTGTGAGAGAGATTATTTCTCAGGGTAATAGATAATAAACTTCATTCAGGAAAACCTTACAATTGGTTCTCCTTATATTATTTCATCTAGTTTTCAAATTGAATTGAAATGTGATAGCTAAGAGCCAAAACAAAACAAAATTGTCACAATCAACCAATAGTAGGTTAAGAGGGGAGCTGTGACCTCTCCTTACTTGGTCATAACACTTTCGCAACAAACAACTGCACCTCCCAGTCGCGAACCATTTCAACTCCCCCTCCCATTCCTCAGATGACATGTCCATCCTTGGCCTCCTACAATGCCACAGTGATGCCACCCGAAGGCTGCAGGAACAGCAAATCATATTCAGCCTGGGAACCCTGCAGCCCAATGGCATCAATGTGGATTTCACAAGTTTCAAAATCTCCCCTCCCCCAACCGCATCCCAAAACCAGCCCAGCTCGTCCCCACCTCCCTAACCTGTTTTTCCTCTCACCTCAAGCCACACCCCCATCGCCGATCGACTAACATCATCCCGCCCCCGGGACCTGTCCGTCCTCCCTGGACTGACCTATCTCCTCCCTACCCCCCTACCTACACTCACCTTTACTGGCTCCATCCCCGCCTCTTCGACTTGTCTGCCTCCTCTCCACCTATCCTCTCCTCTATCCATCCTCTATCCGCCTCCCCCTCTCTCCCTATTTATTTCAGAACCCTCTTCCCCTCCCCCATTTCTGATGAAGGGTTTAGGCCCGAAACGTCAAGTTTTCCTGCTCCTATGATGCTGCTTGACCTGCTGTGTTCATCCAGCCCCATGCTTGTTATCTCGGATTCTCCAGCATCTGCAGTACCTTTTTATCTCTAACCATGGTCACCCTCGCCACTTGAACTGGCACTTCGACAATAATGATTGCTTAATAATCCTTTCTATCCCATATCCATTGACATTGTCAATTCAGAGACTGTTACCAACTGATCAAAACTGCCATCATTTTCCCACTGTGCAAACAGCCACACACAAAATTCTTTCAGACTGTCCTCATTTCTCCAATTTCTTCTTTCTTTTAAGGATCTATGATAAATCTCTTAGATACTGTTGTTATGTTTCCATCACACTCAGTGCAGTGAGATGCACATAGTTCATTTTTCTGATCAGTCGGAGATTATGCCATTTGCCCTGGATTTTCACGAACCTTCTGTTGAAGCTTGTGGCAGAGGATTGAAGGAAATTCCAGGGGAAATTCCAACACATATTCTTGATCAAATTAACTATTGATCATCTTTTTTTTTTGTGGCTGCCACTGTGATTTGTTAAAATCATTCCCTTGCTTTGGTCAACCACTCTGCAATGTTGGTGACCACAACAAGCTCCATTGCTTCGCCTTCATCATCCAACCTTACGTTACCAGTTTGACTCCTCCCACTCCCAGCGCAGACATTATTCAGTCAGAATTACTGACCATAATGCAGTACCAAGGAAGGGCAGTACCTCGGATTGTGACTCTGCATTGAGAATACCAGGTCACAGAGTCAAATCAGACATGCTGTCCTATTAACTAAGGCTTTGCACAAGTATTGCTGGACAGGAAGTTTCCCCTTTCAGAGATAGGTAGCATAAATGGATTTATGCATTCATGCCTAAATTACACATCTCCAATGAAGTCGAGATTATGGGGAAGAACAATTTACTCATCCATATGGAAGATTATAAATCTAACACTCAGACTATTCATGACATTTCATGCGTTTCTGGTAAGTTTCAAATGTGAATTATAGGTTTACTGTTTATAGTGCCATGGGTCAATTATGTAACAGTTCAACAGTCTTCTGAAATGAGACTACTTGGCTTGCCAACCATAGCTTTTAGTTTGGCTCCTCTCTTCAAGTGATCTTGCCAAGATTTAACCAATGTTTTTGTACAACTAGTGAGTGTTTTGTCTTACTAACAAAACCAGGAACACAGTATATGTAAACATACAAGGTGGAAGTCTTGGCACAGGTAGTAACATTCTTGCCATTCAGTTAAAAAGCAGTAGGTTCAAGTCTGGGCACAGAATCCAGGCTGACACACTAGTGCAGTACTTAGTGACTGCTGCATCTTTGGATCTGCCTTCTTTTAGATTGGATGGTTGTGGCCCTTCCTGCCCTCTCTGGTGGTCTCTTTCATAGATGAGCGAGGGGAATTTACCCAATTGTCCTGCCTAATATTTATCCCTTCACCCAATGTCATTAAAATGAATACAAATTATCACGTTGTTTCATTGTTGTTTCTGGAACAACTATGTGTTCAAATTAAATGACCAAATTTTCTACATTACAACAGTGATTTCCCTTCAAAGCTATGTTATTAATTGTAAAATATTTTGGGATCTCCTGAGATTATGAGAATTACTATGGAGACAAAGGACATAAATAGACAATGTAACAACTGTTTTGGTATTCCGTAGGGTCATGGGTATCACTTACCAATATCTCTTGATACCTTTGGCAACAATTTCTGTTTGAGGAAGAGTTCAGCACGCCTATCACTTTTTATGTGTCGAGGTATTTACTAGTTTCACATTTGGAAAAGTGTGTCTCTAATTTTTATTCTCTACTCCTGGGGCTGAACTTTCATCACAAGACAGATGCAGGTCAGTAGAAACCCTTGCAGCAGTGAGTAGATTACTGGTTTTCCAATGTTTCAGTCTCCCAACGATTTTGGTGGAAGCACCTTCTTGGGAAGCATAGCAAGGTGGCTGAAATTGGCAAGTAATCAATTGAAATGTTTAGCGAGCCACTTGAGCTCTCTACAGAGCTGATTTACATTGGCAAGGTGATGTACAGGAAGCACACTTGGACAGTGTGAGAAGAGAAGGCAGTTGCACAGCTGAAAGCCATTCCTGATGGACCATAAATCATGGACTAAGCAGACAGCAACTTGAGCATTCACACACCATGGCCACCACATGAGCAGTGCTCACCAAAAGGTGGAGGCACTGCAGGCAATTGCAGGAAGTGCATTAACCGTGGTCAGTGGGCCATAGGAAAGTAAGACCAGGCAGCAGCTGTGATGTAAGTCTGGCCATTCCAGATATGGGGCTTGGTTACTCTGAGGTGGCAAAGAGCAGTGGTGAGGTGATGCTTTGGCAACAACAAGTACAGTGAGAGCTGGGGAGGCACTGTGCTCACTAGAAAGACACGTGCCTCAATAGAATTAATTTTTTTTCCTCTGAGACCGTAAGATGTAAGAGCAGAAATAGGCCATTTGGCCCACTCTGCCATTCAATAGGACCATGGCTGACCCAATAATTCTCAATTCCACTTTCCTACCTTTTCCCATAACCTTATTCCCTGCACTGATTGAAAATCTGTCATACAGTCGTAGAGTCATGCAGCATGGAAACAGACCCTTCAGTCTCACCAGCCCATGCCAAACATAATCCCAAGCTAAACTACTCCCACCTGCCTGTTCCTGGCCCATATCCCTCCAAACCTTTCCTATTCATTTCTTTTAAACAAGGTATAGAGCTGGATGAACACAGCAGGCCAAGCAGCATCAGAGGAGCAGTTCCTCAGGAAGTTCATTCCACACGCGATACAACCTCTTCGTAAAACATTTACCTCTTATATCTTTTTTAAATCTCCCTCCTCTCACCTTAAAAATGTGCCCCCTCATCTTGAAATTCCCTATCCTAGGGAGATGCCTACCATTAACTCTATCTATACCTCTCATTATTTTATAAACTTCTATCAGGTTGCCTTTCAACCTCCTATGCTTCAGTGAAAATAGTCCTAGCCTATCCACCCTTTCTTTAGAACTCAAACCTTCCACACCTGGCAACATCCTGGTAAATTTCTTGTGAACTCTCTCCAGCTTGATAATATCCTTCCTATAACTGGGCAACCAGAACAGGACGCAGTATTCCAGAATAGGCCTCACCAATGTCCTGTACAACCTCAACATGACTTCCCAACTTCCATACTCAAAGAACTGAATAATGAAGGCAAGCAGGCCAAACATCTTTTTAACCAACTTGCCTATATGTGACATAAACTTCAAAGAATTATGTACCTGCACCCCAGTACCCTCTGTTCTACAACACTACCTAAGGAACTACCATTAACTGTATAAACCCTACCTTTGTTTGTTGTACCAAAATGCAAATACCATGCATTTATCCAGATTGAACTCCAGCTGCCATTTTTCAACCCATTGACTCATTCAGTCAAGATCCCTTTGTAATCTTAGCAAACCTTCTTCACTGTCTACTATGCCACCAAATTTGGTGTCTTTCGCAAACGTACTGACCATGCCTTCTATATTCGCATCCAAATCATTTATATAAATGACAAACTGAAGAAGACCCAGAATCGATCCCTGTGGAACACTGCTGGTCGATCCATGTCTTTCAATATGCTTAATCACCACCCCTTTGTGGTAAAGAATTCTAAAGATTCCTAAACTTCTGAGACAAGAAATTCATCCTCATCTCCGTTTTAAATGGATGGCTCCTTGCTCTGAGATTATGCCCTCCAGCCCTAGACTCTCCTGCAACAGGAAACAACATTTCCATAGATACCCAGTCGAGCTTCCTACAAATCTCATGTTTCTGTGAGGTCACCTCTCATTCTTCTGAACTCCAGTAAGTACAGGTTCAACCTACTTAACTTCTCCTCAAAAGAAAATCCCTCCATACCTAGGATACTCCTAGTGAACCTCCACCTGTCTGCCTCCATTGCCATATATCTTTTCTAGATAAGGGACTGTAAGTGCTCACAGTGTTCCATCTGTGGTCTGGCTGCAGCTTGTCTCGTTTTAGCAAGACCTCCTTATTTTTATATTTCATTCCATTTGAAATAAAGGCCAACCTTCTATTTTCTTCCTCTGTTACAGACTGAATTTGGATGCTAGCTTTTTATGATGAGGAGTTTTGATGAAGAGTCACCAGACTCGAAGCGTTAACTCTGCTTTCTTGACACAGATGCTGCCAGACCTGCTGAGTTTCTCTAGCAACTTATGTTTTTGTTTCAGATCTGCAGCATCCACAGTTCTTTGTTTTAATTTAATCAATCTGTTATCCATGCTAATATACTACCTCCAACACCAGAGGCTTTTATGTTACCTGGAGCAACAAAGCTGCACTAGATTTGCTCCTTCGAGACAGAATTGTTCTGTGAGGTACAATTAAGTCAATTGATAGTTCCTGAATTTTAGAAGAATGAAAGGTGATTTCTTTGAAAAAACTTTTTTGTGTAGGCTTGACAGGTTAAATTGAAAGGCAAATTCTTTACTGCCATATTCCTATATGTTCATCCCCAAAATAAGAAAAGTCTAACTACCTCACCTTTACCTTCAATAGCATGATCATTCTGGGGGTCAGTGCTGATCAGAAGCTTAATTGGATGGGAAACATATATACAGGTACTACAAAAGCAGATCAGAGGTAAGTAACTTATTTCTAGATTCCACAAAGCCTTTAGACCGTTTATAAGGCATACATCAGGATAATGATGGAAGGCTCTCCACTTGTCTGGATGAGTGCAACTCCAATAGACTCAAGAAACAAGACAACCTGCTTGATTGGGACCCCATCTAGCAGTTTGCCTGTTTTTGTACTGTATGATTCTATGGCTATATGTTCTCCACCGCCAGTGCACAGTGGCTTCAGTCTGTATCAGATGCAAAATATCCTACTGCAACTAGCCAAGGATCCTTTTGGCATTGCCTTCTCAACTCATGACCTCTACCATCTGGATGAACAAGGGCAATATGAATACACAACATAATGATTTTCAAGTTTTCCTTTAGGTCACACAGCATCCTGATTGGGAAATATGTTTCATTTTCTTCTTTGTCACTGAGTCAAAATCCAAGAACTCTGCCAGATGGACAATAACAATTGAAGAAGGTGGCTCAACACCACCTTGGGTAATTAGGGATGAATAATGAACAAATTTCAATAAAAATTTGCAACATTTAGCTTAGTAAGCGTGATGCAAGTAAGCTATTCCCTTGAGTTGATTCTTTTACCTTACCCCAGTCTGGCTGAAGTTTGGCTCAGAGACAAGAACCATTTACCCAACTGGTCTCTGTGGCATTTGCAGTGCAAATGAGGATCCTATTGTCCCTCTTAACCCATTTCATTTATCATGGCTGTGATGATACTCCCGAGATAGTCATAGTCGTAGATGTCAAAGTCTCCACTGGGTACTGTCATAATTATAAAATAATGTTCTTATGTTTTGGGACTCTGACTTTAAATTACGTAAAATGAAGTGGATCTTGTGACCTGTTGTGAAGTCTGCCCGATAGTTAGTGTGGGTGATTTGACTGTTAGAGATTAAAGACGGTCCAAATTGTTTTACTGGGAGAAAGAGCCAAGGTGTTTACATTTATAGACAATGGTAACAGCTTGTGTGCAGATTGTGGATATATCATGAGTCTCTAATGTCTCAGAACAGTGTTGAAAATGTTGGGTTGTAAACAGTTGTGATTTAGCATGATTATTTAATATTAAGATGAATGAGGGATGCTCGTCAGTATTTTTACCTCAATACAATTTCTGTATGCTTTATGTTGCCATGGGAATGGGCTTTGAAATGGAATTTTTTCCAAGATATCCCCAAAAACTCAAGACACTATTATTGTTCCAGGAGAGAAAGAGACAGCAGCCAGAGGCCAAAGGTCTCTGTTGGTCAGCATGCAATAATGTGGATGGTTATTTGTGTTAAGATGGGAAAGACCAAATTCATGAGAGTTAAAACAAGCCTGAAAGATGTATTTATCCAGGAAAACTCCACTGTGAAAGATATTTCTGAAGTGAAAAGTTTCCAGACTGAGAACAGTCAAGGTTGGAAATAAATCCACAAGCAGGACTGTCCAGGCAGACCTATTGTTTCAGCCTGCTCCTGCCCAACAGAACTCATCTCTTCCTACCTTGACTCAGTCTTTTCTCCCCTGGTCCAATCCCTGCCCACGTACATCCATGATTCCTCTGATGCGTTATGCATGTTTCAAAACTTCCAGTTTGCATGTTCCAGCCACCTCCTCTTTACCATGGATGTGCAATCCATTTACACGTCTACTCCCCACCAGGAAGGGCTTAGGGCTCTCTGCTTTTTCCTGGAGCAAAGACCTAAACCATCCCCACCCACCACCACCCTCCTCCTCTTGGCCGAGCTTGTCCTCATCCTCAACAACTTCTCTTTCAACTCATCTCATTTTCTTGAGGTAAGAGGGGTTGCCATGGGTACCCGCATGGGCCCTAGTTATGCCTGTCTCTTTGTGGGTTACTATGAACATTCCTTGTTCCAGTCCTATTCCGGCCCTCATCCACAACTTTTTCTCCAATATATCAATAATATCATCGGTGCTGCTTCCCTCTCTCGTCCGGAATTGGAAAAGTTGATCGATTTTACTTCCAATTTCCACCTTGCCCTCACTTTCATCTGGTCTATCTCTGACTCCTCCCTTCCCTTCCTCAATATCTCTGTTTCCATTTCTGGGGATAGACTGGCCACTAACTTCTACTATAAACCCACTGACTCCCACAGCTACCTGGACCATACATCCTCACATCCTGCTTCCTGTAAAGACTCCATCCCATAAGACCATAAGACATAGGAGCAGAAAATAGGCCATTCGGCCCATCGAGTCTGCTCCGCCATTCAATCATGGCTGATAAGAACCTCAACCCCACTCTCCCGCTTTCTCCCCGCAACCCTTGATAATCAAGAACCGATCTATCTCAGTCTTAAATGTACTCAATGAATACGTTCGCTCAGTTCCTCCGGCTCTGTCGTATATGTTCAGATGAGGCCAACTTCAACCCAAGGGAGCCTCTGAAATGTCCACCTCCTTCCTCAACCAAGGATTCCCCAGCACAGTTGTCGACAGGGCCCTTAACCAGGTCCGATGCATCTCCTGCACTTCCGCCCTCACCCCTTCTCTTCCCTCCCGCAACAGCAATAGGGTTCCCCTTGTCCTTACCTACCATCCCACCAGCATCCACACCCAGAAGATCATCAGACGTCATTTCCACCACCTCCAGCAAGATGCCACCACCAAACACATATTCCCCTCCCTTCCCCTCCCCTCCTTGTCAGCTTTCCTCAGGGCCTGTTCCTTCTTGGATACCCTGGTCCAAACTTCCTTCACCCCCAACACACCCCTCTCCCCCCACAGCCCTACGGCACATTACCCTGTAACTGGCGAAGGTGCAACACCTGCCCATTCACCTCCTTCCACCCCAGTATCCAAGGGCCCAAACATACCTTCCAGGTGAACCAACACTTCAGCTGCACTCCCCAGAATCTAGTCTATCGCTTTCGCTGCTCACAATGTGGTCTCCTCTACACTGGGGAAACGAAGCATAGACTGGGTGACCCTTTGCAGAACATCTACGTTCTGCTCGCAAAAAAAGATCCTGAGCTACCTGTTACCTGCCACTTTAATACACCACCCTGTTCCCTGGCCAACACCTCTGTCCTTGGCTTGCTGCAGTGTTCTAACGAAGCTCAACACAAGCTGGAAGAACAACACCTCATTTTCCACCTGGGGACCCTGCAGCCCTCCGGACTCAATATCGAGTTCAATAAATTTAGGGCCTAAACTCTCCCATGCCCTAGCCCCCCCACCCCACACAGCAGGACTTGTTACCACACAGCCTGCCATTACACATCCCCTGTTGTTAGTCACTAATAGTCCCCATTAACAGCTACTCACCCTCCCAGCCTGATCGTTATCAATTCTTTTGTCTGTCCAACTATTAGTCTCTCTCTTAAGGCTCGATCCTATCGTCTACTCCCTACCACACCCCCTCCCTATTTTCTGCATACAAACTGACCTTTTCCCAGTTACCATTAGTTCTGAGGAAGGGTCACCAGACCTGAAGATTAACTCTGATTTTTTCTTCACAGACTGCCAGACCTGCTGAGCTATTCCAGCAACTTCTGTTTTTGTTGTTGTTGTGTTGGAAGTAAATCCTTGGGTGCTAAAAGTCATTTTGGAATTACTCTAGGATAATTCAAATGTCAGTTTAATGTATAACTGATAGTGGATTTTCAGGTTGTGTTAAAAGCTTTGCTTGGTTGTTTAAACTGTACATTTCCTATAAGAACAATGTTTAGTCACAAGAACTTTCTGTTTGTAGAAGTAAATATCTTAAAATGTGAAATCTTGTCTTATTATAACATTGTGTAGAGCTGGATGAACACAGCAGGCCAAGCAACATCACAGGAGCAGGAAAGCTTGGGTCTAGGCCCGAAACGTCAAGCTTTCATATGTCAAGCATCATAGGAGCAGGAAAGCTTGACATTTCGGGCCTAGACCCAAGCTTTCCTGCTCCTATGATGCTGCTTGGCCTGCAGTGTTCATCCAGCTCTACACCTTGTTATCTCGGATTCTCCAGCATCTGCAGTTCCTATTATCCCTATTATAACATTGTAGGCCTCTATGGAAATCGTAACAATACACTATTATTGCTACGCTCTGTGCTTCTTGTGTTCAAAATGAAGGAGTACCAAATCAGTTGAGGAGGCCTGATAAGCAGTGATCAGAAAGGAATTGTCATCTCTATGTTTGACCTGAAGCTGTGCGTCAGTGTTGATGACATTAGTGTTGCTCCACATTAACGGTATGCTGATTTGCCATTGTCTGATTGGTGGAACAAAATGTGATAGTGATGAAGGAATTTAGGACATTGGTATTTCCTATTAGTGTGATTATGTCAGGCTGTTGCTGGACTGATTTGTGAGAGACCTGGCCCAACTTTGTGCAATCCTCATAATTTAGTAAGAACAACTTTATAGATTGATTGGACTGTGTGCTTGAATTTGATGTTTAAACGGTGTCTCTGGAATCAGAAGCTTATTGAATTTCCTCTATGTTGGAATGCAGTTATTAATCAACAGACAAAACAAGAAAAGCAGAGCAGTTACATAATTGAGCTAGAATGCAATAACACAGCATTTCTACACTTCATTAGTCTCTTTAGCCATTCAGTTAACTCATTCACTGTGAAGGATGCAATTTGGCACTACTCCCATTATACTCCATTGTCCTGGGGAGATGCCAAGTAACCTCATTATTACAGCTGCATTTAATGGTTTCAGACTACTGGGAGAGATGGCAACCAGGATATATGCAATGAATTAAAGAATATTTGTTCTAACATTTAAAACCCTCAGTGTATGAAATGCATAAGAGTTCTTTCATAGCATTCCTTACACAGCATAGAAGCCTGCTGTAAAGAAGACGTGAATCATTCAAAATCATTCCTACTTTGAAGGAAAAATGTATCTTTGTTGCTAATTTTAGCAAAAAAAACTGCATAAATAAAAAGAGGACATTCTACTTTCTGCTCACATTGATTTCATTGGTAACGTTATCAGATAAAATATTTCATCCTCTTTTATTAGATCTGCATGTAGTCAAGAATTCCACTCATGATTCAGCAGTCTCTTGGGTGTTGTCCTGAGGTAACATCATTTGGACCCCAATTGGGATTGGTTCTTTATGTTGAGTTAATTTATCTAAACTGGATGATGGTGGGGATGCTGCAGTTACTTCAACACCATTAGGGTAAAGGAGGAAAAATATTGACCGTTCTGTATGGATTTAATGTAAGAATGGGAATAGGATTAACTGTGTGAAAACTTCCACAATTTTCCAATATTCACACGGTAAATGACTGCGCTGAGGTGGCCTGCCAGAAGCCATGGGATTATTTTCCATCCCAACCTCAAAACTAAGAGAAAACAATACGCTTGGAAGAAAAATCTTGCAACATTTGCAAATCATAAAGAATTTTTGCATGTTTCTATGTAACATTAGCAGATTAATCCCACTTAAACAGGACAGAAGCGGTTGTTCAGTTCTTTGAGATGACTCTTAGTCTTCAGAAAAAGAAATAGTTCGAAGCTATTTATGCAATGAAAACTGTCACAACACTTTACTCAGTGTTTTATGGATCAGCTTCCTTCACAGTTTAGGGCCCAAGATCAACTGCTTTTCCAGGTCTTATTTCCACTTCAAATAGGCCAATAGACTGCTTTCTATTTAAAGTAATATCCAGTAGCAGTAGAATGCATTTGAGGTTGAATGGCAGTTCTGCTATTTGTAAAGTACACGGTCAGTGTGACATTTTCTATTTATGCATTATCCCTTGCAAGCTATGATTTGTGTTGGGACCGCAATTGTTTACAATTTACATAGATAATTTGGAGTTGGGGTCTAAGTGTGATGTGTCAAAATTTGCAGATGACACTAAGATGAGTGATAGAGCAAAGTGTGCAGAAGACACTGAAAGTCTGCAGAGGGATATAGATAGTCTAAGTGAGTGGGCAAAGGTCTGGCAGATGGAGTACAACGTTGATAAATGTGAGGTCATCCATTTTGGTAGGAATAACAGCAAAATAAACCATGTTTTAGATGGTAAAAAAATTGCAACATGCTGCTGTGCAGAGGGAGTTGGGTATCCTTGTGCATGAATCACTAAAAGTAGGATTGCAGGTGCAGCAGGTAATTAAAAAGGCAAATGGAATTTTGTCTGCCATTGCTTGAGGGATGGAGTTTAAAAACAGGGAGGCAATGCTGCAGCTGTATAGGGTCCTGGTGAGGCCACACCTGGAGTACTGTGCGCAGTTTTGGTCTCCTTACTTGAGAAGGGATATACTAGCACTGGAGGGGGTGCAGAGGAGATTTGCTCGGTTGAGTCCAGAGTTGAGAGGGTTGGATTATGAGGAGAGACTGAGTAGACTGGGATTATACTCTTTGGAATTCAGAAGAATGAGGGGAGATCTTATAGAAACATATAAGATTATGAAGGGAATAGATAAGGTGGAGGCAGGGAGGTTGTTTCTGCTAGCAGGTGAAACTAGGACTAGAGGGCATCGCCTCAAAATAAAGGGAAGCAGATGTAGGACTTAGGAGGAACTTCTTCACCCAAAGGGTTGTGAATCTGTGGAATTTCCTGCCCAGTGAAGTGGTTGAAGCTACCTCGCTGAATGTTTTTAAGGCAAGGCTAGATAAATTTTTGAACAGTAAAGGAATTAAGGGTTATGGTGAGTGGGCGGGTAAGTGGAGCTGAGTCTCAAAAAGATCAGCCATGATCTTATTAAATGGCTGGGCAGGCCTGAGGGGCCGGATGGCCTACTCCTGCTCCTAGTTCTTATGTTCTTATTTACATCAATGGAACCAATATGTGCCCTATCTTAGTGGAGACTGGGATCAAATAAGGTTCCATCAATGTACCAGCCATCTCCTCCATCTTCCTAAGTGCAATACCACACCTTACCTCCAGCAAACAACCTTCCAGACGTGGGGATAATTCACAGAACAGCTGGGACACTGTTCTACCTACTTTAATCCAAAAACAAAGTCAGCTTCAGTCAGATCACTGGTATGCAGCTGAGACTTTTGTGCACTCACTCAGAAACTAAGCTCAAGGTGATTGTCATCACCTTCTCTGAAGCATCTGGAAAAATGGACTTTTCACTAAACATCTAGAAAACTGAAGTCCTCTTCGAACAAGCTGCCACAGCACAGGCAGACCATTTTCCATGAGTTGCGCATTTTCCCTTGATGACATTCAAAATTCAACGTTACCTTTATTGTAACGGCTTAGCCTTTAGCTGATTGAAGAGAAGGATATTTAAGACTGGGATCTCAAACCTGAGACTAATCTAGTCTTGGTTTTCTGGCAAGCTGTGATCCTTGTACTTCAACATGCTTCAGAGACTTAGACAACTACAGCAGGCACCTCAAAGGACTGGACAAATATTATTATGGTGCCTTCACAAGATCCACTGAATTCACTGGCAAGAAAGACAACCAACAACACCGGCCTGGCCTGAGCCAACATGGCCACTACTGAAAAGCGCCATGGCTGCAGAGGATCCCTCTCTCATTAGAGGGAGATGGCTGTCAGGGAGTTTAACTTGAGGTGCTAATCACTCAAAACCCACTCTGCGGGTCTGAGCTTTTATTTATAAATCAGGTAGCAGATTCCCAAGTGACTGGTTTACTTAGAAATCAGCCATTGGTAACAAACTCCCAGGAGAACAGCTAAAATATGTTAATGATGTTCTCAACACATCTCTGAAGAGGTCAAACATCCTTGCCAACCCATTAGCATGTGACCAATAAATTTGGGGATGGCTGTCTTCGGAAGGCACTGAACACATCAAGAAATTTGCTTCTGAAGAGGCATAGTCAATGTTTTGGGAGAATGTACAAACCTCCCAAAAACTCATGACCCTCCACTACCTGCCCTCTTGTGTGACAGAGACTGCAGATTGCAAATTATGCTTATCAGCCATCTTCAAACCTCCTCCTTACTAATGAAGATTTTTCTCTTCTTGACTAATGAACACTTTCGTATTTGGAGACAATTGTAACTTGGGACTGAACTTTAGGGGTTCCTTGTGGAAATTTATGGGACAAGTCTGTCTCTGCTTGACTGGCTAATCGCTTAATTCATATGAGGTGGGACTTACCTCCAACTCCAGCAAGAAGTCCTGCCTCATTGAGCTGCTGGCCCACCAGAGGCCAATTGCTCTGCAGACTTACAGTACAAAGCAAGGCCATTGCTGGAGAAGGCCAGAAGGTGATGTTCACTGGTGGATCCAGTCATTGCGGTAAGCCTAGTGAGTCTCCTCCAATCTGCCTCCAATGCAATTAAAAAAACGATAATCCCATCTCAAGTAAAAGGACTAAAATCAGATGCAATGCTCCAGGTGTGGTCTCATTAATACATTGCAGCAGTCCATCCCTACATTTGTACGCTATTCCTCTAGAAATAAATAGCAAAATTCCATTTGCTTTCTTTATTATCTGCTGTACCTACATACTAACTTCTGTGAGCTATACATGAGGACACCCAGATCCCTCAGCACTGAAGCACCCTGAAGTTTCTTTCCATTTAGATAATTAGTCGCCTTTCTATTCCTCCGATCAAAATGGATAACCTCACATCTATCTATGTTAAACTTCATCTGCCTAATTTTGGCCCATTCACCTAACCTATCCATATCCATTTGTAACTTTCTTATTTCTTCATTGCAACTAAGTTGCACATCTATTTTAGTGCCATCTGCAAATTTGTCCATAGTACATTCTATGCCTGCATCCAAGTCATTAATATAGATTTTAAATAGTTGGGGCCTGAGGATTGAACACTGTGGTACCCAACTGGTTATATCCTGCCAACCAGAAAAGGACCATTTATCCCGACTCTCTGCTTTCTATTGATTTAGCCAGTCCTCTATCCAAGCTAATAAATGAACTCCAAGCCATGTGATCTTACCTTGTGTATTAACCTTCTGTGCAGCACCTTGTCAAATCAAAAAAAAGTGTATCATATTGTTTGATACTGAAATGAAAATGTACGCCTATTTTTAAACTAAATATAAAACTTTGTTCTGGGTTTGGACATCATTCTGAATACAGTAGCCTCCTCAGGGTTAAGCTGGAATTCATAAGAAAACTGCACACAGTGGTAGAAATAATAGTTAAACTCTTGCTACTGAGTCTTAAATACAGCAACATTTATTAACTAAAAAAATTAGAGCAAAACTGTCATTCAAGTTTCTGTTTTCAAATGTATAATCATTCATAGAAAATATTGATGTTATAACTGTATCTAAAGAAAAATAGCCTAAACTTGATGGCAAATTCATAGTATTATGTCACATTCACAGTTAGGCAACAGGCCATCCAGTCCAACTGGACTGTGTCAGTGCTGATATTCGACAACCTACCCCTTTTCCCATTAGCAAATTGCCCTTCCATTCCTTCCCCCATGTGTATTCGTCTAGCTTCCCTTTAAGCATAACTAATATTTACATCAATGGCTCCTTATGGCAATGAATTCCATATTCTCACGACGCACTCAGTAAACAATTTCCACAGGAATTCCCAACTGGCTTCATTAACAAATACCTCCTATCTGAACTCCAGCTAGGATGTATCAAGCCAGACAGAGGGAAAAGAAACAATATAACATTTCAAGAGAAGGGCCAAAAGCTAACTCAAGAAGATCCCCATAAGAAAACCATGTTGGTTTATTTATTAAATGAATATATGATAGTAATAAATATAAGCAACGAATTATAATTTGAACTGTATCCTCTACTCTTGCATTTGACCTCCCAAAATGTGTCACTTCATGCTTCTCCGGTTTAAACTCCATGTGCTATTTCTCCACCCAACTTGACAATTGATCTATATCCTGCTGTATCCTTTGACAACCTGTCTCAGTATTCGCAACTTCACCAACTTTTGTCTGCAAAATGACTAATCAGACCACTTAAATTTTCATCCAAATCATTTTTGTAAATTACAAACAACATGTCTGAGGACTGATCCTTGCAGAACACCATTGGTTACAGGCCTCCCATCAGAAAAACACCCATCCACAACTACCCTCTGCCTTTTATGACCATGCCAGTTTTGTATCCAGTTTGTCAATACACCATGGATCCTGTGCGACTTAATCATCTGGACCGGCCCACCATGATGGGCCTTGTCAAATGCTTTAGTAAAGTCAATGTAGACAATATCCACTGACCTACCATCATAAATCATTGTCATCACTTCCTCAAAAAACTCAATCAAATTTGTTAGACAAGAACCCCACCCCACCCCCGGACAAAGCCATGCTGACTATTTCTAATAAGTCCATTCTTTTCCAAATGTGAGAGAATCCTGTCCATAAGAATCTTCTCCAATAATTTCCCTACCACTGCTGTAAGGCTCAACTGCCTATAATTTCTTGGATTATCCCTGTTGCCCTTCTTAAACAAAGGAACAGCACTGGCTATTCTCCAGGTTCTGATACCTTGTCAGTATTTAAAGACGTGTTAGGACCCTAGCAATCCCCTCCCTTGCCTCCCTCAGTATCCTGGGATAGATCCCATAAGCCCTGGGGACTTAGCTACCTTAATGTTTTTCAAGACACCCAAAACCTCCTGGTTATCTCCTATTTTGTCCTGTTTATTTTTGCAGTTCAAACTTTTTAAAATACTGGATCGTAAACAAATTCATTGGTAAGAGAGTAATGTCATCGCATATATTAACTATCTTGTCTATTTTATTAATTCAGGGTATCAGAGTACAGCAGGAAAATGAAAAATGTAAGTGTCTTATATGAACACTTTTACGGGTGATTTCTATGCAAATTGAGAAAAACAGTCTGTTTGATTTAGTGCTACAAAGCTATTTCAAAGTGATTACATTGATGATATTACACTGATTTGTCCCATATGTTCTATGCATAGGTATATGAAGAATCTGGGAGGGAGGGTACAATATTATACTTAATGCCTACTTTGTTCCAGCTGATGAGTGTCTAGGTAGAGACACTGGACTGGATCCTGCTGGAGCGGGCAAGCTGGTGGGTGGCAGGCAGAAGTGTGCTGCAGGCTGTGTGTCAGAGTCCCGGCATCAGAAATTGTAGGTGATCAAGTCAGCAGCTGGAAGGTAACAAAGCTGGAAACTTGCCCATTAGCAGTGGGAAGCTCATTGGTACATTTCTCATCCCACCTTCTTGTAATTTAAATACAAATGTAATATAAATCAACATGAATTAATCCTGTGTCTCCAATTTAGTGAAATTCACATGCTTTTCATGCCTTCTACAGTTGGCCCAGTGAAAGCTGGCGACTTGCATATAACCTCCTGTGAGTGTCTTTTGAACTTGCTGGGGATAGAGTCCTGGCACTGGAAAAATGTGCTGAGCTAGAAACTTGGTACTCAGAAAAGCTGACTGCACAATTTAAAGGGACTGTGCATAATAAGGCCACCCCTTAGAGTTGTATCTCATATCTGTGTTGGGACCTGGAGGACGCCTGGAAGGCTGTCTGTGAGGAGAGGGATAGCAAGGGGCAGCGTGAGAATTATCTAGTACTCAAGGATCAAGTAGGACAAAGATGCACCAGTTGAACTGTGACATCTCAGTCCTCACTTCACAGCATTATAGAACACTTAGCAGACAGAAGGAGGCCATTCAGCCTGGCATGTCTAAATCGGCTCTCTGAGCAATTTGACTTCTGCCTTTACTCTGTAACCCTGGACATAGTTGTTATGTGAATGATTGATGATTGATTGCTATATTCATCATCCAATACCCTCTTGAATGTCACAATTCATTTCCATTCTATTCCCTAACTACTGGTGGTGTGAAAAAGTTTTTCCCTCACCTCACGTTTGTTTCTTTTGCAAAACACTTTAAACTTGTGCCCCCAGTTCACCTTCCTTTTATGAGTGGGAACAGTTTCTCTTTTTTATCCTGTCCTGTACTGATTTTGAAAGCTTCTATCAAAAGTCATTTTAGCCTCCTCCTGGCCAAGGAAAACGGTCCAAATCTTTCCAATCTATCCTCATAGTTGAAGATTCTCATCATGGAACCATTCTTGTAAACCTGTTCTGCACCATCTCCAAAGCATTCACAACCTTCCTAAAGTGTGGCATCCAGAATCATACACATTATTTCAGCAAAGATCTAACCAGTGTCTTATTCAACCTCTTAGATCTCGCACTCGAAGCTCCTATTAATGAATCCTAGAATACAGTGGTAATATCTCTCTACCTACCCTGCCATCTTTAATACCTCTTGTATTTTTGCACCCAGGTGTCTCTGCTCCTGCAGAACCTTTAGAATAGTATGCTTTATTGTACACTGTCTCTCCATGTTCCTAGTACCGAAATGATTTACCTCAAATTGAATGACTGAACTTTTCTGAAGAAGCGTCCCGACCCAAAACGTCAGCTTTCCTGCTCCTCTGATGCTGCCTGGCCTGCTGTGTTCCTCCAGCTCCACTCTGTGTTATCTACTACCACCACCAGGCCTGATTTCAAAGTACTCCCTGCCCCTGGAGGCCCTGCTCCCCCAACTCTACACTTCCTTGACCTCAACCATCCAGCTGGTGAAATAGTGAAGTCAGGAAGAGCATAGTGCTGGATACTAGTGCACTGCTTTCTCGTGGCAGTGTGTGTGCAAGGACACATTCCCAGTTCTGGATTGTACAGACACCAGTGATGATTGGACAATGACAAGTCGAGGCCTTGAGCACTCTCCTCGCTTGCTGCCCTGAGATACCAGGACACATGGCATCCGTAGAATCCCAGGCCTGGGATGTGGTCCATCAAGCCAAACTCCAGGTCAATCCCAGAAAATACCGAACAAAAACAGAAGTTTCGGGAAAAGCTCAGCAGGCCTGGCAGTATCTGTGAAGAAAAATTCAGAGTTATCATTTCAGATCCGGTGACCCTTCCTCAGCAAATCCTGGATGGTGGGTCACCTTGTAAAGCAGCCTATTTGATTGGCATCCTATCCGCTAAAACATCCATTGGCACTAGTGTGTCCCATCTACAAGAGGTACTACAGAAAATCACTCAGGATCCTTTGTTAACAACGTCCTAGCCCTGACTAGAAGGGTAAGGGTAACAGGTGCATGGGAACACCACCATTTGCAAGATCCCCTACAATCACACAGCAGCAAGATTTGGAAATATACTGCTATTCCTTTCCAGTCGCTAGGTCAAAATCCTGCAACTCCTTTCACAGCAGCATTGTGGGTGTATGTACCCTCCATGGATTGCAGTGCTTTCAGAAGAGTTCATTGCAGCCTTCTCAAAGGCAACTAGGGATAAGCAACAAATGCTGTCCTTGCCAGTGATGACCATATCCCGTGAAAGAATGAGAGAGAACACCCATATCTGACAAAGAACTGCACCTAAATGACCTTGTCCATAGGTTCACTGCTCGGCAGGAGTCCTGGGTTCTCAAAGGCTCCTGGATCCGGTTTGGAGATAAATGCAGCTCTCCCTGACCTCTCTGGTACTACCCTCATTAAATTCTGTCTTGTACATCATTGAAAATACTCTTCATTTAGCAATAACTATTTTTAGAAATACAGTTTTTTTTCCCAATAAGAGCATTCTGCATTGTCATTCACTAACATAATTATATCCCTCAGGTTTTGATCACTATTTATTGGTTAGGAAAAACAGCAAACAGCTGCACATCCTACAGTGGGCCGACACTGAACCTGAAAGAATTTGAAGGCTTGTTATCTCAGATCCAGAAGGTAATATGTTTTCAATTTCATTTATCAACATTGTTGCAATTAATGTACATGATGATTAACTTTAACCCCCAAAATGCTCATTTTCACTTGTGTTATTATTAATACAATGTGGAAAAAGTAGCAATTAAGAAAAAACCTCAACCTTGTATTTTGTTAATATGAAGCAGGAAGAGAAATTTCATATGTAAATTATGCTTAATGATATTACCGTAGTAATGCTTGCTTGATGGATTCATTATAAATTCATCCTAAATATTACAAATGTAACCAAGGGACTAGCACAGTAGAGTCATTAAGAATGTTAGGTAATTGTTTTTAAACCTGTGTGATAAATACCTCCAGTGATGTCCCAGTTTTTAATTCCATATTTTTATGTCATTTTTGTCAGAAGCTTTCCCCATAACTGGTGAGAGAGGGAAAGTTTCACCCCCGTTACTGACTAACTGAATTTGACAATAACTGCCTTCATTCACTGCTTTTAAAATAGGCACAGTGTGAGACATTAGGAATATTTCATACGTTTACAAAAATATCATTTCATCACTTGCTGTACTCACTCTCTGCAATCTTAGTTCACTCTCAACATTCTTAATTTAAGCATTAAAATCAATTGGTGAGGTAAAGAATAACTAACAAAATCTGAAAAGGACTAGATCATTGAGCCACGTGACAGGAGTAGTGAAGTGAACAAAAACACCACTGTATTCCAATCGTGTGCTGTTTCTGAATATCTTGTTAACACGTTACCAGTGTTAATTCTGTGGCGAGATATCAGATGTAACTTTTATTTCAGTCCTGGAAAATATCATGATTAAATTGTAACAATTAATGGAGACGTTTGAAAAGTGAAACTGTGATCTCTTGAGCATACATATGTCAATCAGTTCTTTGCTATAACAATTAATGTTGAAGTAATTTTTAATTGAGACAAGGCAGTGGACTGAGTGTAATGTAGGATGGCTGCCATTGACCTTTCCTTGGGCTAGAGTTTCAGTGTTTAGTATGGGCTTCTTGCCTTGGAAAGAATTTATAATCAGGGTCTGTGAAAGGCAGCAATTGTTCTCACTGTTCCAACCATGCAGGTCAGATGCAACTGCGTTCATAGCCTTCAAAGCCAATAGCTGGCAAGCAGCAAAGCACTGAAGCGAGTTCTTTTTAAGGGAAGAGGAAAAGCTTTTACATTTTTTTAATTGCTGATTGCCTCTGAAAGCTACTTTTCCTTAATCCAAGAATTTCATTTCACTGGAAAGTTGAGAACAGACTTTGTCACATTGCAATTCGCAAGTTGTCGCTCTGCTCTGGGAATGGCCAGGGGCAGGGTCCTAGACATAGGGGAGTGCCCAAGATCGATTCCCCCTACGTGGAGAACAATTTGAAAACGAAAGGCTATTTCATTAGAAGAACGTCAAAGTCGGAAAATGCACAGCTAGACCAAACACAGCCGGTGTGATCTTTATTTTATCTACTTCTCTGGACCATAATACACAAATGGAATATGGTGTTTGAGTTGGTGATTTTGTTTCCTTGTTGTAACCATTGAAGATTGGGGTAAGTAACTTATTAAAAATCCAGGTCTATCTTAATGTGATATTACATGTTCTGCCTGTCACCAGGAGATGGACGATACAGACAGTCCAAAAAGAAGCATCCGTGACAGTGGCTACATTGATAGCTGGGACTCTGAACGCAGTGACTCCCTATCACCTCCCAGACATACCAGGGATGATTCCTTTGATAGTCTGGATTCATTTGGATCACGGTCACAACAGACACCATCCCCAGAGGTGATACTTAGAGGAAGTAGTGACGGTAGGTCATGATAATGTCCAGGGTATCGGCTATGTGCAAATTCAGCAGTTGTAGTAAATTTGGGATTGTTTACAACCTCTGGTGCACTGGATAAATCTGCCAAGGTGTGTGTAGTTACACAAACCTATAGCTCACCACTCTAATTGAGAGTGACAGGGAACCAGCAGAGCTTGGCCATATGGGCACCTCGTGTATTGCTTTGTGGACATGTATTGCCTTGAGCATGGAAACCTGTACATATACATAGAGATCTGCTGAGTGCCATCAGAATGCTGTTTTAAGTGGTAGACTGATGCCTTTCTTAATATTACAGATTTTACACATTATTTCACATTGGGCTCCAGTTGTTTGGAAACAAGAATGACACTGATGTAATGTATGACAGTTTCCTGGCAGTAGTTTTGTACTGCTTTGTTAAACCGTATTTGGACAAGCTGGTACAAGTTACACTATGAGCATGTGTTGTTACAACGCTAAACTGCTTTATATTGATGTATGCTGAAGGATAATTGTCCTAATTAATGTGATATACATGCAAACCTTATCTATGAAAGGTGATATTTGCCAATAACTATAACTGATTAAATTGCCAAAGATAAGCAAGAAAGCTGCATGAATTGTCCTGCTGTTTACGACACTCTTACTCAATTATAATGGTTTTTGTGCTTTACAAAAACATTGTAACTTCACTAAAAGTCATAGACTGAAAAGGAGAAAACACCCACACCAGAAATCATAGAATCCCTACAGTGTGGAAGCAGGCCATTTGGCCCATAAAGTCCGCATCGACCCTCCCACCCAGACTTACCCTATCCCTGTAACCCTGCTCTTCCCCTGGCTAATCCACTTAGCCTGCACATCCCTGGACACTGATGGAAATTCAACATGGCTAATCCACCTAACCTCGGTGGACTATGAGAGTAAACAACACAGCCTGAGGCTGGGATCGAATGCGGGTCCCTGCAGCTGTGAGGCAGCAGTGCTGACCACTGAGCCACTGTGCTACCCAGTGTCAGTGACCCTTTTTAAAGTGGAAACATAATTACAAAGTATGTAAATTCACCAAATGTAATTTAAGAAAACATACACTTAAAGTCAGTTTGGGAAATGGAGGATATTACAGCCTTGCCCTGGATAGTATTTCTGGAGATGTTGTGTAAATGAGGAAATGGCAGTGGGATGTTTCATTTTCGACTATTAGAACAGACTAACAAAGAAAATAGCCCTCTGTGTGAAACAGTCGGCAAATTTGAGTAGCAGTAAAAACATGCACTTTGGAAAATAATGAAACATACTTAGATATTACTTAGTGTTAATACTTAGTATTCTCATTCAGGACAGTGTTCCTTCTCACCAATATAGTGATGGTCTGAGTAAAGGTTTTATACAGAGCTTATTGATCTGTTCAGAGATTTAAAGTATAGTTCAGAGAGGAAAAAAAAGTTAGATGTGGAATATACCTGTGACTCCAGGATGTATGTTACAATATTTTGACAAGGGCCATTTTACGAACTAGTATCTTGAAAAAGGGCCAATTTCAGGTATTCTGCAATGTGCTACACTGTAGGGGATCAGTGGATAGTTTTCATTAAGGCTCTTTCAGTCGCTGTAAGGAAGTTAGGATTATCCTGCTTCCTGATATCATTTGCTCGCCGCTTGATCCTAGGTGGCAAGATAAAATCAGGAAAAAGAACAGTCCTGGTTCTACATTTCCCCAGGTGTGAACAGACAGGGTCTGGATGGAGGCTCAGGACTATATGGATCATGAGGTCTGGCAAGCTGCAGGCAAAAAGGAGACAGTTAACCTTTGGACTAGCACCATTCTGCAAATTTATGTGCACATTACTGAAAGGTGTTGTGTCATTTTCTGACTCCCTCCTTTTGCGTACTCTGAAAGGTCGTGGCAGTGACTCTGAATCAGATGTAACACAGAAGGCACCTGACATGAAACGAGACGACATGTCAGTAAGACGGACTTCCTACAGTGAACCCAAGTCATCCTTGCCGTTTAACCAGTACCTACCCAACAAGAGCAACCATACAGCCTATATGCCAGCACCTCTTCGGAAGAAACGGGCAGAACGAGGAGAAAATTATCGGAAAAGCTGGAGTAATACTACCTCACCTATAGCAACAGAGCGACCGTTCAGGTAGGTGCTATCGTTAGGTCATGTGTTGTGAATTACTGGTGCTGAACAGGATTCACAAGTCAGTTTGCATGATAATAAAATCTAATTCTAATCTATCCACTTGTAGAGCTATTACAATGTGATTCAATTATACATTTCGACATTTTGATATGATTATAAATGGTTTTTGTTGTTCATTTGATGATTTTATTAGTTGGACAGTATGCCTAGTTCTAGCAATGCCAGTTGCTATCTCTTAGTTCCCAGCAGACAACTTCTTACATTTTTGACCAATGAAAATGGACTTGTTACCATCATCATGAATTCGGATACAAATTCACCTTTCATTTGAAATGCAATTAAGCGAATCAAGTGACTGTATTTGGAAACAGTTCAGCAATGATTACATGAGCAGGCTGCTGAATGGGCATTATTGTAAAAGGTTTGGTTATATTCTGTAATCCTGGTTTGTGAGAAAAAGGCATGCTCAATGTAAAGATGTTGGTCACCGAGGAGGTGGGTGTGATAGCCTCAGCAACATTCCTTCACAGAGGAGCCTTTAACTTGAAGCTTCTAAATCCAGTTGACACTATAGACCGTTGTGAAAATACTGCTGTGAAAAAATTGTCATTGAGTTTCACTTAGCTACTACCTTAACAGCTTGCTTCTAAGGTAATAACATAGAATGCTGAAAGCAATCCCTTTGGAAATGTTTCCACTGTCTGTAATTATAGTTAAATGATATCCTAATGAAAGGCATAAATGGTGTGTGCTAACAATGTAAGTTGGATGTTTGTGTAAGATCTACAACTTTTTTGTCTTAATATGTATATATATAACTCATTAGTCATAGTCACCCAGAGACAATAGAAGAGGAACAAAATGAAGAATCCTATAAAGATGAAGAGCTTAGCCAGCCATCATCTACATTTCCTAAAGTTCAAGGCATTGATGATACCATGGCAGCTGTGAAATGTGAACCAGCTCTTACTGGGGATGCTGGTAGTCTTAAGAAGCATTTACAAGTTTGTGTGGCTGAAAACTCAGGGCACAGAGTGTCCAGAGAAGATACAAAATGGGAGAGGAAAGATGAAGAAGAAATCAAGAAGTTGAAGAGAATTCAGAAAGCTGGTATCACAGTCATGCCAGCATCTAAGCGATACTGCAGGTCAGAAACATTGTGTTGAGCTCTCAGACGTGAAGTAAAGGCATGAGATTTTGTAATGAGGCACGATGTGTTTGAGCTTTATAAAGATTTTATTATACCATGGTGAGATATTCTGTGGTATTTCTGTAAATTATGACAATCTTTAAACTAAACATGAGGGGATTTGTGATCAGAGAAAATATTTAAGCGTAAAGAGATCTCATTTCATTTAAATTTGAAGGTAGTTACATAAAGTGCTTTTAAAATGGAAAGTGGAAAAGTCATCCTTACAATTTTGGTTTTGAATGATGGTTTTAATGATTTTGAATTATTGATTTTGACATGGTATAATGGGAATAAATGACGAGGCTGTGGAATGCATGAGTATAACTTAAGTGTGCTTGCTTGATGCTCATTTTGGCATTGTCTTTAACTGTTAATGGGAACACATTCAAGCAATGTTTTCTACAATAGTCTGGAAAAGTTCTCAGTCAATGACTCTTGTGCTGTGTTTTAATACATAAATCACAATAGATATGTACTGCAGATGTTGCTATTTATCGAAACAGCCAATCTGGGTTACTCATCTTTTCACGGCACACTGTGAAGCTAGCAATTTGATACCAATTTTGTAAATTTTTGTTATCGTAGTACCTGAACGTGGATTTGTAATGCTATCACCAATGAACAAACACGCTTTGGACATGATAAGAGATAATTTTAGGAGTTCTCACTCCCAGCACACAATCTTACCACCACATGCATATTGAAACTGTTCATGAATTGAATATCACAAGGGGCATATTCCGAAATTCTCAAGTGCTTTTTCAGCAGATGAATACAGAGGTGCACAATGTAAAATTGACTTTAATATAATTAAACTTATTTCAAAATAATAGCATATGAGGTGAACGGATGTCACATACAGGATTAAGTAAATAAACGGGTACTGCATACAAAGGATACCTTTCTGACTTTAAGTCCATTGGGAGACACACCTAATGGGAGTCTTGTGCTGTGAGAGATCTTCTCAGCCTAGAATAGCACTGAGTAGCATGTGGCTGAATTCCTATGAACTCTCTGGTACACAGAGCTTCCCGTGGATGACAAAATTGGAAAATATCCTATACAGTAACATGTAGTAAGAAACTGTAATTATTTCATCCTTGAAATGTCAATGTAGACAGGCATAATCTGATGGTCTTATTCCATTCCTTAGAATTTAATTTTGCCAGCAACACATATCAGTATCAGGTGACAAACTATCAGGAACTGAATCATGTGGTGTTCACCACAGTAATAGTGGACTTTACTGCATTGCTAGCTGCTTCTGTTGAGATTATAATCCAGTATTGTAATTATAGAAAATGGCCAGGGATAAAGCTTTAGCAGTTATGAATGCTGTTTGGATCCCATGTGCTAAATCACATTGTTCTCTAATATTTCCTGCTGCCTGTTATTCTCCATATAATTATTTATATCTGCAAGTTAAACACAGCTTTCTTACAAGAAAATGTCAAAGTTCCACATTTTTCCTATTAGGAAATTAGATCATGCTGCACCAGTATTTATGGCAGTAAAATGGACAGCTTAAGGTCCAAAATGGCTGTTGGTTATGAGGTTGGGCTGATCTAATGAATATTTGTGTTAAGAGTCTGAAGTTTGTTGTAGGATTCTTTTATGAACCCAGTGCATGATTCGCTGTGTGATGAAGTTGGTCAGTGAACCATGCCAGTAACAGTTAGGAAGGACCCTGTAGTAGTGTCCTTTAGAAGGTTCATCTGTTCTACCTCCATTGCTTACTGATTTGTCCTCTTAAGATGCTGGTTAAGTCTGTTGTTGGCTCTTTTCTTAATTCTTCAGGCAAATAGTGGCTTCTAACTACAACTTTTTGCTGGTGTTGGAGCTGTTTGTTTTTGGAATGCAGTTCCGCTGCAGTCATTGGTGACCTGACAGGTTGACCTTTGGAGAGGAGGGGCTGAGGATAAGAAACCATGGAATTCTCACTGTGGCCGTTGTCTTATTGGGGAGTTGACCACTATTGAATAGAATGGTCTCTTTGCTCCGTGCAAAGCTTAACACCAGTAGGATTAGACTCTTTAGTGCTCTGGTTTATGAGTGTGCTTGCTGGGAGGCAGTCCAGTGCATTTCTTGATGTATTGTCCTCATCGAGATCGGCACTTGAGCCCTGTGCAAGAGAGTTTTAAAGTGACCTTGCTCTCCAGTGAACTGGCATCTTTGGCAGTCAATCCTGGCTTCTGCACATCAAAGCACTATGTGATGATTCCTCTTTTAGCTTACCTTCTAAAGAGGCATGGTGTTCATTTTTGAGTTGGTGCTTGCTATGGTCAAATTGCATGATGCCATGTGTGTGCTTTAAGGATGGCCTGCTTTCCTTGGAGCAGTCCATGGATGAAAGTAGCTGCAGTTTGTCATGGGAAATGCAGGGTAAGGTGTGAAGAAAGTCTGAATGTCCCTCTTCCAGTGTTGCCACATGCAATGGCCGTGGCACCCTCTTGCTCAGAAAGGCCAACATGACAACCTTCACATGGACCAAGTATGTAAAGGGAGACCAATCCTCTTGCAGTTGCTGCTACCTCTTAACCAGGTTCAGTGCATTCTTCTCATGAGAGAAAATTTACAGCAAACTGAATTGACTTGATATTGTTCACAGGAATGTAGCATTATCCAATGGGTAATGGATAATTACCATTATCCATTAATGGTAATTAATGGATTAATTACCCATTATTAATGGGTAATAATTACCCATTAATTATTATTTTAGAGGCAGGACCCTAGTGTACGGCATCGGGATGACAAATGGAGTGACACAGGTTTTCTATGCAGGACCGATCTGTTGTTTGTAGTCATGATTTAAGTAGAAGGCATACAATGTGTTAGTGTAAGGCAAAGGAGGTAAACTGAAGAGTGAAGCAGTGTTTGTAGGAAAGTAAGAAGAAGTAAAGAGATTCCTGTGAATAATCACATCTGGAGGACCATGTACACTTTTAGTCTCCTTACTTAATGAGGAATGTACTTGCATTTAAGGAAGTAAAGGGAAGGTTCACTAGGTTGGTTCTTGGGAAGATCAGTTTGTTACACGAAGACAGCTCAAGCACCTTGGGCCTTTGGAGATGAAAACCTAGTAATATGTAGAGCTTCTTCCTGAATATTAATAATACAGATACATCCTACTGCTCTTTCCCTCTCATTGAGACTGCAGATACACAAGACACATTTACTAAGTTGCTTTCCCAGCTTTACAGCTTAACAGTTGTTTTCTGCATGGAACATGCTTCTGTCTTTCTCTGTTTTCTTCTTCAACTAACTATAGCCACAAGCTGTTTTGTGTGATCGATTGAATACATTGCAACACAACCCACCTTCGTTCCTAAGAATGAAGCTAATATTTTGGAACAGTTAAATGTAACAGTCAGCAACGAGACTCAAATGTCTTAGAGTTAAACCCTTAGGGTTGTTTGAATAGTTGAGTTTTACAGCGCAGAAAAAGACCCCTTAGCCCAATGTGTCCATGCTGGTCATCTGCTGTACTCCCAATTTTCCAGCACTTGGCCTGTAGCCTGGTATGATATGGCACTTCAAGCGTTCCTCTAAGACTTCTTAATGTTATGAAGGTTCCTGCCTCTAAAGCTGTCTCAGATAGTGAGATCTTGATACCACCCTCTTGGTGAAAAACAATTCCTCAAATTCCCTGCACTTTAACTTAAATCTATGCCGCCGAGTTATTGATCCTCTACTAAGGTCAAATTTACCCTGTTTATGTCCTCCCCACAACTTTCTCTGCACTAAAGGGAAAAAGAACACCCAGTCAATCTAGTCTCACTTCAAGGCTGAAATACTCCATTCTGTCTAACATCCTGGTAAACCTAATTTACATCCTCTCCAGTGCATTCACACCCTTTCTACTGTGTGGTGACTAGAACCGCACACAGTACTCTAGCTCTGACCTAACTAATGTTTTATACAGCTGCATCATAACTTGCCTGTTCAGTGCCTTATCAAATAAAGACAAGTATCCCATATGCCTTCTCAACCATGTGTCCTGCTCCCATCAAGGATGGGAATGCACACCAAGGTTCCGCTGATCTTCTGTACTTCCAAGGGTGCTCCTCATTATGGTTCACTCCATTTCTTTGTTTGTCCTCTCAAAATATATCACCTCATACTTTTCAGGATTAAATTCCATTTGCCACTGTTTTGCACATCTGGCCAAAGTAGCCATATTCTCCCGCAGTCTAAGGCTTTCCTCCTCAATGTTTACCACATGACCAATTTTTGTGTGAACTTGCTGATCTTACCTCCTTCATTCATGTCTAGATCAGTAATGTCTATTACAAACAGCAAAGAGTCCAGCAGGGAACGCAGTGCTATGCCACTGGACACAGGCCTCTAGTCACAAAAACACTCTTCAACTCTCACCTTGGCTTCCTGCCACTAAGCCGATTTTGGATTGAATTTGCCAAATATTCCTGGATTCCTGGGTTCTCCCATGCAGAAATTTGTCTAAAGCCTTACTGAAATTCATGTTCCACCTGCAAGTTCTACTCCCCAACCCCGCACTGCCCAGTTCTACCTGTTCCCCAACCCTGCACTGCCCAGTTCTACTTGCTCCCCAACCCCGCACTGCCCAGTTCTACCTGCTCCCCAAGATCCACAAGCCCAACCACCCCAGCCAACCCATCATCTCTGTATGCTCCTGCCCCATCGAACTCATCTCTTCTTACCTTGAAAACATTCTCTTCTCCCTTGGTCCAGACATTCTCCACCTACATCCAAGACACAAACCACACCCTACACCTCTTTGGAAACTTCTAGTTCCCTGGTCCCCCACACTTAATCTTTACTATGGACATGCAATCCCTACACATGTTTATCCTCACAAGGGCAGCCCACAGGCCATCAGTTTTTATTCTCCAACATACCCATCCAGTCCTCCGCCACCAATACCCTCCTATGCCTCACCAAACTTGTTCTCACCGTCAATAATTTTTGCTTCATTTCTTCCCACTTTCTCCATATCCAGGGGGTTGCAATGGCACTCGCATGGGCCCCAGCCATACCTGCCTTTTTGTCGGTTATGTCGAACAGTCCCTCTTCAGTACGTACACCAGTACTGTTCACCAACTTCCTGCTGTTACATCAATGACTGCATCGGTGCTGCATCCTGCACCCAGGCTGAACTGGAGCAGTTCATCGACTTCGCTAACAACTTCCGCCCCACCCTCAATTTCACTTGGTCTATCTCAGACACCTCCTTCCCTTTCCTGACCTCTCCGTTTCCATTTCTGGCGACAGTTTACAGACCAACATTTACTATAAACCCACAGACTCCCATAGCTACCTAGACTACACCTCCTTCAACCCTGCATCCTGCAAAAACTCAATCCCGTTTTCCCAATTCCTCCGTTTCTATCACATCTGCTCTGACTAGGAGATGTTCCACTCCCAAGCATTCTGGATCTTCGCCTTTTTCAACAACACTTTTCTCCCCGTCTGTCATCCAGACAACCCTCCATAGTGCCTCATCCATTCCCTGCTCCACAGCTCTTAACCACCCTCACACTCCAAATACAATAAACGTCGGGTTCCCTTTGTCCTCACTTTCCACCCCATCAGCCTCAGCATCCAATGTAGCAGCCTCAAACACTTGAATGAACTCCAATCAGAGCCCCACCACCTGGAACATCTTCCACTTCCCTCCCCTCTTTGCCTTCTGCAAGGGCCATTCCCTTTGCCACTCCTTAGTTCGCACCACACTCCCCACCAGCCCCACCCTGGTACATTCCCCTGAAACCGTAAAAGATGCAACACCTGCCCACACACCACCTCCCTCACCTCCATTCAGGGCCATAAACAGTCGTTCCAGGTGCGACATAGCTTATCTGCATCTTCTCCAACCTCATCTATTCCATCCGGTGCTCCCGATGTGGTTTTCTCTACGTCTGTGTGACCAAACATAGACTAGGTGACCGTTTCACTGAGCACCTTGGCCTGGTCCAAACGGCCAGCCTAACCTCCTGGTCACCGCCCATTTCAGTTCACCCCCACCCCCACTCCCCTCCAACATGTCCATCTTCAGCCTCCTGGAGTGTCACAACAACTTGGAATGTAAATTTGAAGAACAACGCCTTATCTTCCACGTGGGCACCCTACAGCCCAGAGGACTCAACACTGAGCTCTCTAATTTCAAATAACCTTCCCACCCATTCTCCGGCTCCCTTTCCAGCCCCACCTCCACCCTTCCAATCCACCTTTCGACCGTTCCTTCCAGCCCCCAACCGGATTCAGCCCTCCCATTGACCAACCAGGTCATATCTACGACCAATGTCCACCTATCACCACCATTCTGCTATCCCCCTACTTCTCTTTATCTGCAGCTCCCCCTGCCCCCACATCCAGTCCTGAAGAAGGGTAATACCCAAAATGTTGACTTTTCCTTCCTGCTGCCTGGCATGTTGTGTTCTTCCAGCTTCCTGTTTGTCTACCTTCGTGTAGATTATATTGAGCGCACTAGCCTTATCTACACAACTAGTCACCTCCTCAAAAACTCAATCAAATTTGATTTCTTTTTCTTTCTCCTCGAATCTGCCTAATCCATACAGGATTACATATTTACTTCCCCCCAACCCCGCCAAGATGCTATATCCCAGAGCTAACAGCCTTACCCTTCCCCTAACCATGACTGTGCGATAGCGATTATACAGTATTCCAGTACGCACTTCCCACTTTTTCCCTAAATGCTACAGCTCACATCAAGTGCTGGCTCTGACAGCATATAAACTGATGCATACAAAAAAAAAATCACCACAATAGTGACATTATTAATCATTGCATCAATTCCTACTAAGACTCTTCATTTGTTTAGGTATGAGCTGAGCAGTAAGTGATGCAATAGTGTCCTAATAAACTCAAGATAAAAATTTTTCAAGATTTTCAAGCCGTCACGTACAACTTAGCAGAAAATTGTGGATGCAGAATTGTAATCAAGAGACAGGAAAACACTAGTGATTTATTCTCATGTTTCACCTAAACCTCTTACTTGGTGCAAGGCACCTCCAACACTTTAAATTTTTTGAATATTGTTCTGTTAGTGCCAATGTGGAATAAAATAACGTGCATGAAAGTGGAATTCAAGTTATAAAGGACTGTGTGGAAACATGCATGAAGAATCCATCCGAGTAAAAATTAAAACACTGAAAGTTGCATTTATAGTACTAGAATAGAAAAGCTTTTCAGCTAACAGCACATGCCTTTGCGCTTACCCTGTTGAAAAATGCTTTTGTTTCTATTGGATGACAAATATTTACAAGTTTTGCCCCTTTATGGTAGACAAAAGCAGCAAGATGAAAGCTGTGGGCAAACCACTCCAGATATCATCCTCCGCAGGGAGAATACATTTTTGACAAGCTATCAGGACAATGAGTCAGACTCTGAGGAAGAAGAACAAAAAGTTCCAGATATTGAGAAAGATGACCTCGCTTTGAGAAAAGCCCAGATGCATCAGTGCAAGTCCAAAGTTGCGGTCAATCAATTCTTACCTGGACCATGCACAAAAAAGGATAGGGACCGCTGGGAGAGTATTAAGCAATCTGCATGTGAAGCTGTCAGAGCTTCACAGAGTAAAGAGCAGAAAATGGACAGGTGTGCATTATATTAGATACAAATTGGTATCTTTCTGACAATGTAGCTGCCCTCTTGTTCTCTATCCCTCCCTAAAATCTACTTAACAACTTTCCTGGTCACAGCCTACTGACACAGTTTCAAGATGGACCAAGCTTCCTTTAGACCATTGACTGGTCAGTTAGTGTGCTGCAAGGCTGCTTGAAGTCTATATCAGTTAAAATGTAACCTATAATTTCAAAATTTTCAGCAGTAAACTGAATAGAGATTTAGCAGAGAAAGCAATGGAGATGCCAGAGAAATAGTGCAATGTGTAAGCTTTTTTAACCTTGTGACTGGCTGACTGGATCACAGTCATTTGTCACAATCTGATACATCCTATGCTGTTATCTACTCCTATCCTGCATACTTGGATTTTGGTCACCTTGTTAGTGTTCACCTCTTCCTCTTTGTGTGTTTCATTATCTTTTTTAAAATGGGGAAGGCAGCATTATTTACTTGACTCGTGCATCCACTAGGCACACTCAAGGTGTTTCTAGCTTCAGTTTTCTTTTAGGAATTTGCTGCTGTTTTGTACTCCGTTAGCACTAAAAGACAATTTGAGAGTAAGATGAGGAACCTGTTCTGAACAATCTATGAGGATGAGCATGAATTCCGTAGTATAGCTGTATTACTGCCCAATTAATTCAATGATCAATTCATGCTCCTGGCTAGTTCACTAGGGGGAGGCGAATTTTAATTCGAGTCAAGACAGAGGGAAGGCTTGTGGGTGGGGTGCCTATCCAGCAACCCACAGGCAGTTGTAAAAATGTATGTGGGTCTAAGTGAAGCATTCTTCCTAAGCGTTCCCCCCAACAAAGCTCCTGGCCACGATTAATGCGGTGTAATTCTGTTATTTAAATAAAAACAATGTGCATGATTATGGGAAAAGGCAGGAGTATGGCACTAAGTCATGATACTCATTTGGAGAGCTAGTGCAGACATGACGGGTGAATGCCCTCCTTCACTGTAATTCATATGTGATTTTCAGATTCAGTGATTGGAATGTGCCTTCTCACCAGTTGTTGCAAATAAGTGGAGTGCGTACCATTCAAATGCTCACTTGAAAGTCACATCAGGGAGGCCTTGACAGTCAAAGGGACGGTCATTGCTTTCTCTGCTATTTTTATCTGCTGGGTGTTTTGTGAACAGGGTGGTTGGCAGTTGAAAATTATGCAATTATTTCCTATTGTTTTATGGGCCAAAAAGTGTACATTCAAAATATATTAAACAAACATTCAAAAAGTTTCATCCGATTCTCCTTAGGTTTATAGTGTATCCTAAAGATGCATATGCAATGGAGGAGAAATGCTACGGTTGGGTGTTCATTTGAACTTACGTTTCCCTTTTAAGTGTAGGTCATTTAATATGCTTCAACCAGTTTTATAATCTGTTTCCAATTCATAATTTAAAATCTTCATATTGGTTGAGAATTATATTTAGCCGAAATATCCCTAATTCCACACTCATGCATAACAAATGCTGGGTAAGAGAGTTACTGCAGATATGTGTGGGCCATGCAAGTTTACAGTTGTGAATGAATACCTAGCTTTTACATGAAAAAAAAAGCACTATTTTCATGACTAGGAATATAGTGACCAGAGTAAGTAGAGTATTCACCTCCTCAAGGCTGTTCTATTCAATTAGACAGTTCTATTAGATGTATTAGACATGTTCTATTCAATTAGACATCAAGACAGATGTCAAAGGCAGGTTCTTTACTCAGAGAGTGGTAAGGGCATGGAATGCCCTGCCTGCTAATGTAGTTAACTCAGCCACATTAGGGGCATTTAAACAGTCCTTGGATAAGCATATGGATGATGATGGGATAGTGTAGGGGGGATGGGCTTAGATTAGTTCACAGGTCGGCGCAACATCGAGGGCCGAAGGGCCTGTTCTGCGCTGTATTGTTCTATGTTCTATGTTCTATGTTCTAATTAGATAATGTATTCAACTCTATTTACCTGCCATTGCTCCATGTCCTTTCATGTTCTTAGCTAACAACAGATGATCAATTACAAATTGAAAATTGATTCAACATCCAAGACCAGCATTTTACTCCACTTTGTGAAAATATGCTTCCTGATTTAGCTCCTGAACGGCATAATTTATAATTCCTAAGATTATGTTCCTTGTTCTAGATTTCCCGTCAGAACAAAATGTTTTATTATATTATTTAATTTCACGTACATTCCTGCTTCTGTACAAACTCACTTGATTTAATTCTCAATAATGCACACTGCAATATCTATGCTGCCACCTGTTCCCACCATATTTTACTAATCTATTGCAATTCAGCACATATCACAAAACTTCTCTTCTTACCCATTTGTTTTCTCTCTTCTGACTTGATGTTCTGTGCTTTTTTCTCCTTTGACCTGCATACAATTGTTCAGCCAAAGTCATATTCAAGTTACAGAGAGTGAGTTGATTGTCCCACAAAAAGCAAGTGTGCTCCTGAAGTCACAGCAGGAGAATGACACCAAAGTGGAAGAGAGGCTGAAAGGCCCAGATATAGAGCGCGATGACCTGGCTCGGCGAAAGGCCTTGGGTGGCTTTACCGGTCGACAAAAGCCTCAAGCCTTCAGTCCTTCCTCGATCACATCAGCTGATATGGAAATGTGGCAGAAGCTTCAGCTTTCCACTGACACCAGGTTGTTACCAGCCTTCTGTGCTGTTGTTTCGAATAGAAAGCTGCTGTTTTCATGTTTCCCGCTTCAACTATTTTTTTACGACTGAATAATATATACTTCTGTAATATTTAAACTATCACTTGGAGGCATAATAATTGCTTGTGTGAGAACCTCAGTTAATTGTTGCAATTTTTATTTTAATTTATGCAGCCAAATTCATTACATTATTATGCAATATCAGTGGTATAGTGTTTACGTTTCTTCTTTCAGTGCATATACCGTCCCTCTAAGATAATAAATAAAATGCAAATATGTAGCTTGTTTACATATATCTCACTATATTGTTTGACCTTAAATATTTTTAATAGAGTGCCAATCCTACGTTAAAACAAAATCAAAATTACCAGTAATTGACCCAGGGGAGACTGTATTGCCACGGATTAGTATATCGCCCCTTTTAGATCCCAGGCGAAAAGGAGGATGGTGGCAGCATCCTGGGATAAATGCTTTAATCCTGGCACATTGGTTAGGACGAAAACATCATCTCTTTGCTTGTTTTTAACAATCCTAAGTGAATTAAATATGCTTTGTATGTTTGGCGGTGCGACACAAATTTCCCTACATTTGTTTATAGGTGGCTGTTCTGTCTGTGGACTAAAATCATCACCCTGGTGTGATCAGGGTTGGCTAATGAACTATACTGTTAAGGAAGATTGTTGACAGTTTTGCTTGGTATTTACGTTAACATTGTTCAATGCTTTCCTGAAGACAGGCAATCATTTTTAGGGTATAGTTCCATACTTTCCTTCCATTGATGGTGACGTTTTGACATTATTTCTGTCTGCCTTTCGTCCTTACCAAGGAAAATCAGTGAAATTTTGTTAATGGTGAACTAAATGGGCCTTTTCAATACACTCAGATCTGAGAGGTTTGAATTAAAACTATCCATTGAGTCAGTATGCAGGCAGATATAAGATACAATTTCACAGCCTGTGAGTATAGGAGTAGGCCATTCAGCCTCTCAGGCCTGCTGTACTATTCACATAAATCATGGATAACCTGCATCTTAACTCTATCTATTCAACCTGGTTCTGAAAGCCATAAACGTTTGCCTGACAGATATTAGTCGATCTAAGTTTTTGAAATGTATTATTGACTTAGCCTCAAAAGCTTTTCGAAGAGAGATTTCCAGATTTCTATAAACCTTTTTGTGTACAACAGCTTTGGACATCAACCCTTCAATAGACTAGCTGTAATTTTATAGATATTCCTATTGTTCTCACAGGATCTGCCCCCCCCTCCAACCTTGCCCACTGCCAGAGGAAATAGTTTCTCCCTATTACGCTATCAAGTACTTGAAAAATGATAAGATTCTCAACTAAATTAAGCTTCTACAGTTGATAGAGTCTGTTGTTTGTTGGATCTTCTTCACATTTCCCCTGGTGAAACATCTGTCAGGTAGATTTTCTGCCACCATCTTCCTTTTAGCCTGGGATCTAAAGGGCATAATAAGTCCAGTGTGGTAGAGGAAAAGCACTCTAAGAAGTAGATGCTTATGTCGTAAATAGGATATATATATATAGTTTATTGCATGATGGCAATAAGTTATGTTACATTGTTCCTGAGACTGTGAGAGAAACCTAAATGGTAGGTCCCTCTCCTTCAAGAATCCACCCAAATCTGTATGATGTCATCATAATGGGTGGTGCTGAATGCACTCCTCAGCATTAACCCTTTCAGAGTCTAACATCTTGTACAACAAATACAATCTCATTTTATGCAACCTGTCCTCATAACTTAATCCTTTTAGCTCTGGTATAATTTTGGTAAATCTATGTGTTACACCCTCCCCCTAAACCTTCCTGAATTGCAATCCCTAGATCTGAATAAACTAGTCCAGTAGGATCTCTTCAAAACCTCATGCAGCTGTAACATAATTTCTACCCCTTCCATTCCAACTTCCTTGAGAAAAGTCCAACATTGTAACAGCCTTTTAAATGACCTTTTGTGCCTGTCAACTGGTTTCTGTTTGTTCCTATGTTTGTACCTCTAAGTATTTTTGCCCAACTACAGTTCCAATTTTCCCACCATTTAGAAAATGTTCAAATTTATTTTTCTTAGGACCAAAGTTTTTAATTTGCCTCAATTTTATTCACTCATTTAGTCTATCAATGCCCCTTTACAACTTTTTGGGGACAGAAAATACACTATTTATTGTGCTACCTTGCTTAGTTTCAAAAGCATGTTTGGATATATCCTTCCCTAATCTATGATCCAAATAATTTATAAATGTAGTGAAAAGTCTTCATCACCACATAGATCCTGTGTAGGGGCACTAGTAATTGTATTGTGCTAATTTGAGTACATAGCCATTTTTCCTACTCTCTGGACAAGTTACAATGTTACTACCAGCAGTGATAATGAATTGGGCAAGCACAAACAGTTGTGTGGGAAGTGAAATCTCAGCTTTGAACAGTGAGATATTAGGAGGCAGTTAAGGTTAATATTGATTGAAGGGGGTTCAAGCTTCCTGACAATACGTAGTGGGAACCAATTTGAGTTGTATTAGCATGCTTGCATATTCATTAAAATGCAACTTTGCCACGTAAAACAGTACCTGTGTAAAAGTCTGAGCAGTAAAGAAGAAACACATGCCTTCTAGACTCACGACTGGTTGAGTGCATCATATATTAGGTGACATAGTTTTCTTGGTGGAATTGGACTCCGCAGCAGTTTCTCATAGGAAGCTTTGTGGGACCATGAGAGAAGAAGCATTGATGCATTGAGATTAGGTGTTGCCTGTCCGAGAGGATCAGGCCTTGGCTGTTCGAGAGAAGGATCTTTGGTCATGGCAGACCCGTGAGAGTTCATGGTAGACAAAGGGAGCCAGACTGTGTCATGAAGGTCAATATCTATAGACAGTAGATCAATCACAATTGTGGGATGTTTCAAGGTTGTTGAGGGAAGGTCAAAGGTGAGATCCTGCCAGTTGGAGGTAACAGTGAGCGAGCAAAGAGTGTTGAGTAAAAGTGAAGATTGATGACGGAAGGTCAAAAGAGGGTGCAGAGTGATGGTGAGAGAGATAGTAGGAACTGCAGATGCTGGAGAATCTGAGATAACAAGATATAGAGCTGGATGAACACAGCAGGCCAAGCAGCATCAGAGGAGCAGGAAGGCTGACGTTTCGGGCCTAGACCCTTCTTCAGAAATGCTTG
>JAHRHZ010000049.1:23385562-23400269 GCA_024137785.1 Ginglymostoma cirratum
TTCGGGCCTAGGCCCTTCGTCAGAAATGTGCAAGCATTTCTGAAGAAGGGTCTAGGCCCGAAACGTCAGCCTTCCTGCTCCTCTGATGCTGCTTGGCCTGCTGTGTTCATACAGCTCTACACCTTATTGCAGAGTGATGGTATCATGCTTTAAGTTTCACTGTGAGACTGTCCAGTAACATGCAACAATATGCAGACTTCTCTGAAGTACAGTTTGAGTCTGGATATATCCATGATGGAGCAGGTGAAGACTAGGAGGTGGTGATTGCAAAGTCTAGAACTTCCCTCAGATCAAAGATTTTGGGGCCAGGAGGATACCCCTGTTGTTGCTACTATTGAGACACGGGACCTCGAGGCATCCATTCACAGCCAAAGTAACATTACTAGTTGAAGAGAAAGAATGTCTGCCCAGTTTTCCTTTAAATATGGCAACTGGACCTACATCCCCATGAGTTGTCTACTTCTTGCCTGCCCCAGTGCATGATTGCTGAGGACATTATCCTGAAATATCTAATTGGCCAGATGCCATTGTCAGGACGCTCAACACTACTATAAGATCCAGCCTTTGCCTCTCAAAGAGGTACTGAGTTGGATGATCAACCATGATCATATTGAATTCTGGAGAAGGCTCAAAGTATCAAATGGCATACTTCTGCTCCTTTTTTTAGTATGTTTCTACATTTCCTAACCAATTTAGGATGAAAGCCTTCAATTCCAGACACCCTCATTTTTATTGCTAAAATGGCCAAAGGATTCACAATAAAATAACCTAATGTCCTCACAGTACAAAGGACTGGATAAATAACACTGTCCTGGTCGTAGAGTCTTAGAGGTCTACATCACAGAAAAAAAGCTCTTTGGCCCATTGAGTCAACGCCAGACAAAAACAAACACCCAACTATCCGAATCCCATTTCCCAGCATTTGGCCCATAGCCTTGTATACCTTGGCATTGTAAGTGCACATTTAAGTATTTGTTCTGAAGGGTTTTTTTTGTAGAAAATTATTCATGTTCATTAAAAAAAGTGACTCTTGTTATTATTAAACAATACAAGCTAGTGACTAGTGATTTTATGTTGTCTGTTTCTGATCTTCGTTATTCTCCACAACATCTTCCAGTGAGGAGACTTCCAAGCCAAATAAAAATGTTTCCGAAGTGAAGCCAATGTCTGAAATTGAAGTAGAAAATGCAGCTCAAGACAACCCTTCCTGCCGTAAGGCAAGAAGCAGTAAAAGTTCTTCAGGAAGCTGCCAACGTTTTGTGCATTTTGGCCCCGTGACGGAGATAGATCAGCAATACTGGGAGAAGTTAAACATTGCTGGGTCCGGTCCAGACAGCGAAGCACAGAAAGGGGCAGATGGTTGTACCATCGAAACCTACACGTGCCATCTCTTCCCCTCAGTTGCTTCAACAATTATCCTCAGTTCTCAGGACAATGTAATAAGAGGTGAATCCCAGGCCACTTCCGGCAGCGATATCAATCTTGATTCTCAATGTGAGCTCCCCAGGTACATTTCGCAACTTATCTAGTTAGTCTGGTTCAAGTGTGGTTCAGCAATTGTAGTTGCATGTAGTATAATAAACCCTTGAAGGAGCATGGCATTTGCAATGTAGGGCTGAAATTTCCTATTTTGTATAGCTGTTGTTTTCTTCACGAAACCTAGCTTGATAAGTAGCTTTGTTTTATTAAAACTTCACCCCTGCGTAATATAGACAGTTTGATGTGCGTTTTTTAATGATAACAGATATGAAAATGGATCTTGCAGTAGCCTAGACATTGTTCACTGATCATTTGTGCTGGTGGATGGTTCAGCCGTTACTGCTTCACTAGAGTTTACAGAAATGTATATGCTTTTTTAATTGCTTAGTTATGTTTTACTCACTGCTAAGCTGTACTTAATCTTTTTCATTGTATGATTGGGATATATTTTGTTTACTTTAATATTAGACCATTTGTAATATTAGAAAATATGCTGCTGTAGAATAGGAAATATTGGCTCAGGATTATAAATTGCTCTGATCTGTTTTAGTACCATTTGGATCTTCTCAGATCATAGCTCCTTGCCATTTACGGACAGTGAAAACAATCTATAGTAACAGTTTGTAATATGGCTGGTTCAAAGCCTCCAGACTATAGGATGAAAGGTACAATCATCCTCTCCGCAACAATCTTCCCTTGAAAATATATTTGAGATGTTGGAATGAAATGCAACTTTGCAGAGTGTGTGAGCTCCTGGGCAGGTGGCAGGGACAAATTAACCTCTGTCTTTAATCCAAGCATGTTCTGTAAGGCACAGAAATCCCCAGAGATCAGGTAATTCTTTTGTTTAAATGTGTAAGGTGCTCATCATTTGTCCGTTTAACTCAGAATTTTGAGTTTAATTGTGTGTACGTTTGTTTTCTGGCCTTCCCAGGACCTGACAGAGAAAGAAGGTGAAACTACGATGGGGCTTGCTGGGTCTGAGCATTATAAATACTGAGATCTGACATCTGCTCGTTTGCCTAGGTCTTTAAGCTTTCACTCGCTGGATTTGTTCAGTTGTTACACTTCGTAGCTGTGATCCCTCAGATCATCCACTGATTCAATCTACTGTGGACCCCAGGAGTGACACCAGCCTTCTCCTTAGCCCCCTGTTACTCTACTGGACAAAGGGAATTAACATACAGCTGCAGCTAGCATGAGTTAATGCACCCAACAATAACCTCTCCAGTGAGCAAATCTATTGCATGTCATCTGAGATGTTGCTGAGGAGTCTCAAGCAGTCCCTCAATGTTATCAGCATCATTTTAGTTAAGTATGTTGAGCATGGAAACTTGGAAGGTACATGGCATATTTTCATCTGTTGGGCTTGGAAAATGTTAGTTAGACCATTTCCCAAATTTAAAAACTGTCACCTCTGCTCGTCTACCCATCATCTTTTTATCTCCTGGATAGTTCAGGTTCGAGTTTTCCAAATCCCAAGGCAGCATCGGATGAATGTGAGTGCCATGTGGGCTGGTTGTAAGGCCTGCCGTGGTTTGCTAGGACATCTCAAGAACATAGCTTCTATTCCATAACCCTCAACCCTCAGATTCACCATGTCCTCTCCATGGCCTGTCCACGTATTCTCCATGGCCACTCACCCAGTATGCACTGAAGGCACATCTCAAGATATCTTTGCAATAGGAATTTAAAATAAAGCTTCGAACAATCTAATAGAATTGTTACATTTAAATGTATTACATACTGAAAAAACTCTTGCATAAAACCTGATCAGAAAAATTGAATTTCCCTCAAGTGGTTAATCTCTTTAAAATTAAATACTTGTACACTTACAATATCAAAGTCAGAATTGTAGAATGATTACAGCACAGAGGAGGCTGGGACCTTTTCTTTTAGTAATGTCTCTGAGAAGGCAGTTCACTTTGTGCCACGAGCCTGCCTTCTTCCTGTGGTCCTGCCACATTCTTCCTCATCGCATAATAAACCGATTTCCTCTTGAACGCCTTGGTTGAAACTGCCTCTAACATTCTCTCAGGCGGTGCATTCCAGAAACTAGCCACTCACTGTGTGAAAAAGATTTTCCTGTGTAAATCAAATCTTGACTGTCAGTCAGTCAAAGGGTATGGGAGATTGACAGGAGGGCAGAGGTTACAATCTTGTGATCTTATCAAATAATGGAACAGACTCAAGGGCCCTATGGCCAACTCCTGTATAGATATATATTACACACGCGCACACACACACACACACACACACACACACACACAAATACCTCAGATCTGTTCCAGCTACTTCTTGATTCTTCTTCCAATGGGATAGTTTCTCCCAATCTGCTCTGTCCAGACAGCTCATGATTTTCAAATACCTCTATCAAATTTCCACTCAAATAGAACAGTTCCGATTGCTCCAATCTTTATGCTTGACTGAAGTTCCTCATCCCTAGAACCATCTGTGTGTGTCTTTTAGGACCCTCTTCAATGCTTTCACATCTTTCTTAATGGTTAGTGCCCAGAATTGAATGCAGTTGGACTCTGATTGAGACTGAACCGGTGTTTTAGGCAGGTTTATCGTTACCTCCTTGTCTTTGTACTCTGTGCCCCATTATTAAAGCCCAGGGTGGTATATGCTTTCTTAAGTTTTCTGACAATGGCTTGCCACTTTCCTCATTTTGTATATATGTAGACGTAGGCCCCTCTGTTCCCACACCCTGAATTGTACCTGAAAGTGTGATTTTAACCCTTTATTTCCTCTGTAGACCAGACGAGAGTTAGTTTTCTTTGTTTAAACTTTTATTCATGCATACAGGGGAGTTCTGCATGTCAAAAGATGATGTACTGCTCAAGCTCTATTACAAAAACAAAAGGCTTACGTGATTTCTGTTGAAAACAATGTTCCAAACAGCTATTTCTATAAATTATAATTTCCAATCAAAATGTTACACATTTACACCTATTGCTATCAAACAGTATTCTCATAATCTACATTCCAGCTTTGTATGCATGACTATATTACCCAATCATGTTCAAATGAACGTACGTGATTATATTATCAAGACATATTGTCACATATTCGTATCTGCCACCCGTAAGTACATCCTCAAACCGGAGGTATGTACTTGTGATTACTAGAAAGCTTATTCTGTCTCTTCTTCCTCTTCAGTACCCTTTATTTGATATCGACTGTCTGCACTCTTCCTACTAAAATGATTCACTTCTCTTTGCTTTAAATTTCATTATTGGTCTGCCCATTCTACCAACCTGTCTATGCCCTTTGGAAGTTCTATACAATCCCCTCATGGTCCAAAATACCCCCCCCCCATTTTGTATCAGCTGCAAAATTTAAAATTGTGCTCTCTATACAGATGTCCAGGTCATAAACATATATAAGGAAGAGGAGAGCCCTGGGGAACTCCACAATAAACCTTCCACCGTACTAAAATCAACCATTAGTCACTTCTTTCTGTTTCCTACCACTTTGGTAATTCTGCATTTATGTTGCTACTATCAGTTTTATTCCATGAGCTCTTAACATTTTTCCCAGTAGGTTATGTAGCACTCTGTCAGGTGCCACTTGGAAGTTCATGTATAATATATGAATAGCATTACCATCATCAACCTTCTCTGTTACTTCATAGAAAGTTCCTTCATTAATTTCTTAAAATTGTCAGTCAAAATGTGAACATAGACCCTTCTTAAATAAATAGTTCTGGATATTTTGAAACACCAAACATCACAATAGCCTTATTTATCAAAGAAAAGCTCCGGAAATGTTATCAGTGTAGTCCATTGAAATTGAAATACCAGGTGACCTCTTTTAAAACTGTAGGTGACATTCAGTTCCATTTCAAAGCAGGTTGCCTGTTTGCCAATGACATGAAACAGGTGCTTAGATTATTTTTGTCAATAGCAGGTCCATTTTTATTGTAATTAAAAATTATGGAATATTTAACTCTCAGCCCAGAACATGAGAGGAGAGCTTTCCAGCATAGTTTTATGCAGTTGTGGGTGGTTATGTTACTTTCTCCATTGGGAAAAGTACCATAATACATATCAACACTTTCAGTTTAAGACATGGTCAACTTCCCTTTGCAGACCAAGATGCTTAGATCCCTCCTCTTAGTTATATAGTCTTGGCCAGTGTCCTTCAGGGTTTAAAACATGTGAGGCTCTTATCAAAGATTGCCTCACCTGCATCGGTGCAAGGTAGACTCAGTGTTGGAACATACAGAGTTCTGTCTGGAGGAGGTGGTTATAGGATGGAGTTTGGTTGTGGGCAAGGCACCCGAAGCAGGAATGTTTTAAATGAAGTTCCCACTTGTGTGTCCTCTTTCTCCATCTATTGCCTCATGGCCTACCTACACTTTGCTGCTAATGAACAGCAGGGAAGTGTTTTGCTTTGTATCAGTAAGGTTCTGAATGACCATGACAAGCTTTGCATCAATCCTCAATAATGTGGCATTCTAAGTGTTCAGGCCCAGCATGCCCTTGGCTGTCTGCTGCATTTTTTGATCCATGCAGACACTTTCCATGGTTAAAGCCATCAGTGTGAAGGCTCAAGAATCATAGAATCCCTACAGTGTGGAAACAGGCTGTTCAGCCTCTCAAGTCTACAGTAACTCCGCAAAGAGCTTCCCAGCCAGAACTATTCCCCGATCCTATTCTCGTAACCCTGCATTTCCCATGGCTAATCCACCTAGCAGTATGGCCAATCCACCTAACCTGTACATCTTTGGACTTTGGGAGGAAACCAGAGCACCCGGAGGAAACCCACGCAGACATGGGGGGAATGTGCAAACTCCACACAGACAGTCGCCCAAGGGTGGAATTGAACCTGGGTCCCTGGCACTGTGAGGCAGCAGTGCTAACCACTGAGCCACCCTGCCGCCCCCAAGACTCCATGCACTCATCATAAATGTGGACTCCTCCAAATTCTCCAGCGGTGAGGATTGCAGCCTGAAAGGCTTTTGAAATCACACATTTCCCATTGCTACTCTAAAGTTGTCCTCTTCATTGATGATCTCTGAGGCTCAGCTCTACATCAGGCTGAGCAGAGCCTAAAGGATTCATTGCTGTTCCTGTTTCCAACATCAGATTCTGTTCACATGTGATATGCATTTCACTGTGTCCCTGCAAAACCATATGTTTTGCTGTCTCATCTATGATTTGTATATCTGAGCTGCATGCATATCAAACACGTGTGTCCTGAGACGGTGCATCCTTACCTTGCGGGGTCTTCATTCACCTCCTGCATGCCCTTCTGAGGGATGGCTGAAGGATTGGCGGGAGAGGAGACATGGATCAGAAATGACACGATGAAAGGATTCCAAGCCTTAATTATGTGGATCATCATGGTGCACCGACTGCTGACTTCAAGTCAACATGATTGAATATTTAATGCCATGTGCTATGTTACATCTAATTCTGTAACCAGATAACCGGGAGACATCCATTTCTCCATCTCTCAGTGGCAAGGGATGCTGAGTTCCAGTTTATGTCCATCACATCCTCCTCTGCAACTGGCTATCACAAGAGGACCACCTCCTGCTCACTGCCTTTCCCTGGTGTTCTTTGCTGAAAGATGAGGTCTAGGAAAAAGAAAGACTTATGTTTATACAGCACCATTTACTCAATAAATTAGTATCATTGATGTCTTCGCAAAACCCAGAGAGGATTGGGTAAGAATATGGGAGAAGGTATTCAAATCTAAACTTATTGAAGTTGATTTTGAGTCCTGAAGGCTGCAGGTTCCCCAAGTAGAAAATGAGATGCTGTTCTTCTTGCTTGCGCTGAACTTCACTGGAGCACTGCAGCAAGCCTGAGAAGAGATATTGGCCAGGGAACACATTGGTGTGTTGAAGCAGCAGGCAACAGGAAACTTAGGATCGGTCACCCAGACTGTGTTTCACCTCCCCAGTGTAAAAGAGACCACATTGTGAGCAGTGAGTACAGTAGGATACAGTAGAGTGAAGTGCAGGTAAATCGCTGCTTCACCTGGAAGGTGTGTTTGGAGCCTTGGATAGTGAGGAGAGAAGAGGTAAATGGGCAAATGTTGCACCTTCTACGATTGCATGGGAAGGTACCATGGAGGGTGGGGATGTGTTGGAATAGAGGAAGAGTGGACCAGAGTGGACCAAAGTGCCCCTCCGGAAAGCTGATAGGGGAGGGGAGTGGAATATGTAGAATGATAATGTATTATTAAATGGATTAAATGAATTATTTACACTGTAATTCTACATAATGCAGTGATGTGGAGTTTTTCTATTAACAATCTGGGGAAAACAATTGTAAATACTGCTATACAATTGTGCAATAATGAATAAGTAGACTGAGTTTTTGAACATTTTACATTTAAAATTTAGATTGCCGCACTGAAACTAATTGTCAGTAAATGGAATTTGCAAATCATAGGTCATATTAAATAAAATCATTAATAGATTTTAATAGCTTAAACATTCAACCTCACCATCAGAATGAGCCAGCTTTCTGCTTATTCTAAAATATCATTGTCAGAAGCGAACTTAATGTGGCTAATTTTGTCATTTAACTTATTGCATTTGTTCCTTGGCTACATTTATGCTACAGCTCCAATGGAAGTGCAAAGCGGTTTTGGCTTTGCCTGCATTGAACTTCTGTAAGTTAGTGTAACGGGCTAAACTGACTACTTTAGGTTTATTCCTGGTTCTGATTATCTAGAGTCTGACCCTGATTTTATGATCTGTGCTGAATTGATAGCATCCATCACAAACCATAGGGAAAACTGCCCACAATCATCTAGCGGTCTCTGTGATGAGGACCTTTCCCTTCACAATGTCACTTTGAATCTGGCATCAAAAAGTCAAGGAGTTGTCCAGGAGTCCAGAAACAGAGATGACATCGAGTATGATTATCAGGCAATCAGATTGAAGTATTATTGCAGATAGCAAAACAGGGAAGAAAATGCTCTGAATTTTCTTGAGTCTAATTAAAATCTTGCAGAGAACAAAATAAATGATTGATGATGTACATAGGATTAAGGTAGAAATTAAAGTATCATAAACATTTAAAAATGATGATTTAAAAACTGTGTGAATGGCATTCATTAATGATTGACATTCAACAAATGTAAGATTAGCTTCCCAAGGTCAACGAAACTATTAAGCAGTAATTACAAATGTAGTAGACTGTTAAAAGCCCAGTTAAACATCATTCACAAAGTATTTTAAGGGTTTTTACAATGAGTTAATGCATAAATGGTGAAATTCCAATTAGTTCAAAGATTTTATACTTGCCTGCAGACAAGTTCAACAAGCAAGCATTTCTGCATTTAACCCAGACTTATACAGACTCTGAATGTTGCTTTTAGTTTCAGATTAGTAATGATGGTGAATACTGAAAGTCTTGCTATTGACAACAATATTCTGGGCTATCGGTTTAGAACCAGTTAAAAAGCAAAACCTCTGTCTCTCTCTGACTTTAGTTGTAATGTAAATTAATAGAACTTGTTAATTATTAAGTCTAAGTAAATTAACCAACATGGGACCATGGTACAATTTTTGCGGAGCAATGTTGATGAAATGCACCATGCAGTCACTCCTCTGCATTGGGCTTGTTGTGGAGTAGGTTAACCAGCAGATTCCAAAGATAGTCGAATTTTTCACTCTATTTCGTAAGGTCAGGAGGAGAGCAGCTGGCTGACTTCTTGCTCACCTTGGTCCACAAGCCGTATCAGCATTCACATCTCACCAAATGCATACTAGTAACATACATTAGACTTTTCTAAAGTATGCAAATATTCATCTTTCAAGGTATTGTGTTGCTGTCGTAGGGGAAATCATTACGGATTTAAACTTCATGTCCAACTTTGATTTTATACAGAGATTTCAATTTTATGCAGTTTCATAATTTTAGGAAACTACAGAACTGTTACTACTAATTGAAGAAAACCTAAAATAAATTGAAGCCAATATTTCTTCTATGCAGTAACATCTTTGTAAAATAAAATTTTCACAATATAAAAAATTAGAATAACATACACTTGCCTACGAGCATCGGAACAGCATTGTGTTATTAAAATAGAACAGAATACTGCATGGGCTGAGAAGAGTGAGACTTGGTCAATGATTCTCCGTGTGCCAGTAATGTATTCCTAACTGTATGATGTCTGACCTCAAATGTAGTCTCAATAAAACAGGAAAGTCATTCCCTGGTGTTGAAAGCAAACCCTAACAATCTAGAATCCAAGGATCAAACTAACCTCTGTGCAATTAAATCAATAGCTTTCCCCAAACCAAGTACTCATGAAGTTTAGATTTCACCATGAATGTACTTCCTAACTCATGTTTAATCCTTAATGGATTTTCCTTTTTTTTTCTTTTTACATTCCCATCTCCCCACCTGTCTTCTTGTGGTTTTACATTGACTGTATGCTGTTATACAGTCACTGTGGGTACTGGTCATTATTTGGCTGCGAATCAGAAGAATCTGCATTTTGCATGAGGCCCTAAAAATAAAGGGTTCCAGTATTAATGGGGATACCAGGCAGCAGAGTATGGGTGCCATAAGGTAAATCAAGGCAGGGGTGACATGAACTTAGAAACAGGACCTCACTGTAATTTATCTCTGTTTCCAAGCTGACAGGCTGCCAACTTACTGGATGGGAGAACAAGTGGTGGAAGGCTGCAGCTGGGAACTCATAGTGACAGTCTGTCAGTCTGTTTTAATCATGGAGTTGGGGTTACAGCGAGGCTGCGATTAGCAGAAAGGAAGCTAAGCGTTTGCTGAGGGGCCAGTGAAGCTGGGTGACATGGAGTGCTATTAAAAAGCTTCTGCCTCTTTTCACTGCTGGATTTCCCAAGCCTGAGGGAACCCAGCCAGCTGAAATTGTATCCAAAACAAGCTCTCAATGCAACTTGGAAACTTGATAGCTAAGTGTCTTATCATGTCAAGGTAATGCACACCTTGCAACATATGACTGTTGGGTACGTGGTGGGTTGGGGATAAGTTGTTTTTTAACAGATTTAATCCTCCCAAGATCTCAACCTCCATCCGCTTATTGTGGCCACAGTTCAGGATCAGTTCTAGACCTGTCAGTGCAACTGCCATTAATGTCAACATTACCATCATAACCGCTAATGTGATGTGATATGCAATTCTCACAGAACACGCTAAGGAACAGCTTTGTTTTTTAACACGTTTATTGGCTCAAGTTTTAATCCAGCAGGTTGTAAACATGAATGTTTTATTCTTGTCTAGGAATCTTGTTCTGTTGTTACCTTATTTTCCATTAGTTAGTTCCTTCCTTCCTTAATTTACCTCTTCTTCCATAGCTGTAAATTTGAAGAAACTTCCCACAGTGATACATGCACAGCTGAGTATTTTCGACGAACCCCTTCTCCTGTCCTAGTTGCCCAGACTGTAACTCTCAGTGAAAGCAGTCACGATTCCAGTGATGAAGATGATGATGGGAAGACCCCGGATCTAGAGAAAGATGACATGATGAGCAGGCGGATAAAAGCTGCCACCAAACAGAGCAGTGCTGTCTTTAATAAATTCCTCCCAGTCCCCAGTTCACAGCGAACACAGTACAAGAGTGGGATTCATAAAGAACCTGAGAAAACTGCAAAGAAAATGAACAAATCCAAGGAGGAATCTCTGGCGACGTGAGCTTTTGTTTTATTTTGTTCAACTAAGTGTTTGCTGTGAGGGTGGAGCCTGACGTGAACTAACTGCAAGTTTGGAAAGCCTGAGTAGTAACAAGTAGCATTTTGCACATGTCTGAATTTGTCTTGATCTGTGTGACTCATTGTGATTGTCAAGTGCCATTGTAGAAATAATCACAAAAATAATATGAGGGTAAACGGCATTGCATTTTTAACATATTCATGTCCTAGTAACAAGAATGAAAATTTAGTAGTTTGTTATATCTTAACATTTAGTTTGTGACTTTTTTGCACTTTGGAAATTCCTTTGTCTTAGAGCAATCAAAAGGTTAATACCTGAGCAGTTACTTTAACTCAAACCTATGCCAGTCCTTAAAACTAAAGTAGTTCTGCTTTGTCAAGAGGATGTATTGCCAGGGATCCATTGCTACATATAGGAGAGTTTTATGCAAAATGTTTCTTTATTACAGATCTAGCCAGCATTTCTGAAGTTACAACTGAGCAACAAAGGGAAATCAAGAGATAATGTCACAGGTCTTTAATAATGAAACAATAGGCATGTCAATGGTTAACATTGAACTTTAGCTGAATTTCCAGAAACCAAGTTTTGATTTAGTGTGACCCAATGTTGTAAATGGTTTATTTTATGTAAAACCACTGATTTCTAACAGTTCATCCGATTTCTACAGTGATTGTCAACATAACTTTCTGAAAGAATATGTGAGAAGGTAGAAATTTGGAATGAAGTAGAGAAAAGTTCTAATTCAGGTAGAACTATTGACTGAGATTGAATACTTTGTGTGGGCTATTTTGAGCTGATATTTGACCAATTATGAATCACCAGCCATAAATGAACACTGGAACAATCCATTTTGCACAAAAGCCTTCCTTCCTTGGATATTTTGAGCAGCTAATGTGTTTTTAAATGGTTCAAATATCATTACCTGTCAATATGAATTATAGGCAAACATACCTAAGTAGCCCATAATGCACATGAATTTTAATGTTTTGTGTTCCTGCCAAAGAGCTTGGGCACGTACATTAAAATAGCTGGCGGGAAAATGAAGACCAGGAAGTGCTCACGACTCTGCAATCCTGATATGTGAAGCTTTGCTCTGAGAGAAATAAATTCTGAATATGAATTCCTGAGCCCATTATAATTCTGCTCAGGAGACATTGAACGTACTGACTGTATCGGGCAGTATTGTAGTCAATTTATGCCTAGTCCTGAGTAACCAAGCTGTCCTTCCTCCAGCTGTTAACTGTTAATAATTCGATGGTTCCTGCAATCAATAGTAGGAGACAATGTGAAATTAATCTGCACCATTTCAAAGTAATGCTGGTAACATGCAAACTTTGTGCTGCCTGTTCATTTAATTGTCTGTGGTGTACAGCCCAGCAGCAAATGTACTGTTAAGTGGCTGCTTCACTCAACAAGAGTCTCCAACTTTGTACAAAGCTTGTACCAGTTAATATTGGACTGCACAGTCCTGCAGCAGTAGAGGAAGTCATTGTGGAAGAGTGCCTGGTCCATACGGAGAATGAAGATGGTGTAACAGAGAACAGAGTGCTTGATTTTTTTGCTGTCACCCTCAAGTTCCTTGTACAGGAGACTGTCAGACGGAGAGAAGCCCTCTACTAAGAGGGACATTTCAGCAATGATTGTGGGATGGAGCAGACAGAAACAAAGGTCGAAGTGAACAACATTACCCTGAGGACATTACAGCAATATCGCAAGAAGCTTAAGGGCATCACATGAGAGGCCAATATCAATGAACTCAAACTCAAAGGCCACATCTTTATAAGTGAACCACTAGCCTTATACACCTACTGCCTCCATTTTAAATCTACCAACATTCCTAAGTATATCTTATACCTAGCATTCATTGTTTCACCTCGCCCTCATGCACTTAGTGCTGTTCTTGCACTCACTTCACACAGCTTGCACATGCTGCCAGCTATTCAACCACGATGACCAAATTGTCAATCATTGCACCACGCTCACTGACTGATTGCCCCTACACTTGCAGGTCAGGGTGATGCACAATCAGTGACATTATCAGCTAACTCACAGGTGACAGGCATGGCTGTGTATCCTCATTCTTATGAAGGAGGTAATGGTTACCTCAATTGGAGTAGCCATCTCTGATACTGTGTAGGGCTGAGACCATAGAAGATGTTAAAATGCTCACACCTACCTACACCTTCTCACATACAACCTTTCTTTCATTCCATAATCTTTTCTAGGTAATAAACAAATAAGATGATCTGAGCACGAACCTTTTATTTTCTCCTTTACTTTCATAACAATCCTATCGTTGAACCCTTAACTTTACAGGTTCCCAAGAACTGCCACCTTGCCGGGTGGTGGCACAGCATTATGAAACAACACACTGATGACGACAAGACACTGTCATTTGATCTTACTCACAGCCAAATGGCTCAGATACTAGCACTGTATGTCATTTAGTGAGTGGCAGAGAAGTGGTATCTACATGATGTGAGTCTCTAGGCATGAGTGCCTGCAACCAGGGCAGAGGAAATAGATAATGCGCATACTAGCTCTCTGTGCATGAGGCTATACTTACAAATGTCATTCACAAAGTTTCCATGGCAAATATTTTAAAAACTAGAAGTGAAATGTTCTTGTCCATATTAAAGAAAAACTTTTTGCATTTTCTGTTGTGTTATATTTCTTTGCTCGGTCACTGTTGATTCTTTCCAACAAATTTAATGGGCTAGAATTTCTGAGAAGTAGCAATCATAGTCAGATTGCCACTCTGCACCTGCTTTTTAACTGTAAGACAGATCTACCTTTCTAGCAGAGGGGTTCAATCACTGATCCTGCAGAAATATTGAACATACCTTAAATACAACTGTGTCCACATAGAGCAGGATAATTGGGCGAAGGCAAACCATGCGCCCCTTTTACAAGGTAGTTGTTATCAAATTCTGTGAGGTACATGTCCAGCAGAACGTTCACTTTGATAATTTGTGTGAAACAGTGAGGAAGTTCAATGATAGTGGAGTTGACATAAACAGTTTTACACTTTAATTAATGATGCACAGATTGTAAGTGCAGTCTTTGTGAACTTTACTGACTATACAGTACTCAAACCTAAACAGCCTTGCAGTTGAACTATTAGCCTGAAACGTGCAATGCACCACAACCCCATCAATCACCTACAAGCATTCTCTGTGAGACTCGTACCTTTATATTCATTGCTTCACCTCACTCTCAGCATAGTTGCACTGGTCATACACCCTAACACTACTATGTGTGATGGCTACACTGCGCAGACTGTGGCAGTTCAAGAAGACAGCTCATCACCGGCTTTAATGGCAGTCAGACATGGCAGTAAATGTTGGCCTAGCTAGCGACATCCAAATTCCATGAAAGGGGTTTGAAAGAGTTTAGTTTAAATATCCTAATTAAATGTTGAATTTACTCATCATCATTAACAAGGTCATGGGACCCTGATCTTTACAGGCAGAAAGAACGCATCTACATACTGTGATAACAAGGTGTAGAGCTGGATGAACACAGCAGGCCAGGTGGCATCAGAGGAGCAGGAAAGCTGACGTTTC
>JAHRHZ010000049.1:23400669-23411903 GCA_024137785.1 Ginglymostoma cirratum
TGCCTGGCCTGCTGTGTTCATCCGGCTCTACACCTTGTTATCTCAGATTCTCCAGCATCGGCAGTTCCTACCATCTACATACTGTGCCTTGTTCTTTACTCACCAAAAATAGGTGACAGCCATTCTCTGGTTCATTTCTCAAGGCAATGATTTTACCAATCAGGGTAAAACTGCTTGATTTAAAATTTAAACAAATCTTGAAAGTTAACTGCTAGTTATCATTAAATAGTGCACTCTCTCCAGCAACATCTCTACCAATCCAAAAGTACTTTACCTCTGCTAACCAATCAACACTGTCCTGTCATACAGTATAAGTGTTGTTTTCCCTTTACTTCAATATTCTTGCAAATTGCCCTGATCACTGCAAAATGAAATGCTTCAACGAAATGTGTAGTTTTTCAGCTATGCTGAATTTATTTTTGTTTTGTAACTGTTATTGTTGTAAATTCCACTGTCCCTTTTGCCCCATGGTTTTCTACTGGTCCTGGGATGCTTCCTATGTCTTACTATGAAGATAGATACAAAATATTTGTTTCTTTCAATTAATTCTGCTCTATGAGTCTAGCTCGCTGTCATTGTGCTTTTCTAATATACATACAAAATGGGAGCAAAAATAATCCATTTGGCCCCTCAAGCTTGCTCCACCATTTAATAAGGCAATGGGCGATTTGCTTGTGTTTCAAAATCTATTTTCCCATCTACCACTGATAACCGGTGCCACTATGAAAACTTGCCTGATGCAGGAGATGGGAAAATCCAGTCCAAAGTCTTTTTTCTCCTCTTTGTCTTATCTAGTTCCTCTCCTGTGTAACACAGGGAGGATTTTCTGATTTTGATTGCTAACAGTATACCTTTGAGACCACTCAAATTCACCAAGATTGGTCAGCCCTTCAACAATTTCCTCCCTCAATTTTGTACCATCCCACACAGATTGTGGTGCTGGGCTTATAATGGATTAAAAATAAATTTCTCATTTAAATTCTTGTGTTAAATACATATATGTTGATCCTGCTGCCAAATAGAATTCTATTTCAAAGTTTTGGCTCACTCATGTTTTGTCATTACAATAGGTTTTGGCTTTTATTTGTCAAGAAAATCAACAACTAAAACCAGCTTCTACCCATTGAGTGGCCAATGATTTGCAATTCTCATCAATCTCCAAATTGTTTGGTCCAAGAAGGAGTGAAGAGCGTAAAAAATGGTTTTTAACGTAGCTGCAAAGCTAGCAATGCTTCAGGATAAAAACTGAAAGAACTGCGGATGCTGTAAATCAGGAACAAAAACAAAGTTGCTGGAAAAGCTCAGCAGGTCTGGCAGCATCTGTGAAGTCAAAAACAGAGTTAACGTTTCGAGTTGGGTGACCCTTCCTCAGAACCCTTCAGAATAGATCAGTTAGGCAACAACAAGCTCACATTTCAACATAAAACACTGGGAGTTTTCTTGTGGTTCTCCCAATTGGTCACTGTAACTTTAGAAACTTTAGCGAGCATTTGCTGATTTCCTGCTAAAGTTATAAAGGCCAATTAGGAGAACCACTGAAGGAGAGAGACAACAGGGAACATTTTGGGTGTCCGTGTTTATATTGTGCAATAGATATTGCAATAATTAAGTTATTCCTGTTATCTGAGTAATATCTTAATCATTAGCACCAAATGACCTGGAAACTTATTACTTACAGTCCCAGGAAGACTGGAGGTTCCCTGGACCCACGTTAAACCAAAATATTAAAGACCTGTTACACAAACAAATCTCCAATGTGCAATTTTGAAAATTTCAATTTTATGCATTTTGATTTTCCTTATGCTTTATTGTAAATGTTTAGTGTGCTCTTATATTTGTTCCTGTAGATACAGTCCAACAGATGCACTGTCTGATGATGCAGGGTAAGTGGTAACTTGCGTCTGAAATTTGTGGAACTGCATGTGCTTGATCAGTATTTGCAAATGCTTATTAAACCACGAAGAATAACAAGTTCTCTGGCCTTGCATATTTAACCGCTTCAACTGTGTGTATCACACAGCTGGGGATTACTGACAACAGAACATTTTATCAAAAACAGGTGAATTTTATTTGCAAATTTACACCAGATTTAGGACAATCTGAATATGAAACAATTTTTCCAATGGGAGTTCATAGTAGTGATTGCCAATTGTCATTAGACTATTGCAAAACAAATTTCTATGTATATTCTCTGTACAAAACACACTGTAAAGCAGCTGGAATCTGGCCCTTTTAAGTTTAATATCAATTAATTGCACAATGCAAGCACAGACCAGGCTCAGAAGCAATCAGAGTTTGGGAGTGGGAAATTTGGGATGCATGAGAGAAGAGGTGATGGGAGAGAAGGATCAGCCAGGAGCACCAGTACCTGAAACATATTATATTTGCATAGCTGGGTTTGAGTTGTTCATTCTCTACACAATGACTTAATCTTCCATTTCATACTTACATCTGCACAAATATGAAATAAGTTCTCAATAATTATGTGAGAAGCTATTGGAAGTGAAATGCGTATTTGCTTGGGAAAAGGTCAACCTACTCTTAATAAATGGCATAGCATGCTCAAGGGTCTAAATGCTTACGACTGTTCTTATTTCTAACTTAGAAATATGGGAAAAGACTCAGGGTATGGGCATTAATTAGACAGCTGGTTTGTTGTTATGAAGGGCCAGGTGACTTCCTTCTGTGTTGTATGATTCTGTAATTCAATTTCTTTTTAAAAAAAAACAAGATAGTATTCCAGCTTTTGGAAAATTGTGAAAACACATTTTTTTGACTAGCTAATTCTTTCTCTGCTGTTGCATGTAATTTTGGATGATGCTGCTTTGCATGAGAAATAAACTGATGGTTAAATGTTCTGGCAAAATTGAAACGGTAGTCCGGAGTTCTGGCCAATATCTTGATATAATCACCACATTGCAGTCTGACTGAAATACTCAAAACACAATATGGATTGGCGGAGGTGTTGGGTGGGGGCCAGATGCTTTTCAAAGCACAACTACATGGGTAAGATGTTAAGTCGCAATGGTATCACAGGGCTGTTTGCCCTAATCAGGCTTGTAGTTCAGCCAAGCATTTATAATGAGGTCACCTGACAACTTCATTAACAAAGCAAGCTTAACAGATGGCCAGACATTTTGTTTGGTGACATTTTACAACACATTCTTCTCAGTGGTGCTAGAATTGTAACTGTTCGGCTATGAATGGCTATGATATGAAGTTCCATTTCTTGGAGAATGTTATCAGTATCCTATTGAACTTGAATTTCACACAACACCCAAGAACTACAAATAAAGTAAGATAATACCATATATTCTGTGCAGTTTTTTTGAAGAGTGACTCATACCTTTCTTCTGCATTTCTTGGCCACGTATTTGGTTTCCCAGTCTTTGTCAGCTTACCTAGCTCCAATTTGGCATTCTTTCTTCCTTTACTCAATGCTTTAAAATGTTGCCCTAGATACACGGAACCAAGGAAACCATCAGCCAATTGTTGATTCTGAAAATGACTAACATGACTAAAATAAAACAAAATTACTTTATGAAATTTCTAAACTTCATAAATATTATAGTAAATATTTGGGAACAAAAAAGAAACAGACAATAAAGATTTGACTATGAGAGATAAAAAGGTACTGCAGATGCTGGAGAATCCGAGATAACAAGCATGGGGCTGGATGAACACAGCAGGTCAAGCAGCATCATAGGAGCAGGAAAACTTGACGTTTCGGGCCTAAACCCTTCATCATTTGACTATGATTTCTTTTGACAAATCTGGTAAATATAAAACAAAAGAATCATGGTAACGGTATAATTATTTCAACATATATTTACCATTTCACTAAAACAATCAAAAGGAAGTTACACTTAAAGTGTGGATATAGCAACATGCAAAACTCAACCAGCAGTTTATAAAAGGAAATCATTCTGTTCTGAAAGATATCAAAGAAGGAGGTTTCATAGAGTTCAAACAAATCTGAATCCCATTATCAATGAAAAATGGCGCAAGAAGAATGTGTTGTTAAGCTTGCTTTGTTAATGAAGTTGTCAGGTGACCTCATTATGAATGCTTGACTGAACTACCAGCCTGATTAGGGCAAACAGCCCTGTGATACATTACTTATGGAACTTGAAGGGCTTTGTTTGACTGAGAGTCATATTAATTTTCAAGGTCCGAAGTCACTCAACACCAGGTTATCATCCAACAGGTTTATTTGAAATCACAAGCTTTCATGTTGCATGACTTCTGACCTTGTCCACACCAGTCCAACACCAGCACTTCCACGTCACATTAGTTTGCAATATGTTTGCCTCACCTTGAAGTGTTTTTTCAGTGCTTGTTTGTTTACTTGCTCAAAATTGAAAAGTGTGAAGATGATTAACGGATTTTCCTTGGCAGTTTCACTGCCAGTATTTGGTAGATTTATGAGAATGCAAAAGGGGCAATGTTTTTCAAGGGAATTTTTGAATGGCTGACTTTAAACAAATTATGAACATTTCAAAGGCTCGCTGGTTTTATATGGTGCATTCTCTCTGTATCTAGCAGCATACTGGAGGAGTGGGTATGGAAAGGGCATATGCGGGGGGTGGTGGGGTGACAGGGTAGTGAGGGTTAGAGAGCCTAACAACCATGAATACAAGGATAGAGTGCCCCAGCATAGGGAGAGGGACTTTCCAGCCTGGTGGCCATGTCATTATCCCACCTCTGTTGCTGCCTAAGGAGGTATCATCTCTGACTTCAGTTGCACCTGACTCCTAGATATGAAAACAAGCTGCTTTTCAGAAATTGACACTGCGACATACAGAAATGACCCCACTCTCAGCTCCTGAACCGAAGACAAAAGTTCAAACTCAGAACTAGAGACCATAAACATATGAGTCACTAACAAAATATATTGTACAAAAAAAGCCCTTAGAATATGAAACTAACAGTCACAAGGAGTAGTTGGGGCTTCAGTGAATGCTAATTAGGTATATGGAGGAGAAGTATATTTTGATAAGAGTAGTTGAAGTGAGATGAGAGAAGACTTGTGTGGGGTGTAAACATTTGCACAGGCCTGTTTGAATAAACAAGCTAATCCTGTGCTGTAAACTTTGATACAAATGATATGATTCATTCAGATCCTGAAATAATCAAGATCCTACCAAACTAATGAAATGCTCCTTGACTATGGGTCCGCTTAGTATATACTTTGTGCCATTAAAGATAACCCATGTAATTTTTGCAGTAGAATAATATTCACCTTTGTAAAGATTTGTATAAGATTTGATTTATTTTGGGTCATGTCTCAGATGGACAGTTTCCAGCACATTTTATCTTATTTAAAAAAGGAGCAGTGTGGTTCTGTTCTTGTATTTGCAGGACTTAAACAATACCAGGACAGTGACAGGGATTATATAGCTGTCACAATTTGAAAGCTTCATTTGAAGCAGTCACTAGAAAACCACCAGCTTATGCCATTTCCACAAGGTGTCCACCAATCACCTACTAAAGGAAGGCTTGGAGAAATACCATGAAAATTCTGTTCTAGTATGTCCATGCAAATTGAGTGAGACATACTAATTGAATCAGAGCTCAAGATTACTCAGACTGCAAACTTTACAAAAGCATTTCTGAATGGAGTCAGGATCATAGAAGACACACCAGGGAAGGGAATAACATTCCACAAACCTTGCAATTAAAAAATCAACTTGAAGGAGAGAGACAGAGCATTTTGTGAAAGCTTTAAAAAATTTGTGATGTGAAATCTTTGAGAATTGCACTGATCCTAAATTCCTTACTAAAGCCTGCCGGAGGTACAGCTTCACAGCAGCCATTACCCGTAAGACCGTGCAACTTTATCTTATGTAGCAGCCTTTGGTGTGGCACCTTGTCAAATGCCTTCTGGAAATCCAGATACACCACAACCACAGGGTCGCCGTTGTCCACCATGCAAGTAACATCCTCAAAGAATTCCACCAAATTAGTTAAACATGACCTACCCTTCATGAATCCATGCTGGGTATTCCCAATGGGACAATTTATATCCAGAAGTCTTGCTAGTTCTTCCTTAATGATAGATTCAAGCATTTTCCCCACTACCGAAGTTAAGCTAACTGGCTTATAATTACCTGCTTTTTGTCTACTTCCTTTTTTAAACAGTGGCGTCACATTGGCTATTTTCCAATCTGTGGGAACCATCCCAGAGTCCAGTGAGTTTTGGTAAATAATTACTAGTGCATTTGCTATTTCCCCCATCACCTCTTTTAGTACCCTGGGATACATTTCATCAGGGCCAGGAGACTTGTCTACCTTTAGCCTCATTAGCTTGCCCAGCACTGCCTCCTTAGTGATAATGATAGTTTCTAGGTCCTCACCTGCTATAACCTTCTTGCCATCAGTTTTTGGCATGTTATTTGTGTCTTCCACTGTGAAGACCGACACAAAATAACTGTTTAATGCCTCGGCTATTTCCTCATTCCCAGTTATTAAATTGGCCTTCTCATCCTCTAAAGGACCAATGTTTACCTTCGCCACTCTTTTACGATTTACATACTTATAGAAACTTTTGCTGCCTGTTTTTATATTCTGAGCTAGTTTACTCTCATAATCTACCTTACTTTTCTTTATAACTTTTTTTGTGGCTTTCTGTTGACCTTTAAAGATTTCCCAGTCTACTAGTTTCCCACTACTCTTTGCTTTTTTGTATGTTATTTTTCAATCTGATACTTTCCTTTATTTCCTTAGACATCCATGGCTGACTCTTTCTTTTCCTACAGTTCTTCCTTATCACTGGAATATACTTCTGCTGAGCACTGTGAAAAAGTGTTTTGAAAGACCTCCACTGTTTCTTGACCCACCATAAAGTTTTTGCTCCCATTCTACCTTAGCTAACTCCTCCCTCATCCCATCATAGTCTCATTTATTTAAGCGCAGGACATTGGTACTGGATTTAACCTTCTCACGCTCCACCTGTATTTTAAATTCGACCATACTGTGATCGCTCCTTCCGAGATGATCCCTAACTGTGAGATCATTAATTATTCCTGTCTCATTACACAGGACTAGGTCTAGGATAGCTTGCTCCCTCATAGGTTCCATTACATGTTGTTCAAGGAAAATATCACGTTGCATTCTATGAACCCACCCTCAAGGCTGCCATGACCGACCTGGTTTGACCAATCGATGTGTAGATTAAAATCCCCCATGATAATTGCTGTACCATTTTTACATTCATTAGCTATTTCTGTTTATTGCCCACCCCACCACAATGTCATTATTTGGTGGCCTATAGACCACACCTATCAGTGACTTCTTCTCCCTACTATTCCTAATTTCCACCTGAATGGATTCAACCTTTTGTTCAGTAGAAGCTATATCATCTCTCACTACCGCCCTGATATCATCCTTAAAAATCAGAGCGACACCACCTCCCTTACCTTCCTGTCTGTCCTTCCAAACAGTTTGATACCTCTGGATATTTAACTCCCAGTCATGACCATCCTGCAACCATGTCTCTGTAATAGCCACTAAATCACACCCATTTGCCATGATTTGTGCCGTCAACTCATCCACCTTGTTTTGAATACTCCGAGCATTCAGATGAGGTGCCCTTATGCCAGTTTTTGCACTTTCTTTTTGGGTCCTATTACCTCCATTACTAACAACTCTTGAGTTCTCCTTCCCTTTAACTATTTTCCTAATTTTCAATGGAGTTGAACCTTCCTTGTCACCTGCTAACCTGCTGCTTTGCCTTCCATTAATTGTTATACTCCCTGTAAGCTCACTCCTCCCTTCCCCCCTACTTACTAGTTTAAAGTCCTGTTGACCACCCTATTTACCGTTTTGGCCAGAACACTGGACCCGGCCCTGTTCAGGTGGAGTCCATCCCAGTGGTATAGATCGCCCTTGTTCCAGACCTGATGCCAGTGCCCCATAGAACATAGAACATAGAACAACACAGAGCAGAACAGGCCCTTCGGCCCTCGATGTTGCGCCGACCTCTGAACTAATCTAAGCCCACCTCCTACACTATCCCATCATCATCCATATGCTTATCCAAGGTCTGTTTAAATGCCCCTAATGTGGCTGAGTTGACTACATTGGCAGGCAGGGCATTCCACGCCCTTACCACTCTCTGAGTAAAGAACCTGCCCCTGACATCTGTCTTAAATCTATCACCCCTCAATTTGCAGCTATGCTCCCTAGTACTAGCCGAAGTCATCATCCTAGGAAAAAGACTCTCACTGTCCACCCTATCTAATCCTCTGATCATTTTGTATGTCTCTATTAAATCCCCTCTTAGCCTTCTCCTCTCCAATGAGAACAGACCCAAGTCCCTCAGCCTTTCCTCATAAGACCTTCGCTCCAGACCAGGCAACATCTCATGAAAAGGAAACACTCTTTCCCACACCACTCTTTTAGCCACGTGTTTACTTCCCAGATCCTCGCCTCCCTATGCCAATTTGCACGTGGCTCGGGCAGCAATCCAAAGATTATGGCGGCTCCTGTGTTCCTGTCTGCAGGATCTCTCTACCTGCCTCACTCGCAGTCACACACTGCTGTCCCTGGGCACTGATCGAATTAACATTAGTTAATCTACTAGGTGTGACTGCCTCCTGGAATACAGCATCCAGCTATCTCTCCCCCTCCCGGATGTGCCGCAGTGTTTGGAGTTCGGATTCCAGCTCAACAATTTTGAGCCTGAGTTCCTCAAGCTGCAGATGTGGTCACTGCCGTTCTCAATGGGATCAACTAGCTCCCACACCATACAGCTACAACACATCACCTGACCTGCTATCTCTACTTAGTTAATTATTTAAAATTAATTAGTTTTTTTTAGTTTTGCAGTGTTCTCTCTTTAAGTGTTCTCTGCATTTACTCCATTATATACTCAAACAGACTCCGGTTTTGCCTTCCGAACCGCTTCCAGACGATTTGGTGTCTAGGTGACCTCCCTGAAAGCTAACAAAGAGATGACAAAAAAAAATGCAAATTGCTTTTCTGCTCACCTCCCTTAGTCTTTATTATTAGGTTAGAGGAGGTGGGAGGGTGGGAGACACTACACGTGTAGTGTCTCGGGTATTAGTTACTTCCCAAATTTATTGGGTGAAAGATAACCATTTCCTAGCTGACCACTAGTGCCCACTCTGGGACGACTCCTCCGCTGAACAACTGAAGGCCGCAGTCATGCAAGGTAAGACTTTTATAACGAAAGCTTACCTTCCCAGCTGCCCTTGCGCTCACTCCCGGACTCCAACTGCTGAACAACTGAAGGCATTATAGAGGATTGGTTGACTAGTAGAAAACAAAGAGTAGGGGTAAATGGGTGTTTTTCTGGTTGGCAGTCAGTGGCTGGTGGTGTGCCTCAGGGATCAGTGTTGGGACCGCATTTGTTTACAATTTACATCGATGATTTGGAGTTGGGGACTAAGTGTGGTGTGTCAAAATTTGCAGATGAGACTAAGATGAGTGATAGAGCAAAGTGTGCAGAAGACACTGAAAGTCTGCAGAGGGATATAGATAGTCTAAGTAAGTGGGCAAAGGTCTGGCAGATGGAGTACAATGTTCATAAGTGTGAGTTTGTCAATTTTGGTAGGAATAACAGCAAAATGGACTATGTTTTAAATGGTAAAAAATTGCAGTACGCTGCTGTGCAGAGGGACGTGGGTGTCCTTGTGCATGAATCGCTAAAAGTAGGATTGCAGGTGCAGCAGGTAACTAAAAAGGCAAATGGAATTTTGTCTGTCATTGCTAGAGGGATGGAGTTTAAAAACAGGGAGGCTATGCTGCAGCTGTATAGGGTCCTGGTGAGGCCACACCTGGAGTACTGTGTGCAGTTTTGGTCTCCTTACTTAAGAAGAGATATACTAGCACTGGAGGGGTTGCAGAGGAGATTCACTTGGTTGATTCCAGAGTTGAGAGGGTTGGATTATGAGGAGAGACTGAGTAGACTGGGCTTATACTCATTGAAATTCAGAAGAATGAGGGGAGATCTTATAGAAACATATAAGATTATGAAGGGAATAGATAAGGTGGAGGCAGGGTGGTTGTTTCTGCTAGCAGGTGAAACTAGGACTAGAGGGCATTGCCTCAAAATAAAGGGAAGCAGATGTAGGACTGAGGTCAGGAGGAACTTCTTCACCCAAAGGGTTGTGAATCTGTGGAATTCCCTGCCCAGTGAAGCGGTTGAAGCTACCTCTCTGAATGTTTTTAAGGCAAGGCTAGATTAATTTTTGAACAGTAAAGGAATTAAGGGTTATGGTGAGTGGGCGGGTAAGTGGAGCTGAGTCTCAAAGAGATCAGCCATGATCTTATTAAATGGTGGGGCAGGCTCGAGGGGCTGAATGGCCTTCTCCTGCTCCTAGTTCTTATGTTCTTATTACATATTTTGTTACAGTTAGGAGGAGATGAGACTTCAATGGCAGGTGGTTGGAACTAAGAGAAGCTGCTGAAGGGAATGATGAGGTGACAGACACATAGAGTGGGAGCTAACTTTAAATTAGTGACAGCCTCTGAGTAAGTCTTATCTATAAAATATTTATAGTGCTGCTTACAAATCATTAGACTGTTCAGAGCAATTGGGTTTACGCTTTATAGTTCTGGTTTCTGAGGAATGGGGGTGTCAGCTCAGTTATACTGAGCAGTTTGTTTGCAACGCAAGAGGGATACCAACAGCGAGAAATCAGTGCCCACATTGATTGATGTTACTGAGGTTACTCTCCTTTTCAATCTCTCCTTTCACCTGGGGTGTGGTGACCCTCAGGTTAACCCACCACCAGTCATCTCTCTAATAAGAGACTAACTCATCCCAGCTCTGCGTGACAAGACTAGATTACTTCCTGTAGGTTAGAGTGCACTGTTATTTTGGAATTATTTTTGAAGTTTTACATAACTGAAGTTACAGCAGTTAATTACAGGGAGGGAGGAATGGAGAGATTAGCAGAGAGAAGTCAGTATGGTTCAGAAATAAGCTTGTTTAATCAAAGTTGTTATGGGCCACACCAAACCCCTTCAAAACATATCAGGGAGACAGCCTAGACACTAACTTCTTTCTTATTTAAAACCAAGTGTAAGCCGCTGTGTTCCACGTGTGATTCGGATAGTCCACTATTAGGCTTTAAGAAAAACACAATTTATTCTTACAGTTGATACAGAGATAAAGGGTACTGCAGATGCTGGAGAATCCTGAGATAACAAGCATGGGGCTGGATGAACACAGCAGGTCAAGCAGCATCATAGGAGCAGGAAAACTT